>JASEVX010000009.1:36122602-36160102 GCA_031761405.1 Serripes groenlandicus
ATATTAATCTCTTTTGATATCTGCTTCCTTGCGACGTAATAACCAGTACTCGCGCCGTTTGCGTTGAACAGTCCCAAAGAAAACTCCCCTCTCTTTTATTCTTCTTCTCTCTATCTAGCTCTCCCCATTTCTCTATTTCCCTCTCTCTCATTCTTCTTCTCTCTATCTAGCTCTACCCCATGTCAGCTTATATTAATCTCTTTTGATGTCTGCTTCCTTGCGACGTCATAACCAGTTCTCGCGCCATTTGCGTTGAGCAGTCCCAAAGAAAAATCCCCTCATTACGGGATTTGAACGCGGGATCCCTTAGTATGAGAGATGGTCGCTCTACCACAGCACCACTGTCTGACAAAGGCAAGTGTTTTCCCTATGACACAATGCAATCAGCTTAGAGCAATTGAACTGTCGGATGATCGGCCTTAAATAATATTGATGATCTACAATGAGGATGTACCTTAATCTTTTTCCTAACGCTGCCATCATTAGATTCCACTACAACAGAATACTTTTTAAGGCAATTTTGAAAAAGAGAAATCGTCCGTGATTTTTTTTGAATTTCTAGTAGACTTTGTTTTCACTGTGTTTAAGATGATTGTTTTCACTGTGTTTAAGATGATTGTTTTTTACTCGTATGGTTTTAGATATGTCTTTAAACTGCTCATGGAGTTACATCTGAAGATGCTAGATTAGTATTTGGTCCGAAGTACACGGAGGATGAAATAATAAAAGCACTGCAGTGCTGACGGCCTGGGGGCTGCTGGAAGGTTGGATTTTTCGACGCACGGGCACTACGGCCCCCCGGTTAATCCGCCACTGTATAGTTCACGTGACTTCCTTCGTGGGGTGGGGTGGGGTGGGGGAGTGTCGGGCACGGGCCCTATGGGCCCCCGCTAAATCCGCCACTACATTTGCTACGCGTTTTCTTTGTTTACCATTAATTTTTCGTACGCCCCCTGGTTAATCTGCCACTGTATTTTTCACATGACTTCTTTCTTTTTGTCCGTTCCTCTTCGCGAATGTTAATAATGTTAAAAAGCGTCCATATTTGACCTCTCGGCGCATTCATTTCTAAAGCATTTCTTAAACTGATATTGGAGTACTCACGCCTTAATTTTTCACTGATGTTCCAACAACACTAAAATGATTTTTTATGGGGGAGATTCTAACCTTTTAAATGCAGTTTTGTTGAATCCATGATGAAACTCTCGCGCAGTTTCTCATGCGTTGTTTGGTGCTAACAGCAATTGACAAGCTGCCAACTCCAAAAATCTTAGTACTGAAAGTACTGAATGCGAGGGGATGTTGGCTCTAGATTGTTAACGAGATTTTTCTTCAATTCGACTTATTGACCTATTTTTTGACCCAACATGACCCATGTTAGAACTTAGACTAGATATCATCAAGAAAAACATTCTTATAAAGTTTCAACATGCTCTAGCTAAAAATGCAGTATCCAGAGTGTTGACAAGATTTTCATTCAATTTGGCCTAATGACCTAGTTTTTAACCCGGCCATGACCCGTATTCAAACTTGACCTAGATATCATTGAGATAGAATTCTGACCAAATTTCAAGCTGCTGTAGCCAAAAAATATTCTTTTACAGAGTTAACAAGATTTTCCTTCAATTTGGCCTAGTGACCTAGTTTCTGACCAATTGTGACCACATATTCGAACTTGACCTGGATATCATTAATACAAACATTCTGACAAGCTGCTGAAGCAAAAATTGCGGCCTCTAGAGTGTTAACAAGCTTTTCCTTCAATTTGACCCAGTGACCTTCTTTTTGTCCATCATAACCCATGTTCGAACTTGACCTACATTATCATCAAGACAAACATTCTGATAAAGTTTATAACTGCTGCAGCAGACATTGTTGCCTCTAGAGTGGTTAACAAGCATTCACTTCAATTTGACCTAGTGACCTACTTTTTGACCCGACATGTCTCATGTTTCGAACTTGACTTACATCATCAAGATAAACATTCTGATAAAGTTTCAACATGCTAAAATTAAAAATGTGGCCTCTAAAGTGTTAAAAAGATTTTCCTTCAATTTGACCTAGTGACCTAGTTTTTGACCTCAATTGGCCCGGTTTGGAACATGTCCAAGATTTGATGGAGATGAATTTACTGATAAACTTTCATGAAGATCCGATGCAAATGTAGCCTGCAGAGTTTTAACAAGGGAAAATGTTGACGATGCACGACAGCTGTATATCCGTATTTTTTCATTGCAGGGATTTTCTCAAAAGGTTTTTGAGCTACCCGCTTTCAAGCTACTCGTTTTCCATGTGTTTAAAAGAAACATTTAAGATCCTTATGTCTAACTTAAATTTCTAAATTATGTATACAATTTCATTGATTAAAACTTTACATTATGTACGTTACCTTTGTATAATGTGCATACTGTTTAGCTTGTTGTGAAACGTATTTAACTGATCCCTAGACAATCAAGAACAATTGTCCATTTTGAAAAAACTGAGGGCAGCACAATTTTTATTACAAATTTACACTTCCTGGGCATGACAATATACGGAGGTATTCAGCATAGCTGAATTCCCCGCATAAAAATGGTATTGCTACTATGACCAGGCGCTAAAGCCCCAGGCCAAAAACTGATCTCATAGACTTGATTCGCTCTGAACACATATAAAATAATAACCCTATTGATCATTCCTTATTTCCAGAGGTATCATTTTGAAAATAAAAATAAGTTTCACTGAAAATCAACCCAGTCAATGCACAAGTGCTGCCCCCCAATTAGTGAGTTATTCTCTTTAACCTCTTATTGTTCAATTAAATACACTGAAGTTCGGTGAACTCTGCCACGTGGTTTCAGCTCATTGGTCAGAAACTTCGGTCATTTACAATCGTGTGGGTATATGGCAGTGCTTGTTTTTATCGGATGCCTTTCCAACTCCTTAAATAGGCCGCTTTTTTCTTGGAATAGACAGCCTACCATAAGGAAATGTTGCTCGATATATAGAGTCTATTTTGGTTTGTAATGTTTAAAAGTCGACAGCTGTACAAAGGTTGAAGGTCGTATGAATGTGCGAAAGGATTAAAAACCAGTTGACTATTAATTCTCACATTCTTTGTAAAGCATAGCCTGACATAAAAATAAATGTGAAGTTTGAAATCTAAAGTGTGAATTGCCTAACACGTTTTACTAACTAGTTAAGTGTGAAACCCATGTTTGAGTCTGAACTATTAACAGTGAAGTTTGTTTATTGAATGATGATTGTTTGGTGTTTTAAGCCGATTAAAGCAATTTTTCATTGATATCGTTCTCTGGGTAAGTTACCAGTACTACCGACCCATGTATCCCTACGCCAATCGGTCAGTCGTAACAGTGAAATTAGATATTGGAAGTTCGCACCGGGCATTGTTTCAAACTAGTCCCATGATATAACTGAAAACTATTTAAAACGGCGTTGAACAACACACTCACTATTAAACCAAATGATGGTGTGCTGTGTAAATTATGTTACCATGAATGCTTAACGCTAACGTCCATTTTCCCCGGCCGCCTTTCACATGTTTTAACTTTCTATTATATTGTACCAGAGACAATAGTCTGGTTCCCGACTTCCTATTATAGTAATCCTTTACGCAGTAATAAGGGGAAGGAACTCCAGACTACCGAGACAAATGCATAACTCAAGCAGAGGTTGACTAGTTCTTTATCGCAGACAACCATGCTTATCAACTTACCCATCTTTTAACAATCCGTCATCATGTCTTTCACATGTTGTATTTCAATTCAACTCAGTCAGACAGCGTGTTCTCATACAGCTGTAACTCACTCATACAACTAGGCGATGTTACCACCATGTGAATAAGTCGCAAAAGATGATTTGTGCTGTTTCATGGAAATTTATAACAAAAGCAACGGCAAATTGAATTTTAAGGAGAGTCTGTGAAAATAACAATTCAAACTCAGCGGTCTGTGAAAGTTTCCAAATTTGTATTACAATGAATTACTATTATACGGCTCCCCATTTCCCGGACATAATACAAGCAATCAATTCAAGATTTAATTATCGTGCTATTCACATCACCTTCGAGGGCGTGTTCCGGTTGTGCACGGTTGTACCGGTTGTGTCCGCGTGTACCGGTTGTGCCGCGTTGGTACCGGTTGTGCCCGCGTGTACCGGTTGTGCCGCGTGTACAGGTTGTGCACTGTTGTGAGAGACGATAACAACTTTATTGAAAACCGTGTACAACAATAATAAAAATAACCAGATAATTACATATGGAGAAATACATTTGGCAATAATCTAAAATGAGGGTTGAATTGTTCTAGATGATCGGTCGTGTGTTATGGTCGTCCTGGTCCATTGTACGTCAACAGTTTTCATTTAACTCCTCTGTACCAACCGGGTCCATTAAAGTTGTCATGGCCACTTGGGGGTGCGGGGTGTGTGTGTGTGTGGGGGGGGGGGGGGGGGGGGGGGGGTCCCGTAGACATGCAACGATTCAACTGTATCCTGTTAAACATTTAAAAATCCACATAATATTTTTGGCAGATCCTGGCATAATTTTAAGAAATGTTCCTTGGTTGACTTTCTTCCAACTTATGAAACTTTGCAGGTGTGAACCATTACATGATCGCTGATGGATTAAAAAAGCATAACCGCCAGCCAATAAACTGCTTAACGTTATATTATTCCAGTACTTCTTACGCGCATTTAGCAAACGATTGCGACTGCACGAATTGTTGGTAATCTCTCGCATTAAGCGTAATATTCGGGCGACTGATGACAATCAATGGAAATAATTAATTACTAGAAAAATTACGATTGTTTTCAATCTCTTCGCAGTATATGTAATATGTGACGGTGTATGAGCAAACGGTCAGAGTGTTAGCATCTGAAACTACTGTCTTATTTCGAATATATCAAAGCTATTTTCTTATGCCAATTTCTTTCAAAACCCAAAGGTTATGACTGTGGTTGGATTAAGACATGATAAGACTACAAAAAGACATAAGACATTTTCAGGAGCGTCATAACTTCCTCTAGTTTTCAATTGACGACCACCTTAACCCTTTCCCTCATATAGACGCTTTCTGACGCCTCTGCAGCACGGCTATTTGAAAACATACATGTAGTGACAAAGAAGAAATTGCACAAAACGTGCAATTTCTCCTTTTGTCACAATGTTTTCCACTTCTAGTCATAGGTTATCCATTCAATTATAGAGATTTTCCATTTTTTGACAAAATATAAGCTTTTCAATTTTCAACTTAATTCTGAAGCCCGTATTCTTATCTATATTTGTCTTATTTCATCATGCTACATATTTCTGTCAACTACTTACGCTGTTAAAACAACATCTGTGGTTATCGTAGATATTTCAATCCAAGATTTGAACCATCGGCCTATAAAACAGCTTAACCTTTTCCCTCATATAAACGCTTTCTGACGCCTCTGCAGCAGACGGCGTTTTGAAAACATAGTGACAAAAGAAGCAATTGCAAAAACGTGCAATTTCTCCTTTTGCCACAATGTTTTCCACTTTTTGTAATAGGTTATCCATTCAATTATGGAGATTTTCTATGTTTTGACAAAATACGTTCAAAGTCGTCTGCTGCAGAATTGTCGTATGAGGGAAAGGGATAATACATATTTACAATATATTAATTTCAATTATTTCAACATATCCGAGACCCGTAGATAATAGTAACTACTGATAATATAAGTTTCACTGTTGCATCACAATATTTAAATGCGCATTTTTAGTTTTCAAGCACAAAATGTTAACAAAGTCTTAGTTTAAAGTTTATCGATGAATACAATCTGTTTAATTAAAAATATTTACCTACACGTAACTAGGTACGCACCAAATTCGACTTTCGACATTAAATGGCAATATTGCAATAAAAAATACGCGTTTATTTGATCGTATTGAGCCTTCAAAACTTCTAGGATAGATATAGAAAATGAGACTAGATAGCGAACAGGGAAGATCCTTAGTGAAGATGGTTCCTGTTTAATGTAGCTGATATAGATATATTGTGATTTTATCTTCCAAATCGGACTGTGATGAATATACAGATGACCAAACAAAGGTCATAAATTATGGAGGCCATAGATTGCTCAGACATATAATATTTTATCACATCATATCGTGTCTTGTTATTGAATACAAATGAGCCACCGTGTCTGGCCTCTTGGGGTTTTGTTTTATCTGAGTGCAGCGAAGCCTCGAGTGTGCACAGTCTCACAAGAAACTTCAAAGTACTATTCAAATTAAATCGAAGAAGAGAACTATGACATGCATCCTCCATCCTCCTGTCAATTACGCGTAATTTACATTCTGTTACACGATGTACTACGACGATTGAGCCGTTCCCCGAGAAAGCTAACAGTATGGACTCTGCGTAATGTTTCGACCCAGATCAGGCTAATCTGGGCCGACACATTTCGTCTCAGGGGTATAGAGGTATAAAGTCATGATTCCTGAAACAAAAAATCAACATGAGGCGAAAAGTGTATGTCCGGGTTAGCCTGCGCGTCATGGTTAAGCTGATCCGGGTCGATGCTTTACGCAAACTCCACATTGTTGGTTTTCTCGCGGGACGGCTCATATTACTATTGGTGAATTAGGCAGACCGTTATTAATTTATTACATTGGTCACCCTTTTCGCATAACACAGAGAGTTGTAGGAGAGCTACCAGTGAGGCTACAATTCTAGTCCTTCGTCTAAATGTAGGCTGATAATGGATATTCTATTGAGACTGTGTGTATTGCCAAGTCGGCTGATGTCGTTCAGATGCCGACGAGTCTGTGAGATAGTGTCCAATAGTGTCACATTAGTGTATTGTCCTCGCCGACAGACTCGTAAAGCCGTGATTTATCGCTTGTCTTCCATCGTCACGAACAATGCTGGTTTATAGATACCTATCTTACGATTGATTCTTTCACACCGCCTTTATTATGCCCGGACATTGATGGAATATGACACTTTGTCTAGTCAGAATTGTTATTCATCAAAATGTAAGAGTACATAAGTTACATATCCCCGTTCATCATAAGTTTATGATTGATTTAGGGTTTAACGCCGTTATCAAGAGTTTTCTGTTATATCACGGCGGCCAATACACATTGACTGCAATGCATAGACTGGTCTAGTTCTACACTGTTCACCAAAGCCAACTTTTCATATCTGGATTATAGTTGATTGATTGGGGTTTAACAGTTTTCAACAATTTTTTAGTTATATCACGACAGCCAGTTCACCTACTCATGCGTTTCCTGGCTTTCTCATACCAGTACTCCACACATCATACTTCCCAATCAACTAGCTGCTTTTCCACAAAGACTGTTGGCCATTGTTTTACCCATCGGTGGTAGACGAATTACGCTCGTCACAGTAATGTTACCCCCGTTCTACATACGTTGTACTACAGCACATGCTAGTTGCCTTACACCTTAACTCTTTCAGCGCCGAATTGTTTAAAGTAGACTCTTCCATGTTCAAAATCGGGTTACTCTATTTCTCGTGTTATTAAAGGTTGGACTATTTCGATAACTAAAAGGCAAACAATGCTGATTTCAGGTGAGACAGCTCGTTACGAGCTGACTCACATGAATCTGCATTGTTTGCAAAAAAAACTCAATATTGCCTTTGGCGCTGAAAGGGTTAATTAGCCTCGTTTGTTTATATTCTGTTCAGTTCATTCTTGCAGTTACACTATTGTGTTAACACACTATTGTGTTAACACTTTCTCTCATACGACAAATCCGCTGCAAACGACTTTTAACACATCTGGAGAGAAATGTGCTAAATTTCTATAAATATCAAGGTACGGTTTTAGAATACAGTAAAACATTGTGGAAGGTGAAGTAATTACTGATCACGAGTAGTTTCTAACCCTTTCCTATAACGTTTTCAAACATCGTCTTAGGCGTTAAAATGCATCTGTTAAACGCCAACGCAAGCAGCAGCCGAGTCTCTGCTGCCATACTCATTTTCTAAAGATTTTACAAAACTGCAAACAAATGAATATATAATTTTATTAATTGATAATGTAATTTCTAATTTGTATCGTGCTTTTGCGTCACTTTGAAAGATAAAATCGATATAATATATTTTATAATATTAAATATCGAGGGCTTGGCGTGAAACGGTTGTAACTAAAAACCTAATTTGAAAACCCTGGTTTAGGGGCAACTTTGACCCCTTTGTAAACAATGCAAATTTAGGTGCCATTGCTCAGAACGAGCAAGGCACCTAAATTTCCATTGTTTACCAAGAAAATTGGTTATAAAGACTTTATGTCCTGGTGATTAAACTTGGTAAAAAAGTACCGATTTTAGTTACAACTGTTTCACACCAAGCCCTCGATATGCTTTGCATGTGGAAAACCAACCCAGTCTGGTATTGATTGTTAAAGTTTAACTTGTTGTAACTTGTTGACACTTTCGATGAAAAGCGATGGCACCTGTACAACATAATTGCATTTGACTGGTGCTCTAGTAAGATGAACTACTAGGAATTTCTTACCAGTCTAGATCCAGATCAATCAGCCCTTCCGTTTAGTCTGATCAGACTTTTACCATTTTCAGAAGTTGAAAACATGGTTGCAAAAAGGAGAAACGCGTCTTCGCGTGGACAAGGGGTACTAGTTATATATGTTGCAGGGTATTTCTTGTTCTATAATCTATATTTAATCTTCAAACTTGATGTTATTGGTACTCAACGGAATAGCCTCACAACGTGGGATCTGTCTGGTTTAAAACGAGATACTGAGAAAGAAAACCCCGCCTACTCCTCCATGTCTAGACCTATGTTGACCTTGTACTTTTCCTACTTTTCATTTCAGATGTGTTGTGTACAGCTTGCGAAGTTCCCAGCGAACTGTTTAATGTTATCTTCTGGCTCGGGTACTGCAACTCATTAATGAATCCGATCATATACGCCACATCTAGTAAAGAGTTCAAGAGAGCGTTTGTACGTGTGCTAAAATGTCAGTACGACAGAAAACAACGACTTTTTCCCAACCGATACGGACACAGTCGTTCTGACACCGAGCTGAGGCAATATAAGTCAATATTACGAAGGTATAGTAGAAGTAAAAGTCAGGGTTTCTCACCACATTCCTCCATAGGAGCGATACCATTAACGGTAATGAGTCAGGCTTTATCACGAAGTACATCAGATTCACCAATGGCGTCGTTGAGGGTGTTTCAAGACAGGAGAAAGTGTAGTTCACATTCCTCCAACTTTGAACAGTCGGACAAGTCGTCCTATAGTGATCTAGCGGACGATGAGAATTCTGAGATACTGACTGTTGTGGCGGATCCCAGTTACAATGATCCGTGTAAGGACATGCCTCGTCATCGACAGTGTGGATCATTCAATAAGGACGAAGATTACATCAATGCGTTTAAGAACCTTCAATGTCATACAATGCTGTGACGTTCGAGAAACTATATAAATAAGTAAATAGTGTTGTTTATAACATCATACGGGCCACGTAATATGCTAACCGAACATCGACGCATTACGACCATTCAAGATCCGGACCAACCCGCTCCTTCACACTTGAGATTCAACATGAGACAGCTAAGGCTTGTCTCTAGCTACACTTGTTCACAGATGCACCACATATCATTTTAGTATGACGTTACTCAATCGTGTTGAATAATCCGCCAATCTACATAATGCTCTCCGTCTCGAAAATCGACGATTCCCTTATGTCACCATCAGTGACTTGAAATATGTAAATTCTTAACTTTTTAACGAACACTGTAGAACAAGATCTAAATGGAAAATCGTGTAGTATAATCTCAGTGCGTATAGGTTGATATTCATGGATGAACTTTCCGCAAAAGTGCTAATACTGTGATCATGCCGTATCCAAACTACCACAGATCGAATAACACACTTTCAGAAAATGTATGTATAAAGTGTAAATCTGTCCGATTATTAAAAATGTCTTTTAATTTTAGCAGTGTTAAAGCTTATTTCGAAGCATTCTTAGCTCTAAATAATTTATATTGCATTGATAGCAAAATAAACTTTTGGCTTATTCCGTTAATCACGATCGATGGCTGCTATCAGGAGGTCTTACCAGTACGTGTGCCTTATGAGTGGACCAAGGTTTAAATCACGTGCTGAACTGTTTTGTTGTTAGTATGTGTACAGACTCTCGACACGAGCACTGGTTGAGACTCAAGGCGCCAGATATCGATAGTGATGAACACATATAGGATTACAGATTTTAAAGCTCATTAAATGAAAGTATAATTATAAAATAAAGATGGAAACATTGTGGCAAAAGGAGAAATTGTTAATAATGAGCAAGTTCTTATTTTGCCGCAGTCGGCTTCAGATGCGTACCAAAGTTTCTGTATGGTTAACATTTTTAGCTGTGTTCTATTGAAAGCCTAACCTAGCGTTTCTTTGAGTATTCGAGCTCTTTGTTATATCGTTCTTGAATGTTTATGTGAAATGGCGAGTAACTGTGAGACAGGTCAAGATATGCGGACTGATGTGTCTGTTCTGGTCGCTACGTAAACGTTGATGTTCGTTGTAGAACATTACTGATGTGTCTGTTCTGATCGCTACATAAACGTTGATGTTCGTTGTAGAACATTACTGATGTGTCTGTTCTGGTCGCTACGTAAACGTTGATGTTCGTTGTAGAACATTACTGATGTGTTTGTTCTGGTCGCTACACAAACGTTGATGTTCGTTGTAGAACATTACTGATGTGTCTGTTCTGGTCGCTACATAAACGTTGATGTTCGTTGTAGAACATTACTGATGTGTCTGTTCTGGTCGCTACATAAACGTTGATGTTCGTTGTAGAACATTACTGATGTGTCTGTTCTGGTCGCTACATAAACGTTGATGTTCGTTGTAGAACATTACTGATGTGTCTGTTCTGATCGCTACGTAAACGTTGATGTTTGTTGTAGAACATTACTGATGTGTCTGTTCTGGTCGCTACGTAAACAACGTTGATGTTTGTTGTAGAACATAACTGATGTGTCTGTTGTGGTCGTTACGTAAACGTTGATGTTCGTTGTAGAACATTACTAATGTGTCTGTTCTGGTCGCTACGTAAACAACGTTGATGTTTGTTGTAGAACATTACTGATGTGTCTGTTCTGGTCGTTACGTAAACGTTGATGTTCGTTGTAGAACATTACTGATGTGTCTGTTCTGGTCGCTACGTAAACAACGTTGATGTTTGTTGTAGAACATTACTGATGTGTCTGTTCTGGTCGCTACATAAACGTTGATGTTCGTTGTAGAACATTACTGATGTGTCTGTTCTGATCGCTACGTAAACGTTGATGTTTGTTGTAGAACATTACTGATGTGTCTGTTCTGGTCGCTACATAAACGTTGATGTTCGTTGTAGAACATTACTGATGTGTCTGTTCTGGTCGCTACGTAAACGTTGATGTTCGTTGTAGAACATTACTGATGTGTCTGTTCTGGTCGCTACATAAACGTTGATGTTCGTTGTAGAACATTACTGATGTGTCTGTTCTGGTCGCTACATAAACGTTGATGTTCGTTGTAGAACATTACTGATGTGTCTGTTCTGGTCGCTACATAAACGTTGATGTTCGTTGTAGAACATTACTGATGTGTCTGTTCTGGTCGCTACATAAACGTTGATGTTCGTTGTAGAACATTACTGATGTGTCTGTTCTGATCGCTACGTAAACGTTGATGTTTGTTGTAGAACATTACTGATGTGTCTGTTCTGGTCGCTACGTAAACAACGTTGATGTTTGATGTAGAACATTACTGATGTGTCTGTTCTGGTCGTTGCGTAAAGGTTGATGTTCGTTGTAGAACATTACTGATGTGTCTGTTCTGGTCGCTACGTAAACAACGTTGATGTTTGTTGTAGAACATTACTGATGTGTCTGTTCTGGTCGTTACGTAAACGTTGATGTTCGTTGTAGAACATTACTGATGTGTCTGTTCTGGTCGCTACGTAAACAACGTTGATGTTTGTTGTAGAACATTACTGATGTGTCTGTTCTGGTCGCTACATAAACGTTGATGTTCGTTGTAGAACATTACTGATGTGTCTGTTCTGATCGCTACGTAAACGTTGATGTTTGTTGTAGAACATTACTGATGGGTCTGTTCTGGTCGCTACGTAAACGTTGATGTTCGTTGTAGAACATTACTGATGTGTCTGTTCTGATCGCTACGTAAACGTTGATGTTTGTTGTAGAACATTACTGATGTGTCTGTTCTGGTCGCTACGTAAACAACGTTGATGTTTGTTGTAGAACATTACTGATGTGTCTGTTTTGGTCGCTACGTAAACGTTGATGTTCGTTGTAGAACATTACTGATGTGTCTGTTCTGGTCGCTACGTAAACGTTGATGTTTGTTGTAGATCATAACTGATGTGTCTGTTCTGGTCGTTACGTAAACGTTGATGTTCGTTGTAGAACATTACTAATGTGTCTGTTCTGGTCGCTACGTAAACAACGTTGATGTTTGTTGTAGAACATTACTGATGTGTCTGTTCTGGTCGTTACGTAAACGTTGATGTTCGTTGTAGAACATTACTGATGTGTCTGTTCTGGTCGCTACGTAAACAACGTTGATGTTTGTTGTAGAACATTACTGATGTGTCTGTTCTGGTCGCTACATAAACGTTGATGTTCGTTGTAGAACATTACTGATGTGTCTGTTCTGATCGCTACGTAAACGTTGATGTTTGTTGTAGAACATTACTGATGTGTCTGTTCTGGTCGCTACGTAAACAACGTTGATGTTTGTTGTAGAACATTACTGATGTGTCTGTTTTGGTCGCTACGTAAACGTTGATGTTCGTTGTAGAACATTACTGATGTGTCTGTTCTGGTCGCTACGTAAACGTTGATGTTTGTTGTAGATCATAACTGATGTGTCTGTTCTGGTCGTTACGTAAACGTTGATGTTCGTTGTAGAACATTACTAATGTGTCTGTTCTGGTCGCTACGTAAACAACGTTGATGTTTGTTGTAGAACATTACTGATGTGTCTGTTCTGGTCGCTACATAAACGTTGATGTTCGTTGTAGAACATTACTGATGTGTCTGTTCTGATCGCTACATAAACGTTGATGTTCGTTGTAGAACATTACTGATGTGTCTGTTCTGGTCGCTACGTAAACGTTGATGTTCGTTGTAGAACATTACTGATGTGTCTGTTCTGGTCGCTACATAAACGTTGATGTTCGTTGTAGAACATTACTGATGTGTCTGTTCTGGTCGCTACATAAACGTTGATGTTCGTTGTAGAACATTACTGATGTGTCTGTTCTGGTCGCTACATAAACGTTGATGTTCGTTGTAGAACATTACTGATGTGTCTGTTCTGGTCGCTACATAAACGTTGATGTTCGTTGTAGAACATTACTGATGTGTCTGTTCTGATCGCTACGTAAACGTTGATGTTTGTTGTAGAACATTACTGATGTGTCTGTTCTGGTCGCTACGTAAAGAACGTTGATGTTTGATGTAGAACATTACTGATGTGTCTGTTCTGGTCGTTACGTAAAGGTTGATGTTCGTTGTAGAACATTACTGATGTGTCTGTTCTGGTCGCTACGTAAACAACGTTGATGTTTGTTGTAGAACATTACTGATGTGTCTGTTCTGGTCGTTACGTAAACGTTGATGTTCGTTGTAGAACATTACTGATGTGTCTGTTCTGGTCGCTACGTAAACAACGTTGATGTTTGTTGTAGAACATTACTGATGTGTCTGTTCTGGTCGCTACATAAACGTTGATGTTCGTTGTAGAACATTACTGATGTGTCTGTTCTGATCGCTACGTAAACGTTGATGTTTGTTGTAGAACATTACTGATGGGTCTGTTCTGGTCGCTACGTAAACGTTGATGTTCGTTGTAGAACATTACTGATGTGTCTGTTCTGATCGCTACGTAAACGTTGATGTTTGTTGTAGAACATTACTGATGTGTCTGTTCTGGTCGCTACGTAAACAACGTTGATGTTTGTTGTAGAACATTACTGATGTGTCTGTTTTGGTCGCTACGTAAACGTTGATGTTCGTTGTAGAACATTACTGATGTGTCTGTTCTGGTCGCTACGTAAACGTTGATGTTTGTTGTAGATCATAACTGATGTGTCTGTTCTGGTCGCTACATAAACGTGGATGGTCGTTGTAGACACCACTACACTGTGGTGTACCAGCTTTTTAACAAACGATTTAGCTAGTTTGTTATGTTCTCTGTGGTTTTTATGCCGCTTTCAACACTTTTCGAGTTACTTCTGGGCGTTCCTGGGTAAGTTACCAATACTACTGGTCAATTTATCTTGACAAAAGGGAGTCGCTTGCTTACCGCCAATCATGAACGCCAAAGAGGCAAATAAGTTCTACAAGCCTTTTGTATAGCTAGTCAGAAATAGAACCCGCGACCCCTCATACCAGAGGTAAATGCTCTACAACTAAACAACCGAGGCAGTCGAGACTTGTTTCAATTGCTGTCCACATATTTCAGTCATAACATGATGTTTCCAGAGTTCTCGATTAGTTTATCCTGGTAGATCAGTCGTAATGTTATTCCCGCTACCTGATGTATCAAACATGGGAGCCACATTGGGCCACACAAGTCGTATGTGGAATACCCCGTTATATAATCAAACCTAGGACATCTACACTCGGGTTGAACCATTGAAACATCTTAGCACTAAACCGGTTTCGGAAAACAATCATCAATGAGCATGGTCCAAATTTGGCGCAACCTTTTGGACAATGAGTACTTATCAATAACTGATAAATGTTTAACGTTAAATCGAGGGCTTGGTGTGACACGGTTGTAACTAAAATTGCTATTTTTTTACCAAGGTTAATGATCTCGCCATAAAGTCTTTATAAGCGTTAAATCATTATTCTTGGTAAACAATGGCAATTTAGGTGCCATTGTTCGTTCTGAGCAATGGCATCTAAATTTGCATTGTTTACAAAGGGGTCAAAATTGCCCCTAAACAAGGGTTTTCAAAATAGGTTTTTAGTTACGACAGTTTCACGCCAAGCCCTCGATATGTTCACCGTAAAATGAACTTATACGGTGTAATTACAAAGGATATGATAGAACATTGATCCTTCCCGTATTCTCTATACTATGAAAGAATGCTTCCTCCTGTACTCTCAATACCATAATTAGCAATATACGTTTTGCCAATAGCGAGGATAGAACTACTATTAAAGATGAAAGAAAGCGGACACATCTCCATCTCTTTTCACTCTTTAAACACCTATTATCAACACTGTTAGTTATTGGCAGCGCAAATTACATCGAATGAATAGTCGGATCGATATTGTGGTGAAGCTCTCATACTCTTTATATTTCTCTTGTATAAGTAAGCTTTTAGTATGTGTTAATGCTTGAGAACAGCGGTTTACTGAATTGAAAAGAAACGAATCTAATTCTTTTGTAAGATTTAGCAAACTCCGAAGTTCGTGAACATTAAGTATTCTAAGAAATACACTGTTTAGTACTAAATGATTACTTAATATTTAGACATAAATTATTTCAATACTTCTCACTGGTTTGCTAATACAAAGTCATCGGAGGAAAAGGGTGAGATTACTGACGTCATATTGATATGCCGATGTACTTCCTTTGCTAACAAAGATTTCGGAACCATCTCCATACAGTGTGTGTATACCACGTGACTTTCACGTCACAAATGATACGGTGGACAGAAATATTTTTCTTCGGTTTAGAAGTAAAAACAAAGGTAACTTTTTAATTCTTCATCATGTTTAATCTACGACGCTTACAAACCCTATCTCCGGTTGTTCAACGGAGTTTGATTAGTGGTTTAGTTTCTTCAAACACGTCGATGAACCTTTTCTCAAAAACTATTAACATCGCCGACAGCCGGAGCATTATCAAAACTGGATTTTGAGAACAGGAAAAACTAGACCACCAATCAAACTCCTGTAACACAACGGAGATAGGACATTGTAAGCGGCGTAGACTGTGCCATGTTTCATTAAAGAGGGTGAAGAAATAAAAAAGTTACTATTGTTTTTACATTCTTATCAAGAGCAATTATTGCTGTCTGACCATGCAAATATGACGTCAAAAGTCACGTGGTATACACACACTGTCCATACTGACCCCGTTTAACTTCGAGGAATAACGCTCTTAATGTGACTGCTTTTAACAAATAAATGTAACATTATAAGGCTCAAGTGAGAAGCTTGCAGCCAAACTAAAATAAGTTAAACATGCATTTTTATTTTTTAACACAAAACAGTACTTAGGAAGGATGGTAATAATCTAAAAGTTGAATCAAATGTTGTCCTTTAACATAGCAGGCATTCTGTTCAATCCCATTGACTGATATAAGTATGCTTTTAAACAAAATATCTTTAACCCTTTCCCTCATATAGACGCCTCTGCAGCAGACTGCTATTTGAAAACAAAGTGACAAAAGAAGAAATTGCTCAAAACGAGCAATTTCTCCTTTTGACACAATGTCTTCCACTTTTAGTCATAGGTTATCCATTCAATTATAGAGAATTTCCATTTTTTTACAAATTATGTTCAAAATCGTCTGCTGCAGAATTGTCGTATGAGGGAAAGGGTTAGGTAGGATCAGCGTTAAAGTTTAAATGACGAGTACAATGTATACAATAAAACAGCTATAGTCACAGAAAGTGACGAGGACACTGAATACAATAAAAAGCTATAGCCACAGAAAGTGAAGAGTACACTGTATACAGTATAAAAAGCTATAGCCACAGAAAGTGACGAGTACACTGAATACAATAAAAACAGCTATAGCCACAGAAAGTGACGAGTAAACTGTATACAATAAAACAGCTATAGCCACAGAAAGTGACGAGTACACTGAATACAATAAAAACAGCTATAGCCACAGAAAATGAAGAGTACACTGTATACAGTATAAAAAGCTATAGCCACATAAAGTGACGAGTACACTGAATACAATAAATACAGCTATAGCCACAGAAAGTGACGAGTAAACTGTAAACAGTATAAAAAGCTATAGTCACAGAAAGAAGCGATTTTATTGAAGTCAGCAATTTTGAAAAATAGAACGCCATTATCACTAGGGTTGCCCGAAGGCTCGTGTAATTGTTCAGCTCTCAGATCTTGACCCATTAGTTGAAAGAGTAAAGGAAGTCGACGAACTTTGAAGTTCAAAACATCAATACAAAAACGCATGCGTCTCTTACCTGATAATCAATGCTATGCCTTAAATCACAGTGATTCATCCTCTTAGACTTGGTGGTGACAATGATTCATCCACAGAGGCTAGATGGTGACTGTGATTCAATAACAGAGGCTAATTGGTGACAGTGACACCGAACCTCTGAGACTTGGTGGTGACTGTGACTAACCCTCAGAGACTAGGTGGTTACTCATCCTTAGAGTCTTGGTGGTGACTCCTTTTCAGGGACTAGATGGTTACAGTAACACATCCACATATACTAAGTGATGACAGTAACACATCCTCAGAGACGATGTGGTGACTGTGACACATCATCAGAGACTTGGTCATGAAAGATACACATCCTCAGAGACTATGTGATGACAGTAACACATCATCAGAGACGATGTGGTGACTCTGACACATCCTCAGAGACGATGTGGTGACTCTGACACTTGGTCATGAGAGATACACATCCTCAGAGACTATGTGATGACACTAACACATCCTCAGAGACGATGTGGTGACTCTGACACATCCTCAGAGACTAGGTGATGTTCGTAACATATCCTCAGAGACTAGATGATGACAGTAACACATCCTCAGATACTAGGTGATGACAGTAACACGTCCTCAGAAACTAGGTGATGACAGTAACACATTCTCAGAGACTAGGTGATGACAGTAACACATCCTCAGAGACTATGTGATGACAGTAACACATCCTCAGAGACCAGGTGATGACAGTAACACATCCTCAGAGACTAGGTGGTGACTGTGACTCAACCTCAGAGACTTGGTGGTGACTGTGACTCACCCTCAGAGACTTGGTGGTGACTGTGACTCAACCTCAGAGACTTGGTGGGGACTGTGACTCACCCTCAGAGACTAGGTGGTTACTCATCCTAATAGTCTTGGTGGTGACTCCTTTTCAGGGACTAGATAGTAACAGTAACACATCCTCAGAGACTAGGTGATGACAGTAACACATCCTCAGATACTAGATGATGACAGTAACACGCCCTCAGAGACTAGGTGATGACAGTAACACATCCTCAGAGACGAGGTGGTGACTGTGACACAAACTCAGAGACTAGGTGATGACAGTAACACGTCCCCAGAGACTAGGTGGTGACAGTAACATATTTTCAGAGACTAGGTGGTGACAGTAACGCATCCTCAGAGACTAGGTGGTGACGGTGACTAAACCTCAGAGACTTGGTGGTGACTGTGACACATCCGCAGAGACTAAGTGATGACAGTAACACATTCTCAGAGACTAGGTGATGACAGTAAAACATCCTCAGAGACTAGGTGATGACAGTAACACATCATCAGAGACTAGGTGATGACTGTGACTCAACCTCAAGAGACTTGGTGGTGACTGTGACTCACCCTCAGAGACTAGGTGGTTACTTATCCTAAGAGTATTGGTGGTGACTCCTTTTCAGACACTAGATGGTTACAGTAACACATCATCAGAGACTATGTGATGACAATAACACATTCTCAGAGACGAGGTGGTGACTGTGACACATCATCAGAGACTAAGTTATGACAGTAACACATTCTCAGAGACTAGGTGATGACAGTAACACATCCTCAGAGACTAGGTGGTGACAGTTACTCAAACTCAGAGACTAGGTGATGACACTAACACACCCTCAGAGACTAAGTCACGACAGTAACACATCCTCAGAGACTAGTTGATGACAGTAACACGTCCTCATAGACTAGGTCATGAACTGTAACACATCCTCAGATACTAGGTGGTGACATTAGCACATCCTCAGAGACTAGGTGATGACAGTAACACATCCTCAGAGACTAGGTGGTGACAGTAACACATCCGCAGAGACTAGGTGATGCCAGTAACACATATTCAGGGAGTAGGACATGACAGTAACACATCCTCAGAGATTAGGTGATGCCAGTAACACATCCTCAGAAAATAGGTCATGACAATAACACATCCTCATAAACTAGGTCATGACAGTAAAACATCACAAGAGACTAGGTCATAACAGTAACACATACTCATAGACTAGGTCATGACAGTAACACATCCTCAGAGACTAGGTCATGACAGTAACACATCCTCAGAGACTAGGTGGTGACTGTGACTCAACCTCAGAGACTTGGTGGTGACTGTGACTCACCCTCAGAGACTTGGTGGTGACTGTGACTCAACCTCAGAGACTTGGTGGTGACTGTGACTCACCCTCAGAGACTAGGTGGTTACTCATCCTAATAGTCTTGGTGGTGACTCCTTTTCAGGGACTAGATAGTAACAGTAACACATCCTCAGAGACTAGGTGATGACAGTAACACATCCTCAGATACTAGATGATGACAGTAACACGCCCTCAGAGACTAGGTGATGACAGTAACACATCCTCAGAGACGAGGTGGTGACTGTGACACAAACTCAGAGACTAGGTGATGACAGTAACACGTCCCCAGAGACTAGGTGATGACAGTAACACATCCTCAGAGACGAGGTGGTGACTGTGACACAAACTCAGAGACTAGGTGGTGACAGTAACATATTTTCAGAGACTAGGTGGTGACAGTAACGCATCCTCAGAGACTAGGTGGTGACGGTGACTAAACCTCAGAGACTTGGTGGTGACTGTGACACATCCGCAGAGACTAAGTGATGACAGTAACACATTCTCAGAGACTAGGTGATGACAGTAAAACATCCTCAGAGACTAGGTGATGACAGTAACACATCCTCAGAGACTAGGTGATGACTGTGACTCAACCTCAAGAGACTTAGTGGTGACTGTGACTCACCCTCAGAGACTAGGTGGTTACTTATCCTAAGAGTCTTGGCGGTGACTCCTTTTCAGGGACTAGATGGTTACAGTAACACATCATCAGGGACTATGTGATGACAATAACACATTCTCAGAGACGAGGTGGTGACTGTGACACATCATCAGAGACTAAGTTATGACAGTAACACATTCTCAGAGACTAGGTGATGACAGTAACACATCCTCAGAGACTAGGTGGTGACAGTTACTCAAACTCAGAGACTAGATGATGACACTAACACACCCTCAGAGACTAAGTCATGACAGTAACACATCCTCAGAGACTAGTTGATGACAGTAACACGTCCTCATAGACTAGGTCATGAACTGTAACACATCCTCAGAGACTAGTTGGTGACATTAGCACATCCTCAGAGACTAGGTGATGACAGTAACACATCCTCAGAGACTAGGTGGTGACAGTAACACATCCGCAGAGACTAGGTGATGCCAGTAACACATATTCAGGGAGTAGGACATGACAGTAACACATCCTCAGAGATTAGGTAATGACAGTAACACATCCTCAGAGAATAGGTCATGACAATAACACATCCTCATAAACTAGGTCATGACAGTAAAACATCACAAGAGACTAGGTCATAACAGTAACACATACTCATAGACTAGGTCATGACAGTAACACATCCTCAGAGACTAGGTCATGACAGTAACACATCCTCAATGACTAGTTGATGACAGTAACACATCCTCAGAGACTAGGTTATGACAGTAAAACGTCTTCAGAGACTATAGGTCATGGCAGTAACACATCCTCAAAGACTAGGTGATGACAGTAACACATCCTCAGAATCTAGCTGATGACAGTAATACATCCTCGGAGAATATGTGATGACAGTAACACATCCTCAGAGACTAGGTCATGACAATAACACATCCTCAGAGACTAAGTGGTAACATTAGCACATCCTCAGAGACCAGGTGATGACAGTAACACGTCCTCAGAGACTAGGTCATGAACTGTAACACATCCTCAGAGACAAGGTGACGACAATATCACATCCTCAGAGACGAGGTGGTGACTGTGACACATCCTCAGAGACTAAGTTATGACAGTAACACATTCTCAGAGACTAGGTGATGACAGTAACACATTCTCAGAGACTAGGTGATGACACTAACACATCCTTAGAGACTAGGTGGTGACTGCGACTCAACCTCAGATACTTGGTGGTGACTGTGACTCAAACTCAGAGACTAGGTAATGACATTAACGCGTCCTCAGAGACTATGTCATGAACTGTAACACATCCTCAGAGACTAGGTGGTGACATTAGCACATCCACAGAGACTAGGTCATGACAGTAACATATCTTCAGAGACTAGGTGGTGACAGTAACACATCCTTAGAGACTAGGTCATGACAGTAACATATCTTCAGAGACTAGGTGGTGACAGTAACACATCCTCAGAGACTAGGTGATGCCAGTAACACATATTCAGAGAGTAGGACATGACAGTAACACATCCTCAGAAACTAGGTGATGACAGTAACGCATCCTCAGAGAATAGGTCATGACAATAAAACATCCTCAGAGACTAGGTCATGACAATAACACATCCTCAGAGACTAGGTCATGACAGTAACACAGCACAAGAGACTAGGTCATAACAGTAACACATCCTCATAGACTAGGTCATGCCAGTAACACATCATCAAAGACTAGGTCATGACAGTTACAAATTCTCAGAAACTAGTTGATGACAGTAACACATCCTCAGAGACTAGGTCATGACAGTAAAACGTCTTCAGAGACTATAGGTCATGACAGTAACACATCCTCAGAGACTAGCTGATGACAGTAATACATCCTCGGAGAATATGTGATGACAGTAACACATCCTCGAAGACTAAGTCATGACACTAACAAATCCACAGAGACTAGGTCATGACAGTAACACATCCCCAGAGACTAGGTCATGACAGTAACACATCTTCAAAGACTAGATGATGACAGTAACACATCCTCAGAGACTAGGTCATAACAATAACCCATCCTCAGAGACTAGGTCATGACAGTAACACATCCCAAGAGACTAGGTCATGACAGTAACACATCCTCAAAGACTAGGTCATGACAGTAAGACATCCTCAGAGACTAGGTCATGACAGTAACACATCTTCAGAGACTAGTTGATGGAAGGAACACATCCTCAGAGACTAGGTCATGACAGTAACATGTCCTCATAGACTATATGTCATGACAGTAACACATCCTCAGAGACTAGGTGATGACAGTAACACATCCTCAGAGACTATGTGATGACAGTAACACGTCATCAGAGACTAGGTGATGACAGTAACACGTCTTCAGAGACTAGTTGATGTTAGTAACACGTCCTTAGAGACTTCAGAGACTATAGGTCATGACAGTAACACATGCTCAGAGACTAGGTGATGACAGTAACACGTTCTCAGAGACTATGTGATACCACTAACACGTCCTCCGAGACTAGGTGATGACAGTTACACATCCACAGAGACTAGGTCGTGAGAGAAACACATCCGTAGAGACTAGGTGGTGACAGTAACAGATCCACAGAGACTAGGTGGTGACAGTAACACATACTCAGAGACTAGGTGATGACAGTAGCACGTTCTCAGAGACTAGGTCATGACAGTAACACATCCACGGAGACTAGGTAGTGACAGTAACATATCCACAGAGACTATGTGATGGCAGTAACACATCCACAGAGACTAGGTGGTAACAGTAACACATCCTCAGAGACTAGGTGGTAACAGTAACACATCATCAGAGACTAGGTTGTGACAGTAACACATCCTCAGAGACTAGGTGATGCCAGTAACACGTCCTCAGAGACTAGGTCATGACAGTAACACATCCACAGAGACTAGGTAATGCCAGTAACACGTCCTCAGAGACTAAGTGATGACAGTAACACATCCTCAGAGACTAGGTGGTGACAGTAACACATCCTCAGAGACTAGGTGATGACAGTAACACGTCCTCAGAGACTAGGTGATGACAGTAACACGTCCTCAGATAATATAGGTCATGACAGTAACACGTCCTTAGAGACTTGGTGGTAACAGTAACACATCCTCAGAGACTAAGAAGTGATGACAGTAACACATCCTCAGAGACTAGATGATGAAAGTAACACGTCCTCAGAGACTAGGTGATGACAGTAACACATCCTCAGAGACTAGGTGATGACAGTAACTCGTCCTCAGAGACTAGGTAATGACAGTAACATATCTTCAGAGACTAGGTGATGACAGTAACACATCCTCAGAGACTAGGTGATGACAGTAACACATCCTCAGAGACTAGGTGATGACAGTAACTCGTCCTCAGAGACTAGGTAATGACAGTAACATATCTTCAGAGACTAGGTGATGACAGTAACACATCCTCAGAGACTAGGTGATGACAGTAACACATCCTCAGAGACTAGGTGATGACAGTAACTCGTCCTCAGAGACTAGGTAATGACAGTAACATATCTTCAGAGACTAGGTGATGACAGTAACACATCCTCAGAGACTAGGTGATGACAGTAACACATCCTCAGAGACTAGGTGATGACAGTAACTCGTCCTCAGAGACTAGGTAATGACAGTAACATATCTTCAGAGACTAGGTGATGACAGTAACACATCCTCAGAGACTAGGTGATGACAGTAACACATCCTCAGAGACTAGGTGATGACAGTAACTCGTCCTCAGAGACTAGGTAATGACAGTAACATATCTTCAGAGACTAGGTGATGACAGTAACACATCCTCAGAGACTAGGTGATGACAGTAACACATCCTCAGAGACTAGGTGATGACAGTAACTCGTCCTCAGAGACTAGGTAATGACAGTAACATATCTTCAGAGACTAGGTGATGACAGTAACACATCCTCAGAGACTAGGTGATGACAGTAACACATCCTCAGAGACTAGGTGATGACAGTAACACATCCTCAGAGACTAGGTGATGACAGTAACACATCCTCAGAGACTAGGTGATGACAGTAACACATCCTCAGAGACTAGGTGATGACAGTAACACATCCTCAGAGACTAGTTGATGACAGTAACACATCCTCAGAGACTAGGTAATGACAGTAACACATCCTCAGAGACTAGGTGATGACAGTAACACATCCTCAGAGACTAGGTGATGACACTAACACACCTCAGATACTAGGTGATGAACTCTAAGCCTTATACGTAAAAGATCATTGATTTAACTCTTTCGCTGCCGAAGTTCACAAAGTCGAATCTTCCATTTTGAAAATTAGACTAATACAGTTTTCGTTCAACAGGGAATTTGGTAAAATGTAATGTAGTGGTTGCAAAAGCCTTTAATTGCCTTCGTCAGCGAATGATCATGTTAGACAATATAGAAAAGCGAATTTGTAGTGGTGTATTTGTAGAAGGAGAAAACAGTATGGACAGATTACCAAAGAGTTATTTCCGCAATACATTGACCTGGTTATCATATTTAATATATTGCACACATCCATCAAAAGAGACAGCAGTATGTGCTAAACATAGCACCAGCTGGCTGTTTGCGAATTCCTTGCTCATACACTTGCTTTTGTTTGTTTATAAGCATCGACAAAACGTTTGTAAGTAGTGCGATTTGATTTCGAACCAATCGAATACGCCGTAAAATATAATAGAACACATCCGAAACCGATGTCTACTGATATTATATCCCAAACTGTTAAATACCTTTCCGTCATTGTGTCATGTTCAAGCTACACTAGTTGGACTTCGCCCACCAGAAAAAATGTTCTTTTATGGTTTCAGTGTCTGATTTTGAGTAAAGAAAATGTATGAGCCGTTTCACAAGAAAACCAACATTAAGGACTCGTAAAGTAAAGTATCGAACCGGCTCAGCCTAAGCATGCCACGCAAGCTTATCCGGACATACACTGTTCACCTCCTGTGGAGTTTCTGTTTCAGGAAACATTACTTTAGACCTCTATCCCCCGGAGACGAAATGTGTCGTTCCGGATTAGCCTGCGCGGACTGCACAGGCTGATCTGGGTCGATACATTACGCAGAATCCATAATGTTGGTATTCTCGTTGAACGGCTAATATATAACTCTAGACTGACTGTGCTAACAAGAAAGTGTCGGAGTAACTAAGCCGTTTAGCATTACAACATATAGTTATTCCAGTTTCAATACAAGACGAATTTTGACGTCGCGCATGATTTTGAAGCATGACTCAAAAGAAACAGATGCAGTTCAGTACATGTAAATAACGTGTAAACATACAGGATGTAAATATTTCGAAAAAGAAGGCCAAATGTTCCTTTATTTTAAACAAGAAGACCAAGATGTGCCTACATTGCTCACCTGGCTACCATAGCCTATGATAAAAGGTTACCAAGGGCAGAAAGGGTCAGTTTTGACGTAGGGGTAGACATGTTATATGCTGTGATCTATGTGATATTCAGCATTAGTCGTAAAATGTCAAGACGCATATGGTATGGTTTATAGTATGCTTAACATTGACTGCAACTATAATGTGTCAAAGAAGCTGAAGTTTCTTAATTCTTTACCAATAAACGGTTTAAAATCTAGTCTAACTAGATCAATTAGATAAAAAAGCAAAAACAAAAGAACACATAGGTGCATAAATAATAACATACATTAAGCTTTAATGCCTCTGGTTATAAGTTTTGGAAGGAGAGCGGGAAGTCTATTCTCCTTCCAGTTTAGCAAAAGTATGATAACAAAGACGGGAGTATATTAACAAAAAATACGAAGTTATTTTAAAAAGTTTAAATGTAATTTATATTCATGTATTAAAATGTTTTATGTGATTTTTTAACCACTATCCTTTTAAGATTAAGCATATGTAGCGAATTATAAGAGTTTCTTGTTCGAATATGCCAATGATTAACTTCCCGAGGCTAACGGTCGAAATGTCCTATAGCCTTTGTACTCGAGAGTTGACTTAGATTCCATTCTAAAAATAGTCGATTGTATAAGCAGATTAACGAAAATATCAAAATTGAGCATTTATGGAATTAAAAGAAAAAGTTCACATGTATAGTCAACATATAGCAAGAATACAGTGGACAGAATGAACAAACAATATGGGGAGAAACGTTTTAAGTTTAGAAATTCAACAGATTTTTATAAATAGGCAAAAACGTCCCCCGAATTTCTGGGCCGTAAACCAAACAATTTAAAAAGCCTAGGAGCGTCAGGGTCGTAAATCAAACTTTTGAAAAAAAGCGTAGCCTAGGAATTTGGGGAAAAGTTATTAAATACAAATTAAATGTGTCTAAAAATTTGAAATAACGGTAGAAGACATACATATTTTGCATCTTTTAGTTTCTTAAATCAGTCAATACAATTTATTGATTCATAAAGGTATCTTTTTTCAAACATATAATAGAGTTTTTCTTAACAATAATAATGTGGGTTGCTCCCTTTTCGATTACACGCGGCGTCAATGATCGAGCTCGTGGTTACACCATCATAACACTTTTCTTTATAACAATGTTTAATTTGCCATACAACAGTTGGGATCGGTCTTCAATAATTATCAACTGAACGAATAATGATAAATAATAAGTTATGGGTGCATTCTTTGGATAAATGGTCTATTTTAATATTTATAAATGTAGAAAAGTATCTATAGGTCTTGTTGGATTAACGTTTGCGGTAATGGGTACACAGAAACCCATGTTTCCTTCAGTTCCGTATGTGTATCCTGGTGTTAGAGGTTGGCGCGAATATAGCAGTTACGCAGCTCTTCCGTTTTAGACTGGTGTTTTTTGGAGTAAAGGATAAACTTGCTATTTCTGTCTTCATATTTGCGTCCGCTGTTTTAGACTACGTTTTTGGCTGAACATTTTCATGATCTCGTCTGAGATCGTGAATCATGTTTGTTTATTAAATTGGGATTTTACGCCGTTTTCAACATTATTATCCCCTCGGCTAACGAAGTTTGCGATGGGGATATGGTAACGGGACTGTCCGTTCGAGCGCACGAATGGACACTTGTTGGGTACTGTCCAAAAGCCAACCCTCCACCCTTATAATACACTTTGATAAGTATTTTGTTTTCATTATTTTCTAATGGGTACCTAATTAGCATATTAATGCTATTTATTCCGTAAAAGGGGGTTAATTACGGAATAAACCATATCCTTGTTGGGTATACCCAACAAGAAAAGATCAAAGGAAAATACCCAACAAGTACCCGTCCGTGGGTCCGTCCGTGCGTCCGTCCGTAACAACCTTGCGACCAATCTACACTGAACATCCTTCGACCGATCTTAACCAAACGTGGTATACAGTTAGTATATGGCAAGGTCTAGAAGGCTATTTATTATCAAGGTCAAGGTCAAAATTGGACTTTGAAAACCGAGGGGATGCATCCGCTTTGCGGTGCCCTTGTTTCAGTAATATCACGGCGACAGTTGACTCAGTCATGGTCTCTTGGTAAACAAACACGTACTTGGCTAGGAAATGGGCTTATCCAAGGGTACTCCGCCATAACCGCAACAATGAGGACCTCCCGGTTCCAAATCCTCGACGCTAACCACTGGACCACGGCGGGTAGTCTAGTTTTTTTCTAAAGATACTTACTCCTTGAAATAAGAAAACCCTTATAATAATCCCAAAATTTATATAATGAGAAATATTGAGATAATAAAAGTTTGGATGTCCCCAGTTGACAAATCAACTTCCAACCACGTTATGCTACCATACATTAAGTAGTAAATTTTGCGAATTTTGCAATATACTTACAAGCATATTGGCATCTTTTTGACGCGTAAGTATCTAACTGTACAGCACTCATAAAAAAAGCGATTACACATTTTATAAAAAAAATCAAGCTAACCTGAAGAAATACTTTAATCCATCCTCTAGAACCAAAACAAAGTTACTTTAAAATAAAACAATCTTATTTTCTGTTTATAAAGATTATATGAGCCAATAAGTACCGAATAGAACGAAAAAATCATCATACCTCTCTTATTATGTATTCAAATCGCACTGAGGCAGCATTAGGCTTTGGCGTGAATTTTGAACCAGTGCAATAAGAAATTATATTAAAACACTGTCAACTTTATCTATTTACCAAACAAGTATAGCATTTTAATGTTAGAAACAGTTTACACAAACAACAACCAGGAATGAGCCAATATCAGTACAGAATAGTAATAACTTTAACCCTGCATGTATATCTAGTATTAACACTTTTCCAAATATAGACGCATTTAATACTGTCTGCAACAGACGACATTTGTGGCAAATGGAGAAATAGCCGATAAGAAGCAAATTCTTCTCATTATTTTCAATAAGGATACATTCACTTCCAGACATTTTCAATTTGTTATGCAGATGTTGTCAAAGTCATCTGCTGCAGATTTATTGTATGTGGAAAATGGATAAATAACTCCTCTGGAGGAGTAAAATAATTATTCATTAACATATAGATGCATTGTTCTTTATTCCATCACAGCGTATACGAGGATATCTATTCTATACAGTTAGAAATATAAAGAAGATATTTAAAAACTCCCCTATTGTTACCTAAGTATTCGTTTTACAATTCAATCTGAGGTATAATTTACAAAAGTTAAAGTGAATGGATTCTAAAACTTATGAATATATATGAGTATAGTTTGCACAGGGTTGTTAGTTTAATTATCAAAGAATAAAAAAAAAAGGAAAACAAAAAAAACCATCTGATATTTATTTATAGAAAATGGAGCTTTCTTTGCTTGATATGCCTGTTTTTTGATGAGCTGAATGCCATGACAGCATGGGTGTTAACATTAATCCCATATGCTTGTAATGTGTTGTTATTCTGGAATCAAGTAATTGATGTTTAACTCAAATTATAATATAAATCCGGCGAGAACAGATCTTATTGCATCCCTCGTTTAAGTATCACATGAAGGAATATATAGTTTCAAGTTTCAAGTTTATTTATTCGGCATATAAAGTTAATTTACATTGCCGTAAACATATATACATATGCCAGTTTAACAAATGAACATATATACATGCATTGACGAGAAAAACACATACATTTTAACAAATTTAACATATTACATATACTACACATGGCAAAGATGTCAAAACCATTAATGTACCGTACCGTACATAAAAAACAGACAAACAAAACGTATATCGTGCATGGAATGACAGAAAAGAGGACAAATACGTTGTTTCGATAAGGATTACCTCCCTTTTTAGTTCTTTAACGGGATTGTGCACGATGATCTTTAAAAACGTGCTGAAACGGACTTGTAACGTTACTATATAGGATTGAAGTCAGTGTGTCAATCATTCTAGACTTTCGCCTGATATTACACGTGGGCTCAGCTTCATGCAGATGAGAGAACACGTGTTTACGTATCGTTTCACAGTAGCCTTTACTTACCGCAAACGAAACAACGTCCGCCCTTCGCTCGACGCGTTTCTAATAAAGTATACTTTGATATCATACTGTGATATACATAGATTAGATGGGTTCTTGGAGATTCATAACTTATTGTTCAATGCGAAAATAGTTATCGATACACTATTTTAAGACAGAATATATACAATTATGCGAAAGCAAATCGCGCAGATCAAATGACGCAAAAGACACATTGTATATATAAAGGAACTGCCATAAGTAGGGCTTCGTGATCAACAACAATCTAATAAGACAAGAACAAAAAGTCTTCATCGTCTTAAAGCGGGTTCGGTACTAATCTTTTGACGACTTATAATTCAAGATTTAGATTCAATACTTTATTGACATTTTTTCGCCAAAGCATTTTGCCTTAGGCCATTTACAAATTATATAAATATGCAAACATATACATAGAAAAACATATAATATATATACATAAAAAAACATTTAACAAAGTTGTTTACAAACAAAACATATGTATAGAACAAAAAGCACTTATATTCAAATATATTGTATATATCATGTATACATTAGTTTTGCATATACTAATAGAAAGCATTAAACACATTAAGCAACAAAGCCGTTTATTAATATCATTACAACGATGGTTGTTAATTAAATACACTTAATTATTGTATAGTGTGTCTAACAGTTTTATTCATCAAATATATTAATATAACAAAGGGATCTTAAAGACAATCACCTGGTCTTGGCGACAAGTGAATTACCAGATAAGCACATTAACGCTAATTTGATCCGAATGCTTTTTAGCCACTCGAGCATCTTGGGAATCTTTGAAAAAACTGACAATGCAAGTATGCAATTGTGTAGTGATGGTCATAACATAAGAAACTTCCAAATGTAAATTAGGAAAGCTATAGATGTAAGTGTGTGAAGTTGGCAGAGCATTAAACGTTAGACATTAGACATTCAAAACAAATAAAAAGATTTGCGAATGTCTAATCGAATGTCTAATGTCTAACATCTAATGCTATGCCAAATTCACACACTCTATAGATGTTCCATCGTAATTGTTTATAAGGTAACCATAATTATATATGTCTGTTGTTCTGTTAGTCAATCGTGCATAGAAGGTAAATGGTAATTAGTACGCAGCAAGATTGATTGTGTCCCAGTGAAAGATTAGACTATTCTTCAACTTCAAAAAGTCAAAATATGTAAGATATTCCTCGCACTGAAAAATGTTATGTTTCCCCCAGGCTCGAATATGTACCGTAATCTAGCTAGTGTTGGATCATAGTTGCACCAAAGCACAGCCGATTTTATATTTAAGAAATACCAAAGTTCACGTAGATATTGGAACAGGACAGCGATTTTCGTGTTTCCTGTCAATGTTTTTAACTCAGTATTAAAAATATTACATTTTTACTGAATATGTAAATATTTGCCTAACATACTTTAAAATTAGGAGACCATTCAAAGACTGGAGATGAATAGTTCACGAAAAAAGGCCATATAAAGGTCAAAGTGAAATACATGTACCGTGTTAGCAATTAACATCAATTAACACCAATTAACATCAATTAACATCATTTGTCAAAATTTATTTTGATACATAAGGTGTAAGTGGTTTTCTGTTTTAACGTTCGTGTATTTTATAGTAAACCATAATACATGTATATAGCCAAACATACTGGCTATTAAAGTGTCATGCCAGTAGAAAAGCCATGTCCTTGATAGTCAAACCTTCCCACCTACATGTATAACACAAGCAGACGAATCTGAAAACATCTCGGCACAAAGATGAACAATCTTTGTTTATTAGAGAGCGATGATTAACCCTTTCCTTCATACAACAACTCTGCAGCATACTTCGACTTCGAACATATTTTGTCAAAACATAGAATGGATAATCTATGACGAAAAATGGAAAATTTTCTTCTTTTGTCATTATGTTTTTAAAAAGCCGTCTGTTGCAGAGGCGTCAGAAAGCGTCTATATGAGGGGAGGGTTAAAAACATAGTGTCACAATGCGTCTTTATAAGGGTAATTGTTGACAGCAGTCCCTGTGATTGATGCAAAAACAGACAGTCTTGCTTGGTGAGGCCGAACCGTCGGGGGAAAAAATCGTGGCATTACCTTACTTCAATTATCCATTTCATGGAAGGCTATATCTTATTGTATGGCTTAAATTCATGCTCACATAACAATTGTACTTAATCTATAAGTAGATGGATTTTTTGGGATATGTCCAAGATGACCGCTGCCAGCTTACATGTCGGCTTAAACTACTGGTTGATTTCGTGATTTTTACGGGTTCGATTCCCGCTCGCGGCCGTCGTGTTTGACTGTCCGGCACTTTTTTCTTAGTATATACGTGGCCTGTCGGCATGATAACTGAAAAAGTGTTAAAAAAACACAACATTAGCTCAAACAAACAAACGTCTCTAAAGCTAGTAATGTGCATCAATGATCATTATTAGCACAACGGTCTCTGCCTCTTCTGTCCAACAAAACGATCTCCTCAGACCGTTCACCGACGTGTCGCGAGTGATGCACATGTTACTACTAAAACGAACTGTGAAGTAAGAGACGGTACTTCCTACACGTGATCTACACATGCATCGTAATATGAGCCGTCCCATGAGATAACCAACATTATCGATGTGGCGATATATATCCGCGCAGTCCGCGCAGGCTAATCCAGGCCAAGACATTCCGTTTCAGTGGAAAAGAGGTATAGAGTAATGTTTCCTGAAACAGAAAATCCACAGAAGGCGAAAAGTATCCGTCCGGGTTAGCCTGCGCGGCATACTTAGGCTGATTTTGATCGATACATTACGCAACGTCCATAATGTTCGTTTTCTCGTGGAACGGCTCATATAATTGTATCAACACACTTGTAAACACCAGAATGTTTTTTCCATATTCCAAGAAAACCAACCTTGGCATATGTACATGTTTGATAAGTGCAAACATAGATATGAGTGTGTATCAATACTATCTAGTCAAACTACTAGTTGTTTAAGTATCATGAAACATTACAATTCTGATTAATTGACCAACATTGTAGAGCATTGTAGAGCCATATCGAATTGTACATATATAAAGGTTGATCTTTACATTGTTCGCAAATACTTCGTTGCGCCGCTAATGTTATCATGACGTGACTCACTCGATCGTTAAAAGCTACGAGAAATGACACGCTGTAAGCCTTTCTTGTTTGTACTTCCGTATTATAATAACGATTCCTAGAAACTACAGTAACGGTTTGTTTCATGTTCGCACTACTACTTATACACGATGCTTCTATCCACCTCGAATCACATTTTAATCACAAAGTAACGTGTTGTATGTCCCTACTTAAACATGTACATAAACACGATGTTTCTATCATCTTCGAATCTTATTTTAATCACAAAGTCACGTGTTTTATGTCCCTACTATCAACCTTGAATCACATTGTAATCACAAAGTCACGTGTTTTCTGTTTATGCTTTTTTAAATGAATCTAAATGTAAACAATAATTGAAAAGATTAAGTTGTAAATTAATAGGCAAATTAGGTGTACATTTTTCGGCTTTGCATATTGTTAAATTACCTAATATATAAATCAAATACCTGTAACAGTGAGGTCAATTTTCCTTTATATGCAACTAGCCTTCTATTGTCAAGTACAAGCATACATCCCGTGCAAATCACTTACACACATGCTGGTGTTGCTTAAGCATTAGATAAACACACGTATTAATTGTTTATCTATGCCTCAATGAACTGAAAATATTTTGTGTTTTATTGTTTGCAGGCTTTAAACAAAAAAGAATAACAGTTTTGGTTGGTTTTAAAAAAGCCAATCCATGAGTTTGTCGGAAAGGACACTTGGAAAATGCTCAATAAAAGTATACATTAAATGAAATTTTAACAGATTTTTTAGTTGTTTTTGGTATGTTGTTAAACTAGATAACTCATAGTGCTTCAAATACAGGGGAAAAAAATCGTCATTCACCATAATATAGCTCCAATATGATTTACCTATTTAGAAGTGATACAAGAAAACCAACTGCATGACATTTGTTTTTTCCCCGTTTATAGGTAACATGCAAATTTAATTTGTTCGTAAACTCATGAAACTTTATGCACTGACTTTCTGCACTGACCCCTGCTAAATGATACGGGTCACCATTTTAGGTATAAATAAAAAGCGGTCGGTCAATCGAAAAACACGGATTGAAAAATTATTGTCGTCTTGTCAATCAATTTTTTAAACAGATATCTCAGGGCTTAAAAATACTGTGTTATTTACCTGTGAACTAATGTTTTACGAAAAAGTTAAAAATAAATCGAACTGAGCATGAAATATGTTTTCCCGTATGTCATAATTGACGACAGCAATACTACGTCCGATAGCCTCAAAGGCCGACTACCAGAAAGGCCAAAAAAAGATAAGATTATCGTGTTGATAAGAATGTAAAAACAATGGTAACTTTTTTTATTTCTTCACCCTTTTTAATGAAACGTGGCGCAGTCTACGCCGCTTACAATGCCCTATCTCTGGGATTTTACAGGAGTTTGATTGGTGGTCTAGTTTTTTCAAACACTTCGACGAATCTGTTCTCAAAATCCGGTTTTGATAATGCTCCGGCTGTCGGCGATATTAATCAATTTTGAGTCAATGTTCATCGAATTGTTTGAAATAACTAAACCCCTAATCAAACTCCGTTGAAAAAAAACGGAGATAGGGCTCTGTAAGCGGCGTAGACTGCGCCATGTTTCACTAAAAATGATGAAAAAATAAAAAGGTTACCTTTGTTTTTACTTTTAAACCGAAGTAACATATTTCTGTCCACCGTAGCATTTGTGACGTCAAAGTCACGTGGTATACACACACTGTATGTATAAGTATAGAAACAAGTTCTCAAAGTGTCTGTATGATTAAAATAAAATGGTATATTACAGGATAAATATGGTTGCCCTTGAAAGCGGGACCGTTCATTACGATACAGCTTAAAATTATCAACCCGCAATTGATGAGAAACTTAATTAATAAGAAGACAAGTGAATACATGTATATCTGTAGTTCTATCACAACACTGATGTATTAGTGTTGTATACACATTGATAACGAGAGCGATCAGTTACCATTCATCATAGAAAGTTAAGATTTAATTTCGGATGAATGTCACCAAGGCCACACCACGAGGAGATGTTCTCAAGCATGGCCAATCCTTTCCCCCATTTCCTTTCCGTTTTAGTCGAGTTCAACAGAAGAATAATTTAACCGGACTATTCGGTCGAAACGATGTTAAAGTGTTTAACAGATGTTGACCGTACAGTCGCTAAAGAAAAAGTGTGTGCAATGTAAAAAAGTTCAACTATTATTGAATGTTCACAATAGGCAAATGCCCATCAGCTGCGACGTCTGATACAGGTATATCGTCACAATTGATGAATTGTGATTCGATCTGACGATTTAAGAGCACACTTTTGGAGTACAGATGCATTTTGACGTCTGTGCAACTCATAATAAGCAATTCCTCCTTTTGCCACAATATTTTCATTTCGGTTGTCTCATACAGTTTAAGTCATCTGCTGCAAATGATTTGAGTTGAAAACAGATATTTTGTAAATGTTACTGTGTTTACCAATAATGTTTCAAGTTCGAGACTGTCTCAGTTTTGAAGTGGTAGAGCGTCCGCTTGGGGTTCGGCAGGTCGCGGTTTCGATGGCTTAACGGATCACACCAAATACTTTAAAAAATGTAGTAATGGTTTCCCTGCTTGGCGCCCCTGGTTGTTGTGCTAGCATTACGACTGACTGGCTTGTGTCAGGATAAATGAACCAGTAGTACTAGTAACTTACCCAGGAAACGTCGTGATATTACTGAAAAACTGCTGCAATTCCCAATCAATCAAGCAATCAATCTATTCAAGTTCGAAATTATATCGGTCTCTGTCTTGTACGTACCGTAAAATAAAGCCGTTTATGGTAACTCATAGACTATATAAGACCTTATGTCTTAACCCTTTCCCACATACAACACATCTGCATCAGACAACTTTGACAAACATTCGGTTAACCTCTTTTAATGAAAGAAACATTATTAAAAAAAGTTAAAAACATTGTGGTAAAAGGAGAAATTGTTCATTATGAGCAATATCTTTTTTTGTCACAATGTTATCAAAATGCGTCTGCAGCAGAGGCGTCATAAAGCGTCTGTATGTAGGAAATGTTCAACCCTGCAAAATTAAGTGGCTATACAAATACTACAAAAGTCGACTCGTATAAATATGGAGTTAGGTGTTCTTGTCGGTTGTAAATAGGAACAAAAAGTACATGTACATGTATACAAGACGAATGTTTGACGCAAAAGCGTCAAAGAGAAGCCGCAATTTTTCGTTGTTCATGTAGAAATAAGAAAAAGGAACATTTAAATCCACAAACAACTGTAGACGGAAATACGCTGACATATTTATCCCTTTGAAGACTGTTGGATACTTCAAATTACCTCCCTTTAAGCAATACAAGGATATTTACCTTGTGATTCGTATGATTAAGATTAATAAACATTGAAATTATATGAATGAAAACTATTATTTAATTTAGTAACAACATCAAAATCAAATTTAAGCCAAGATAAATGTGTACACATTTCATTAATTGTTTGTAGATACCCTAATGTATAGGTATGAATATAAAATTGATAATGTTATAAACAAATTTTCATTTCAACGTACTAAGTCTGTGAATCTCACAGAAACACTTATTTCAATATACCAACATGTTAAAGTAAATTTAAGTATGAACCGTTTTTGTATGTACTGAAACTAGAAACGTCCGTTTGTGTATAAGTATATTTCCAATATTTGCGATTTTATATTGCGACTAGCTAACCCGGCACGACGTAAACTTTCCTCTACCAAATTGGTTGTTGTATGTGGGAAACGGTTAGCTGCTGAACATGTATTTAAATGTTTAGCTGTGTTAAATATTTGTATTCCCGTTAAATTGAATATTTAAATCGTCATACATGTGTATTATTAGACAAAGGTGTCAGACCAAATGGGAACTTAGCTAAATTGTGCGTATATACTAGAAATTAACTCCCTTTAAGTACTACCACGATTTTTTTCTTGTGATTCGTATGAATAAGTTTGATAAACATTTACATTTCAACTAGACGGCAACATTTATTGTGAAACAGATATTTCTGTGGTTTATATATGTTCATGTCAGCACTTCTTCATCTAGAATTACTGCGTAATATATGATAGAATGTAAGGAAAGGAATGGCAATAATGCCGAGCACGAGGGTAAACAACGCCAAACAACAACAACAAGAAACAGATTACATTTACTGCGTGCCTTCTCTTGTTCACTGTTCAAGATACAGTATGATTTTCGCTTAAATAAATGTTTAACTGTGTTAAATATGTGTATTCCCTTTAAATTGTTTATTTAAATCGTCATACATGTGTATTATTAGACAAAGGTGTCAGACCAAATGGGAACTTAATTAAATTGTGCGTATATACTTCAAATTACCTCCCTTTAAGTACTACTAGGATATTTTTCTTGTGATTCGTATGAGTAAGTTTGATAAACATTAACATTTCAACTGGACGGCAACATTTATTGTGAAACAGATATTTTGTTCATGTCTGCACTTCTTCATCTAGAATTACTGCGTAATATATTATAGCATGTAAGGAACGGAATGGCATTAATGCCGAGCGTCAGGGTAAACAACGCCAAACAACGACAACAATAAACAGATTACATTTACTGCGTACCTTCTTTTGTTGGTGGTTTCCGGTTTAACATACTATCGAACTAAAAAAAGCGTATGAGGCATGTAACCAATTCAGTTTACTGTTTAGACAAGATATGGTTTGAACTTCGCTTAAATAAATTGTACATATATTTAATTAATATACTGGCCTTTGTCTTTTGTTTTTAATTTGTAAAACTCACACATGTATATAGGGATGTTTTAAAAGTCTTAAATTAATGTACTTAGAAAGGACAAAGAGAAATCAAGATATGTTGTCACGCTGGCAGGTCTAAATATTCTCCTTGACCGAAAATTAAAAGCATCCCTACAG
>JASEVX010000009.1:36165102-36721366 GCA_031761405.1 Serripes groenlandicus
TGCAAATGATCTTGGTAAAAAGCGACGAAATGTTTTACAACTGAACTTAGAACATCTTTCGAACGATATTCTTTTCCTCATACAACTGTAATGAAGTTGGTCAATCATTTATTATCTTTAATTCTGTGTTTCGGTTTCATTTCCCGTCAATAGAGCCTACAAGAGTTGCTGCAAGATGCAGCAATTGGCGCGGGAATCAGCATTTTATGGCTTAAAAAATACTGTTGATTCGAAAAACACGAAACCCGCTTTTAAAGATATGATATAAATATATGATATCAATAGTTTTTTAGTTAAATACGTAAAACGAAAACAAAAATACCTTTTCCCAAAGTGTTGACCTCGATCTTCCAAAAAATGTAACACGGCGCATGCACAAGCCCATTGCATCAGTGATAGTTTTTTCACAACCAATATATGCACTGTTGCTGACGCACACGCGCAATAATGGAACTGTAATAACAGAGTTGAAAACAATGACAAAGTGGCAAATTGCGAATTTGACCAATTATATCCATTTCACATTTTGCCACAATGTTTTCTGTCACTCTCCTTGTGACACCTACAATGAATGTAATTACAAAACAATGTGTACAGTTGCAATAAAAAGTGTGCACTTATTCGTAAAATATCAATATTTTTAAGGTGGATATTTTTTAATAATCATTCATCTATGTTATCACTTTACATTCTAAAAAGAATTGTACCTGTGTGCTTTCAGTATTCCTACGACTGAATGAATCGTGTATCCGTTTTATTTAAAGTGTATATACCCTTATTACAAAGAGTTGTTAACATACAGTATATTGACATGTAAATGAAAATCTGCATTTTCTCCATGGGCTTACGCTGCATTTCTTCGGACCATGCCCGCCAAAACGACCTATAAAAATCGACCGTCGGAGCGTTTGCTATTTATGGCTATTACCAATAAATTGCATTATTGTAAAATCGTACTTTGTTCCTAATTGTTCCTAAGAGACTTCAATGATGATTGTACGTCTTGATGGCAAACAAAGAAGATCTTGATCAGACTGAGCATACTCCATCTATCATACAGTTGCTGTACTCCTCTTGTTAAAAGAAATGATGTTAATATATGTGTAACAGTTGCCGTGCTCATACATTTACATGAAATGATGGTTAGATCGTTATGGCAGTTGCCGTGCTCATACGTTTACATGAAATGATGGCAAGATCTGCATGGCAGTTGCCGTGCTCATACCCTTACATGAAATGATGGTAAGATCTGTATTGCAGTTGCCGTGCTCATACGTTTACATGGAATGATGGTAAGATATGTATTGCAGTTGCCGTGGTCATACGTTTACATGAAATGATGGTAAGATCTGTATTGCAGTTGCCGTGCTCATACGTTTACATGAAATGATGGTAAGATCTGTATTGCAGTTGCCGTGCTCATACGTTTACATGAAATGATGGTAAGATCTGTTTGACAGTTGCTGTACACCTTTTTTCACATGAAATGTTGGTAAGATCTGTATGAAAGTTGCCGTGCTCATACGTTTACAGAAAATGATTGCAGTTGTCGTGCTAATACGTTTACATGCAATGATGGTAAGATCTGTTTGACAGTTGCTGTACACCTTTGTTCACATGAAATGTTGGTAAGATCTGTATGACAGTTGATGTACTCCAATTTTTACAAGACATGATGGTAAGATCTGTATGAAAGTTGCCGTGCTCATATATATTACATGAAATGGTGGTAAGATATGTATGACAGTTGCTGTGGACCTATGTTTACATGAAATGATGATAAGACCAGAATGCCAGTTACCGTGCTCCTTAATTTTAGACTAAATGATGGTAAGATCTGTATAACAATTGCTGTGCTCCTATATTTACATGAAATGATGATAGGATTTGTATGGCGGTTGCTATGTTCCTTATTTTACATGAAAATATGTTAATATCAGAATGACAGTTGCCGTGTTCCTTGTTTTTTTTAGACGAAATGATGGTAAAATCTGTATGACAATTGCTGTACACCTATTGTTACATGAAATGATGGTATAATCTGTATGAAATGTGCTGTACTCCTATGTATACAAGAATTGATTGATGCAAAAACAGACAGTTTTACTGGAAGGCTTAGTGAGGCTGAACCGTCGGAGAAATAAAAACTCGTGGCATTACCTTAATTCATTTATCCATTTAATGGAAAGCTTTCTTTATTGTGTGGTTTCAATTCATGCTCGCATTAAAATTGTACTTATTCTATAACGTAGACGGATTTTTTAGGATATGTCCAAGATGACCGCTGCCAGATTACATGTCGGCTTAAACCACTGGTTGAGTTCGTGATTTATACGGGTTCGATTCCCGCTCGCACCCGTCGTGTCCGGCACATTTTTCTTAGTATATACGTGGTCTGTCGGAATGATAACTGAAATAGTGTTAAAAAACACAACATTAGCTCATACAAACAAACGTCTCTAAAGCTAGTAATGTGCATCAATGATCAGTAATACTATTTTATTAGCACAACGGTCTCTGGCTCTTCTGTCCAACTAAACGGTCTCCTCATACCGTTCACCGACGTGTCGCGAGTGATGCACATGTTACTATTAAAACGAACTGTGAAGTAAGAGACGGTACTTCCTACACGTGATCTACACATGCATCGTAATATGAGCCGTCCCATGAGATAACCAACATTATCGATCTGGCGATATATATCAACCCAGATCAGCCTGCACAGTCCGCGCATGCTAATTCCGAACGAGACAATCCGTCTCAGGGGGATAGAGGTATAGCGTAATGTTTCCTGAAACAGAAAATCCACAGGAGGCTAAAAGTATCTGTCCGGGTTAGCCTGCGTGGCATGCATGCTTAGGCTTATATGGATCGATATATTACGCAAAGTCCATAATGTTGGTTTTCTCGTGGAACGGCTCAATTATAATTATATCAACACATTTGTAAACACCAGAATGTTTTTTCCGTGTTACAAGAAAACCAACCTTGGTATATGTACATGAGTGTGTATAAATACTATCTAGTCAAACTTTTAGGTATCATGAAACATTAAAATTATGATTAATTGACCAACATTGTAGAGCATTGTAGAGCCATATCGCATTGTACATATATAAAGGTTGATCTGGTTCTACATTGTTCGCAAATACTAGGTTGCGCCACTAATGTTATCATGACATGGCTCACTCGGTCGGTAAAAGCTATGAGAAATGACCCGCTGGAAGCCTTTCTTGTCCTTGTTTATAATAATAACGATTCCTAGAAACTGCAGTAATGGTTTGCTTCATATCCGCAATAATATTTATATTACACCATGCTTCTATCCACCTCAAATCTTATTTTAATCACAAAGTCACGTGTTTTATGTCCCTTCTTAAACATGTACATAAACACAATGTTTATATCCACCTCGAATCTTTACATCACAAAGTCACGTGTTTTATGTCCCTACTTAAACATGTACATAAACACAATGTCTCTATCCACCTCGAATCTTATTTTAATCACAAAGTCACGTATTTTATGTCCCTACTTAAACATGTACATAAACACAATGTTTCTATCAACCTCGAATCTTATTTTAATCATAAAGTCACGTGTTTTATGTCCCTACTTAAACATGTACATACACACAATGTTTCTATCAACCTTGAATCTCATTTTAATCACAAAGTCAGGTGTTTTATGTCCCTACTTTAACTTGTACATAAACACAATGTTTCTATCAGCCTTGAATCACATTTTATTCACAAAGTCACGTGTTTTATGTTTATGCTTTTTTAAATGAATCTAAATGTAAAAAAAAAATTGAAAAGATTAGGTTGGAAATTAATAGGCAAATTAAGTGCACATTTTTCGGCTCAGCTTTGAATTTTGTTAAATTACCTAATATATAAATCAAATACCTGTAACAGTGAGGTCAATTTTCCTTTTTCCTTTAGATGCAACTAGCCTTCTATTTTCAAGCACAAGCATACATCCCGTGCAAATCGCTTACACACATCTCCTATCGCAGAGTGACCGTTCCTTACACTCACTATCATCTCTGCAACAGGCTCAATGTCAAGATTCTTGACGAAACATGATAACTGTATTTTAATTGACTTAGTTGTCACTGATGTCAGCACTAACCTTTTACACTTGTGACAGGATTTTCTAACTTTGCTAATCAAAAACAAAGTATTTATTTAGCAAAAAGCTACGGACTACTTTTCGGTAGTTGTACACATTTAAAGATTAATACATCTGTTATGTAGGTCACCTATATAAAAAGTCACGTGAAACCCGAAAGTAGCTCGAGCCTGTGACAGAGGTAAAATGTAATAAACCGAGAGTGTAAGAGAGTGACATGGTGGTGTTGCTTAAGCATTAGATAAACAAACGTATTAATTGTTTATCTATGCCTCAATGAACTGAAAATATGTTGGTTTTTATAGTTTGCAGGCTTTAAACAAAGAGAATAACAGTTTGGTTTGGTTTTAAAAAAAACAATCCATGAGTTTGTCGGAAAGAACACTTGGAAAATGCTCAATAAAAGTATACATTCAATGAAATTTTAACAGATTTAGTTGTTTCTAACAGTTTATTGTATGTCGTTAGACTACATAACTCCTTGTCCTTCAAATACAGGGGAATAAATCGCCATTCACACATTCTCGGATAATATGGCTCCAATGTGACTTACCTATTGAAAAACGTACAAGAAGTGCTACAAGAAGACCAACTGCTTCACATTTGTTTTTTCTCCGTTTACAGGTTATATGCAGATTTAATTGTTTCGTAAACTCATGAAACTTTATGCACTGACTTTCTGCACTGATCCCTGCTAAATGATGCGGGTCGCCATTTTAGGTATGTATAAAAAGCGGTCGGTCAGACGAAAAACACGGATTGAAAAATTATTGTCGTCTTGTCAATCAATTTTTTAAAATAGATATCTCAGGGCTTAAACATGCTGTGTTATTTACGTGTGAACTAATTCTATCACAACAATGATGTATTAGTGTTGTATACACATTGATCACGAGAGCGATCAGTTACCATTCATCATAGAAAGTTAAGACTTCATTTCGGATGAATGGCACCAAGGCCACACCACGAGGAGATATTCTCAAGCATGGCCAATCCTTTCCCCCATTTCCTTTCCTTTTTAGTCGGGTTCAACAGCATAATTTAACCGGATTATTCGGTCGAAACGTTGTTTAAGTTTTTAACAGATGTTGACCGTACAGCCGCTAAAGAAAAAGTGTGTGCATTGTAAACAAGTTCATCTATTATTGAATGCTCAAAATAGGCAAATCCCCATCAGCTGCGACGTCTGCTACATGTAGCTCGTCAACATTGATGCATTGGGATTCGACCTGACGATTTAAGAGCACACTTTTGGAGTACAAACGCATTTTGACGTCTGTGCAACTCATAATAAGCAATTCCTCCTTGTGCCACAATATTTTCCTTTCGGTTGTCTCATACTGTTTAAGTCATAAATGTTTCTGTGTTTACCAATAATGTTTCAAGTTCGAGACTGTCTCGGATTTGAAGTGGTAGAGCGTCCACCTGTGGTTTGGGAGGTCTCGGGTTCGATGCCCTAACGGATCACGCCAAATACTATAAAAATAGTAGTTATGGTTGCCCTGCTTGGAGCCCATGGTTGTTGTGCTAGCATTACAACTGACTGGCTTGTTTCAGGATAAACTAAACAGTAGTACTAGTAACTTACCCAGGAAACGGCGTGATATAACTGAAGAATTGTTGCAATTCTTAATCAATCAAGCAATCAAGCAATCAATCTATTCAAGTTTGAAATTAAAATGGTCGATTGTAAAGTATCACTGTCTTGTACGTATCTTAATCGAGCGTTAGACTAAGTAAACGTATGTCTTTAAACGTCTTTCCAACATACAACAAATCCAGAGTAGACAACTTTGAAAACATTCTGTTAAGAGTATGGTTAACCTTTTTTAATGAAAAAAACATTATTAAAAAAAGTAAAAAGCATTGTGGTAAAAGGAGAAATTGCTCATTATGAGCAATATCTTCTTTTGTCATATTGTATTCAAAATGCGTCTGCAGCAGAGGCGTCAGAAAGCGTATGTATGTGGGAAATGTTCAACCCTGCAACATTAAGTGGCTATACAACTACTACAAAAGTCGATTCTATAATTACTGTTTTACTCCGTAAGGGGCCAATGAGTTATCATAGAAATAGCTTTCGTATATCACGAGACAGTACCGTTGTCTCAGTTTAATTGTGGCTTGGAATTGACTAATGGGTATGATGGATGTCCACGACGTATTTGTACTATGGTGATACATCGGGGATGTAGAAGGGTTAACATTCGATTTATTCAAGGGGTGGTGGAGGGGAATAGGTACTCTTGCCGGCTGTGAATAGTAACAACAAGTATATGATTCTGATAGACATATATTTTTTTTCAAACGAAATTTACAAATTAAATGATGACCCAAATCCCTGAAAATCTGAGAACATTTGTGAAAAGGATTTGCAATTCAATCTGAATAAACTGAAATGTTACTGTCAGTGTAAACTATCAATTGATATGAAAATAATAAAAAATAAATATCCAAAGATAAATTTGGAATAATCTATATGATACCCTATAGTTTTTGTGACCTAATTCAACATTTAAGCGTTTTCATTTTGGGGGCTTTCTTTTCCATAGTGTACTCAAACGAATATTCAAGTGTACCACGCTACGTACGCGCCTGTGCATGCACTTTTTCGTGCGAAAATGGATTGACTGCGGACAGGTGAAACCCTCATTCATACATCTATACCACTGCACTCGTGGACGCGGAATCCCTGTTTATGTTCGTAGATTGGAATACATAGTGTGAATTGATTATATGATTATTCACGAAACGTTCGTTAATCTACTTATTTTCGAGTTCAGTGGTCAGAATGATGAATTCACGTGACCGTGGTTAATTAATATTCGCACTCTTGTCAGATCTGATACTTTTTGTAGTATATAGCAGTGCCGACAACTAACAGAAATTTACTCGAAAGAAAAAACCATCATCATAGTCATTACTCTTTACCGGATAAAGACGACATTTAGCACATTTGCCATAGACGGTTTCAAAAAGAAAAACGTTGAGGACAAGGGATGTGTTTTACTGTGTCAACGTGTGAATAACTGAAAATGGTCTACAGTTTGTTTTATTGGGGGTTTACGCGGTTTTTAACATTGTTTCAGTAATATCACGGCGACAGTTCACTTATTCATGAGCCCTGGGTAATCAAACCAGTACTAGGCTAGGAAATGTGCATTGTCCACTGACTCACCACTATAACCATTGCGACGCCACTGGAGAACGAACACATCAGCAGGATCTATAGCTGACGTACACATGTGTGGTAAAAGTCACTAAACCTTCTACCAACTGAGTTCCTGCAACAGTAAGCATCATGCCGGACTGATGGACTGGTTGTTACTAAAACTTGATAAATTACTAGCGAATAATATACACCAAAATCAAAGTGCTCTACACTGTCCGCATTTGTGACTGAAAATTGTGTATAACATAGAACGCACATATTGTTAAACGGCGGAACGGTTCGATGTGCGATTGAAATATTCATATTGCATTAATTCGCAGCTGTCTGTCAATCAAACCACTGTTCAGTCATATAGGCTGATTGATTACTCTATGATATGGGCGTCGGTGCAGTAAATTGGGATTTCTTTTTCTGGTACATGTATACACGTACAACGTACAGCCGTTTCTACTTTAGATCTAACTTTCTGACTCCGGCACGCCAAAGGTCATCTGTTTATTGAGCTGAATATCAAATGTGACATACCCAGGGTCAAACCTCTTCCTGTTTATCACGAAGCATGTTAGAAGCTTTAAGTAAACATGGTGTGCGACTTTTATGCAACCAATCTTTGTTGAGCCTGATTAAAATAAACCCTACATGTTTTGACAAGCGGATGACTTTTCGTATGTGGTAAAAGTGTTAAACAAAAGATACGCACGTCGTAATGTAACGCTTTAGTCTGAGTCTAGTCTTGATTTACGTTGTTCGTTACTCATTTATCAACACAGACTATGCCATAAATACACGAGACAAGAATCCAGCGGTATAAGGGTAATTATGTCCAAGACAGTTTTCTTGCGTTGTCATGACTACATGTGTGAACTATATGAGTACTTCACACTACTGTCGCTCTTCCTTTTATTATTTTCTACTCGACTTGATATTTTTGATAGCGAATGGTGAAATTCGATTTGTTAAATACTACATACAAACAACATTCTGCCAAAGCAACTGATCAATTTATTGCGTGTACGGTATAAAGATGAGTTTACCGTTTGGTGGCGAAAGAAATGACTGACGCCATGGTCCTTTAGATTAACCCTTCCCCACTTAGAATGTACGTCAAATCTTATGTAAACCACATTAAAAACAGTTTGCAAAAATAAGTAAATTATCTACAATACTAAAATCATTCAATTAAGTTAAAAACATTAAGTCAAAACGAGAAATTGCTCAGTATAAGCATTTTTTTCCTATTTCAAGGATGCTTTCAAAAGCCGTCTGCTGAAGATGTGTTTAATTATGTTTGCATGTGAGAAACGTAAGCAATATTGCTTAAGTCTATACATACATCTTGCAATGAAATATTAAACATCTATCAATCAACTATACGCTTTAATCAGACATATTTGAGATTTCCACTAATGGAAAGAGAGTTTCAGATGAAAAGGACTTGACCCGCCTTTCATCCATTTGATAGTTACATAAACGAGAGACATGACGGCTCAAGACGATGAATATGCATCACTTTTAGCAATAACGTAATGCTTCCATTATCGGTGTGTAGTTATGGCAATAAAGCAATGGCGTTTCGTAAGGGTCTGCAGTAATTAAATTGACAGCAGAATCACATAGTAGTTATTCTATTATGTTATCACGGCTTGAGTATTCATTTGAAATATTAAGAAATTTGCGCAAGAATCATGCACCACTGTAAATCAAATTACCATTGTAAACAAACAGAGAGCACACCTTTTCAATGAGGAACAAACATGCCACACACCACTTTTAACACATTTCTAAGCAAGGATAAAATAAGTGTACAGGAGTTGCTGCAAGATGCAGCAATTGGCGCGGGAATCAGCATTTTATGGGTTAAGAAATACTGTTTGATTCGAAAAACACGAAACCCGCTTTTAAATATATGATATAAATATATGATAACAATATTTTTTTAGTTAAATACGAAAACAAAAATACATTTTCCCAACATGTTGACCTCGATCTCCCAAAATTATTGTCAACATTTGTCTGCGCATGCGCGTCCTTCTTTTTCCTTAATATATTCTTAAAATCGCAAAATTTAGCACAATAACTTCGCATGAATATATTCCTATTTTCCCGTTATTTAAACTCCCAGTCTTGTTACATAGACGCCGCTCTGGTATACTGCTTGTATTCAGTTGTGTGAGATTAAACTGGGACTCATCTGAAAAAGAAAAAAAAAACGGAGATGGTAGTGACGGTAGATACGCGTCTAATGTAAATATGCCTGACGGTGGCAATGTATCTTGATAACACCAGTATATGGTCGGCGTGCTCTTACCGGGCATTCTTGGCCCCCAAAACGGTTGCGTATAGTTTGCGGATAAGGAGCAATCAATGTCGCCAGTCGATACTTAACATATTGATGCGTTGGCCATAACCTATGTCATCCCGTTGTTCGAATGCACGTGGTCTATTTGATCTGTGGAGATCATGTACAAAAGCATGAAACATTTAGCCAATTCATTTACAGGCCTCTAATTATAACTAAACGTCCTACTGGCGTTAAAGGTAGAATTGTCCCCTTGATACCCATCAGGGTTCAATATAAGATATACCGTTTGTGACATTGCAGCAGCACACCTATTCAATCTGAATGTTTGCCATTCTTTCTCAACAGTTCTTCGCCACATATGTTGCCAATCATTTCAATCATACGTGTAGCTTAAAGGATGATGTAATTTATCTTTAATCCAATCAAGTGTAGACAAATAAATATATTTTATCTTGTTGTTTTTTCAGTGCTTTTGGATTGCCTTCATGGATGAAATTGCTTCTGAAATAGGCGTTTAACCAAATCTAATGAAACTTCAGAGAGGATCAAACACTGGCACTTAGATGTCTATTCGGACCATGTACCCCGGCTCAATGCCGTCTTTCCGGACCTGGACAATGGACTGGGGCCAAGCAAGCCATCGAAAACTCAATGCAAATTTCTAGCTCCGATGAAAACAAGAATATTACCAAGAAAATTTGATACCGAGGCAAGAGAGAAGAGGCTTATTTACCAGTAAAAACGGCTTTCACTCCCTACCTCGTTTTCGTGTTTGCTTTTCTTCTCTTGTTTTGTATTTGTATGGTTTAAAATGTAATTATCAAATCTTCTAACATTGAATATCGATCGCGATTTGAAATGAGTCGCATGAAGTGAATGAAGTGGAAGAAACAAGCCAACAATATAATGTCTACACTTTTACATGTACGTTTAAAAGTGTGCATTGCGTCTCGAAATACAGCTGTGCGTTCATTAGGCAATATAACACACTCTATGTAGAAATCATAATACATATTATAGAAAATATATAGGTAATGATATTCCATGTGGCATACGCGTATCGCTGAGTGTGAACATATTTATGGAATAAAATATCTAGTATATGCTAAGGGTTTAGAAAGTATTACTATTACTAAATTATAATTATTACTTTTATAATTATTATTATTATTATTAGTATTAATATTATTATTAGTATTATTTACTTGTAAATATAATATATCCAGAAAACCCAACAATAGGTGTTTCCACGACTTATAAGTACGTGTTTAAGTCTGAGATGTTTATAAAACCGTATATCTATTAAGTCCATAAGCAGATGAAGTTTGTTTTTCCGAATAATGTCAAAACCAGACTACAAAACTAAAAACTATACTCTGTAATGAGGCTTTGGGTTGAAGTTTCTGAATGGTTAGAAGTTGAAACTTAGAACCAAATATAGTCTCGAATAGACCAATAATGGTTTGAGCATACTCTGTTCTATACAAGTTTCTGTGGTCAGATCTAAATGTAGCCTACTAATGTCCAATCATAAACTTTGATTGGATAGAGTTCAATCCTTGCTATCTCTAGGATTAACCCTTTCCCTCATATAGACGCTTTCTGACGCCTCTGCAGCAGACGGCTTTTTGAAAACATTGTGACAAAAGAAGAAATTGCACAAAACGTGCAATTTCTCCTTTTGCCACAATGTTTTCCACTTTTAGTCATAGGTTATCCATTCAATTACAGAGATTTTCCATGTTTTGACAAAATACGTTCAAAGTCGTCTGCTGCAGAATTGTCGTATGAGGGAAAGGGTTAAAAAGAGATGTATGAAAAGCATAATGCTAATAAGGATAATAATCACTCTCATTTGTACCATTCCTTCTATTATTATTCACATTGGTGATGTTGTTATTCAATTTTATCCAGAATAATAATTTCAATATTTTATTCAGAATAATAATTTTAATATTTTATTCAAAATAATCAAATAATTTATATTGGTGCAATTTAATACTTCCCACATACAAAAAAAAACCGATTATTCGATGACTTCGGAAAATTCCGGACAAAACTATTGACTCTATGTAAGTAGAAGAATGATTATTGAATGGAGTTGAAGATATTGTGACCAAAGGAGAACATATTCATTGAGAGCAATTTATCCATAGGCAAGACTGTTTTTATAATTTATCTGCTCTAGATGTTTCAAAAAGTGTGTGCATGTAGTAAACAGTTAATTCATGTTTTAGAAGCATAATGACAATAAAGGTCATAATTCTATGTAAACAAACTATACAACATTTATCCCCCATGTGTGCCATATCGTGTGTACTATTCAATCCATATTGTAATTGCTATTTACAATAAAAACAAAACAAAAACAAAATAAACAAGAGATGTTTGTCAAAAACTCAGCATAACATTGTCGGGAACATGTTAGCACATATACACACGACAGTGATATGATTAACATTACGAAGGACGGAGAAAAGCATGTACCTTGCATGTACACGGAGGAACTTGCACATATATTGCGAAAAGGTACAAGTTGGTTTTTATCTTGTTTACGTCGTTTTTTTACGTAATGGAAGAACAAAACTCAAATAAAATCAATCATTCAAAGCAATTGTGTGGTAAAAAAAACAGAACTTATTTTATTAACTTCGGCACATTTTAAAACCAAAACTTTTGAAATTGATCTATAAACAACGGAGAAAATGGATGATTACTGCAGCGCTGAACCAGAAATACGAGATTTTAACCTCAACGACAAAACACAGAAACAATAAGTTGCTTCGTCAAGAGATGATATCAAGCTTGATACTACTGAAGGCGGAATAACACTGAAGTTGAATACGGACGTGTACCAATAGTTTGATAGCAAAACATATTCCGGTTACAGATAATACGGGTAAACATGTTGAAACCCGGTACAAGATATCAAAAGACAATACGTATTGTTACACCATGAACTTGTATGAAGCAAGATGTTCTGTTCTAGTGAATGGAGCGAATCTGCGCCGGTTTGTAGAGGCTGACTTTCCGGAAATACTGGACGCAATGGAAGTATCACTGCATGTTAAAGCAGATGCGTTCCTACACTATCTCACAGGAGGCGTATCTTAATATGAGTCGGAAGAAACAAACCTAAACGAAATAGAGTCTCAAACGGCCTTAACTGAGATATCAAATTCGTCACAGTGTCATACCAGTAGAAATACTGTAATGTCCCGGTCGAGTACACATTGCGATGAAGTATCCCAACCAGTACAGACAGAGTTATATGAAGTGACGAATATGCTCCTCTCAATCAAGTCTGACATTACAGAAATTATAACTACGATGCACAAACACATAGAAGACAGCTCCCGTCAAGTATCCCAGTGTAGTCAAACGCGGTTCTCGCTTATTCTTTTCGACTGTGTGTCCCAGGGCGGATGTTAATGTACAGATCGCCAATGAAGCCATAAAAAGTGTATACAAGGAAAACAACTTCAATAGACGTGTATTCCTCCTTCGTGTATGGAGATGGTAACTGTGAGCAGGCCCTGTTATATCGCCAAAAAGTATGTATCCATGTGAATGTATGAGCTATGTCAGTATAAAAGGTAAATCAAATTCAATCTCAAAACCGTGTGGTAATATAATGCATCAAAGTGCTGACTTTGACAGCAGTGAAATATTAACTAATAATACATGTATATCGCCTCAATGATGAAATTAAAATGTTTTTATCCGATCAATGTATAGAAATAGTAGGGTGTAGTAAGACATTTCTTACAACAAATGTAAGTGATGCTGAAATCCAGATCCCGGGTTACAATGTCGAACGTAAAGACTGAGAATTTAAGACTGGAGGTGGCATTGTCATATCTTAAGAATATAATTACATATAAACACAGAGATTACCTAGAATCTAACCTTGAAACTATTTGAGTAAAAATTATGCTTAAAAACACTCTAAATCTTTTCTTTTAAATTGTATTTACCGACCACCAAATTCATTGCAATCATGGATCGACATCAAATTTACGAAACACAATTAATTAATGCTATATCGGTAAATAATGATATTTATGCATTAGGTGACTATAACATACACTTTACTTTACAAAATACATGCAAAAACAGGAAATGGATCGACTCTCTGGCTAAATTAGGACTCTTTCGCAATTAGTAACTCAATATACCGGAATAACAGAAAACGCATCATCAATAATTGACCATATATATGCGACTTTTCCAGAATATGTTGTGAACGTCAGCGTTTTAGATATTGGAATTAGCGATCATAACCCCGTCAGTATGATAAGTCGTACTAATAAAATAAAAGTGAATAAACAAGGCAAATTTAAACAGTATTTATTATCAAATGGTATTGAAGGTGTTGAAATAGTAGATGATCCTGAATGGCACTTTAATTGTTCTACCGTATTTTCAATATACTTATGAATAAACATGCACCAATTAAAACAAAGCGCGTTCAACATGTAACTCAGCCTGAATGAATAACAGATCAAATCAAAGCGTCCATAAAACAAAGAGATTATCATCTAAAAAATAAAAAACAAATATACTTATAAAAAACACACAGAAAAACATTGTGCAAGAAAATAAAGAACCTTCATACTTATGGAAGCATATTAAAATGTTGACAGCTGCTGACAAACCTAATTTTGACGTGCTGCCGGGTGAAATCATATTTAACGGAACTCGTTACTGTCAATGAAAAATCTTCGATCTTAAACAATTTAAATAGTAATTTTATTAACATATCACTCCAAAATTAAAATTATCCAGGACCCAGCGAAGAATATATTAATAGTTTAAAGTCATATCATGATAATTTACCAAAGAATGATCTATTTGATGCAAATTACATAACGCCACTAGAAGTTAAAACAATATATTAGACTCGCTTAACACAAAGAAGTCTACCGGTCTTAATGGCATTGGCCCAAGCATTGGCCCAATTAAACAGAAAAGACATGTAGTAATGTGTTAGCCATACCAATAGCATCAATTATAAATAACAGTGTACGAACAGGTATTTTCCCAGATGAGCTCAAACTAGCTCGTGTTATTCCGTTACATAACAAGCATGCCAAGGAAGATGCGAATAATTATAGACCTATCTCGATATTGCCAACTATTTCAAAAGTCTTTGAAAAACATATGGCAAATTAATTACACCGATTCTTTCGATATACAAATAGTATACATAATACACAATCTGGTTTCGGAAAAATAACATTCTTGCCAAACTGCTCTTGTAAGGTTAATAGACTATTGGTCAAGGGAAATCGATATGGTGGGCGTATTGTATCTCGACTTGAGAAAAGCTTTCGATACAGTAAATCATGAACTGCTACTTCAAAAACTCAAACTGTGCCACTTTTCGGTTTCCGCACGAAACCGGTTTCCAACAGAAAACAAGTCGTAATGGAGGGTGATACGTCTTCGGACGGTACTCGATACTCGGACCGCTACTATTTACATTAACGACTTGCCTCTCAAATTGGAATATTCAGGAATTGATATGTATGCAGACGATACAACTGTATATGATATGATATGACTGAGATGACTGTTATGACGAGAGACACATATATAAAAAAAAAACAAGAGCTGTCGGAGGACAGCACGCTCGACTATTCCACCGCTTATTTAAGTTACTGAGATAATGGACTCTAATGTAGATGCATGCAAAACATTAACCTTAGTGGGTGATAATTTGCATTATATGCAGGATAGTGTTATTTAACATGATTATTTGCATAGGTGTGATGGTTAGAAAGGGTTGTATAACCTTTCAATGGAATGCATCAAGTAGTTACTAAAATATGGACTCTTAATGTAGTTTCACGCAAACCTTTAACCATAATTTCTAAGTAAAAAAAGGGCAACAATTTGCACCATATACAGGATAGAGTTATCTTAATTGGTTGTGTTTATAGTTGTGCAATTGGGAAAGGTTGTATAAAGTTTCAATACAATTTTTCAAGTTGTAACTGAGATTACACTCTGAGTGTAGTTGCAAAACTTTAACCAGAATTTCTAAGACAAAAAAGGTCCATAACTTGCATAAAATGTTGGATAGAGTAATCATACTTGAGTGTTTACATAAAGGGTCATAACTTGCATAAATGCAGGATAGAGTTATCTTACTTGATAATCTACACAGGTGTGATAGTTGGGTAGGGTTGTAAAAAGTTTCAATGCAATGCATCAAGTAAATACTGAGATATGGACTTTAGTTGCACGCAAAACTTTAAACAGAATTTCTAAGTAAATAAAGGGCCATAACTTGCATAAAATGTAGGACAGAGTTATCTAACTTGATAATCTACATTGATGTGATAGTTTGGTAGGGTTGTAGAAAGTTTCAATGCAATACATTTAGTATTTAAGAACTTGCATGCAAAACCTTAACCAACGTGTGACGTGGACGCCGACGCCGACGCCGACGCCGACGCCAGGGAGTGAGAAGGAGGTAGAGAGAGAGAGTGAAAGAGTGATTGAGGTGATTGAGAGAGAGGGGGAGAGAAAGAGAGATTGAGATGGTGAGGGGAGAGAGAGTGAGAGAAAGAAATATAAATATAGAGAGAAAGAAAGAGAAATATAGATAGAGAGAAAGATTGAGAGCATGAGAGAAAGAAAGAGAAATATATAGAGAGAGAGAGAGAGAGAGAGAGAATAAGAAAGAGAAAGAGAAAGTGAAATAGAAAGAGATAGAGATAGAGATAGAGATAGAGATAGAGAGATAGAGAGATAGAGAGATAGAGAGAGAGAGAGAGAGAGAGAGAGAGAGAGAGAGAGCGAGAACGAGAACGAGAGCGAGAGCGAGAACGAGAACGAGAGCGAGAGCGACAGCGAGAGAGAGAGAGAGAGAGAAAGAGAGAGAGAGAGAGAGAGAGAGAGAGAGAGAGAGAGAGAGAGAGAGAGAGAGAGAGAAAGAGAGAGAGAGAGAGAGAGAGAGAGAGAGAGAGAGAGAGAGAGAGAGAGAGAGAGAGAGAGAGAGAGAGAGCGAGAGCGCCGCCGCGGAGAGAGTGTATAACTGTTATTTGGTGCTTAACTTTTTTACCCATTCCCCCAGATTCTTTAAACCTATCTAGCAACTGGGCATCCGATAAATAAAAACATGAACAATTTCAATATTATATACCTTTATTTTATAGATAATAAAATAGAAACATGTGGAGATTATAATTCAATGTGGTGCTTAATATTTTAAGCACTTTCCTGTTTTTCTGTTGCTTGAGTCCTCTTATTTGAAACACTAATAAAAAGCTTAGTGGCACGTCTCTTCCTAGACTTGCTTTACTTTAACGTATCTTCCCAAACTTGCTTTACTTTATCGTATCTACTCAGACATGCTTTACTTTAACGTATCTTCCCAGACTTGCTTTCATCTTACGTCTCTTCCCAGACATGCTTTACTTTAACGTATCTTCCCAGACATGCTTTACTTTAACGTATCTTCCCAGACATGCTTTACGTTAACGTATCTTCCCAGACTTGCTTGCATTTTACGTATTTTCCAAGACTTGCTTCACTTTAACGTATCTTCCCAGACATGCTTTACTTTAACGTATCTTCCCAGACTTGCTTTCATCTTACGTCTCTTCACAGACATGCTTTACTTTAACGTATCTTCCCAGACATGCTTTATTTTAACGTATCTTCCCAGACATGCTTTACTTTAACGTATCTTCCCAGACTTGCTTGCATTTTACGTATTTTCCCAGACTTGCTTCACTTTTACGTATCTTCCCAGACTTGCTTTACTTTAACGTATCTTCCCAGACTTGCTTGCATTTTACGTCTCTTCACAGACTTGCTTAACATGCTTCACTTTTAAACGAATTATATACTTTATTTTACAAATTCTTTATACTGATGAAGGGGGAAATATAAGAATATAATGATTATGTTAACATTTGATGCATCTATAACCTCTTGCCGGCTCGAATTGGACTTCATATAAAAATCAATACACACAAAAAAACCCGATATACTTCATCTTAGACTTGCTTTAATGCTACGTCTCTTTCACGACTTTACATTAAAGTCGTTTCGCTGACTTGCTTTCTTTAACAGGTCCATTCCGAGGCTTACTTTATCTTTACATCTCTCCCTAGACTTGCTTGGTTTTTAATTCTCACATCTCTTCCTATACTTGCCATATTTAAAAAAAAAAAAAAAAAACCGGTCTTCTTCGACTTACTTACATGTTATTCTAAATGACCCTCTTTTTAACTTGCTTCGTTCATAAGTTTATAAATAACAAATTGCTTACCTAGATTAACTTGGATCTCGCTGACTTCAAAAGGACGTTCGTATTTTTACGTTACGTTTGCTTTATATACCTGCGGAGTATAACGCGGACCGAGTCGAAAGCACCTATGACGTCACGTACAAAAACAATAAATAACTTCCGGTTTTAATGGATCTGTGTTTGTTTGTGTTAGGTATTTTTGCAAATAATCTTGGTAAAAAAAGACGAAATGTTTTACAATTTAACTTAGAACATATTTCGAACGATATTCTTTCCTCGTTCAACTGTATTGAAGTTGGTCAATCATTTATTATCTTTAATTCTGTGTTTCAATTTCATGTCCCGTCAATAGAGCCTACAAGAGTAGCTACAAGATGCAGAAATTGGCGCGGGAATCAGCATGTGATGGCTTAAGAAATACTGTTGATTCGAAAAACACGAAACCCGCTTTTAAATATATGATATAAATGTGTGATAACAATAGTTTTTTAGTTAAATACGTAAAACGAAAACAAAAATACCTTTTCCCAAAGTATTGACCTCAATCTCCCAAAAAAATGTAAACATTTGTCTGCGCATGCGCATCATTTTTTCCCCTAAATATATTCTTAAAATCGCAAAATTTAGTACAATAACTTCGCATTTATGAAAATATTCCCATTGTTGCTAATGTAACGGGAACGGGGTATAGATATATGTATAAATATTACTTTATCAGCCTTGCTGTGGAAGCCGACCTGTATAGCGACGTTGATAGAGTGGTTGACTTTTGTGTAAAGTTGCCGTGCTCATACGTTTACAGACAATGATTGCAAGATTTGTATGACAGTTGTCGTGCTAATATGTTTACATGAAATGATGGTAAGATCTGTTTGACAGTTGCTGTACACCTTTTTTTACATGAAATGATGGTAAGATCTGTATGACAGTTATTGTACTGCAATTTTTACAAGACATGATGGTAAGATCTGTATGAAAGTTGCCGTGCTCATATATATTACATGAAATGGTGGTAAGATATGTATGACAGTTGCTGTGTTCCTATGTTTACAAGAAATGATGATAAGATCAGAATGACAGTGACTGTGCTCCTTCGTTTTAGACTAAATGGTGGTAAGATATGTATGACAATTGCTATGTTCCTTATTTTACATTAAAAGATGATAAGATCAGAATGACAGTTGCCGTGCTCCTTGTTTTTTGTTGACGAAATGATGGTAAGATCTGTATGACAATTTCTGTACTCCTATTGTTACATGAAATGATGGTATAATCTATATGAAATTTGCTGTACTCCTATGTATACAATAATTGACTGATGCAAAAACAGACAGTTTTGCTGGAAGGCTTGGTGAGGCTGAACCGTCGGAGAAATAAAAACTCGTGGCATTACCTTACTTCATTTATCCATTTAATGGAATGCTTTCTTTATTGTGTGGCTTCAATTCATGCTCACATTAAAATTGTACTTAATCTATAACGTAGACGGATTTTTTAGGATATGTCCAAGATGACTGCTGCCAGCTTACATGTCGGCTTAAACTACTGGTTGAGTTCGTGATTTATACGGGTTCGATTCCCGGTCTCTGGCCCTTCTGTCCAACAAAACGGTCTCCTCATACCGTTCACCGACGTGTCGCGAATGATGCACATGCTACTATTTTAACGAACTGTGAAGTAAGAGACGGTACTTCCTACACGTGATCTACACATGCATCGTAATATGAGCCGTCCCATAAGATAACCAACATTATCGATCTGGCGATATATATCAATCCAGATCAGCCTGCGCAGTCCGCACATGCTAATCCTGAACGAGACAATCCGTCTCAGGGGGATAGAGGTATAGAGTAATGTTTCCTGAAACAGAAAATCCACAGGAGGCTAAAAGTATCTGTCCGGGTTAGCCTGCGTGGCATGCATGCTTAGGCTTATATGGATCGATATATTACGCAAAGTCCATAATGTTGGTTTTCTCGTGGAACGGCTCAATTATAATTTTATCAACACATTTGTAAACACCAGAATGTTTTTTCCGTGTTACAAGAAAACCAACCTTGGCATATGTACATGAGTGTGTATAAATACTATCTAGTCAAAATATTAGGTATCATGAAACATTAACATTCTGATTAACTGACCAACATTGTAGAGCATTGTAGAGCCATATCGAATTGTACATATATAAAGGTTGATCTGGATCTACATTGTTCGCAAATACTAGGTTGCACCGCTCATTTTATCATGACGTGGCTCGCTCGATCGGTAAAAGCTACGAGAAATGACCCGCATCTAAGCCTTTCTTGTCCTTGCGTATAATAATAATAACGATTCCTAGAAACTACACAGTTATGGTTTGATTTATATCCGAACTACTTCTTATACACAATGTTTCTATCCACCTCGAATCTTATTTTAATCACAAAGTGTGTACATGTCCCTACTTAAACATGTAAATACACACAATGTTTATATCAACCTCGAATATTATTTTAATCACAAAGTGTGTACATGTCCCTACTTAAACATGTACATAAACACAATGTTTATATCAACCTCGAATCTTATTTTAATCACAAAGTCACGTGTTTTATGTCCCTACTTAAACATGTACATAAACACACTGTTTCTATCAACCTTGAATCACATTTTAATCACAAAGTCACGTGTTTTATGTTTATGCTTTTTTAAATGAATCTAAATATAAAAAATAATTGAAAAGATTAGGTTGGAAATTAATAGGGAAATTAAGTGCACATTGTTCGGCTCAGCTTTGAATATTGTTAAATTACCTAATATATAAATCATATACCTGTAACAGTGAGGTCAATTTTCCTTTTCATATTAAATGAAACGGAATAGACAGTGGATATCCCCTAGTTGATTATGGCCAATTAAAGGTATGTATTTACAGTATTGTTGAAATGGCATGTTGTCTTTTCGTCTCAAGTATACTTCGCTATGTTAATTCATATATATAAAATGCAATACAGTAGGTCTGTGTGATTTATCATATGCACACTATTTGATTTTTATTTCATCGTCCTACTTAGTCCTTCACAAAAAGACATCGCGTATGCTCATTTTTCATTTTTTTATTATCCTGCATACGCGACCAATAATGACAGATGATAAAACGAGAAACCGAAAGTCTAAATTATTTGGACTACGTCCTACTAAGGAATTATTCCGGAGACCTGAAGTTTAACACTGTCCAACTTGCAGACGCATCTGTAGTAGACGATTTTACTCCCACTTTTTAAACTGTAGCGTTAACATTAGACATAGATAAAGCTAAGAGGTCATAACACTTAGGCCTATTTATTTTTTTTCTATTGTTACATGCATGGGTGTATTTGAAAATTATTTCATACCCTAGTGTCAGTTATTTCAAAGCCGGCCTTGTTATAGATTAATGTATTCGAATCATATTACATATGTTTACAAAATTTATTGCAAAATATTTAGTGGTATTGCAAATATTGTACATCACTACATGATAACAAATATTAGTTTAGTTTAAAAGGTCTTATTTTTGACAAAGGTGTTTACAGATCGGCGTGTAATTGTTTCTCATGCCTTTAAAGTTTAAGTAAATCTTGCCTGGTGAAATTGCTTTTGTAAACAAAGATTCAAACATGCCTCAAAAAATACTTTTTACATCAATTATATAAAATAAAATTAACACATGAAAAGTGAAATTTCCTATTTGTCCCTGAATTAACCTTTAATTGTCCATGCATTTGTCACTTAAATGATGACAATTGTTTAATTTTGTTTAACAGGACATATAACAAAACCTTTCATCTAAGCGTGGATTGCTCTTTCCTGATATCAACCAACTTGGTTGTGATGTGAACATGGCTGAAGCTGGAAACCAACCATACTTTTTACAAGAATGGACCTGGAAGGAATGTGAGCTGTTTCTTCTATAAGAGCATGAATCTAAGATTTTTTCTAAGGTAACATTGTCGCTTGATTTAATTTATTTTTCTTGTAATTTTATAATATTCAGAAACATGACATTGTAGTTGTATGTCACTGATATGTTAAATTTAAGATCACTTTATTCTCGGTTTTGCAAAAAAAAATATTGCAGTTGTAAATAACACATTGTTTTGATAATAATTTCAAATATGATTTGTTATGAGTTAATATATGTTTCACAGTGTGTGTGATCAGACATTGTCCTGTCTGACAGTATTTTATATTAGCTTGACTTTTCGAATAAAAGGCTAGCTATCCTACTCACCTCGGCGTTGGCTTTGCATCACACCTTGGTTAAGAGATATTGCGCACTAAAAGGTCGAGCGCACTGTCTTACAGACAGCTCTTGTTATAAGAGGACACACTGATCCATAAATTACAGATTCAGTCTGTCTTCTCTTCAAAAAAGTTGTAATCTCAAATTCATATTATTAACCCTTTCCCTAATATGGACACTTGCTGACACCTCTGCAGGGATGATTTTGAAAGCATTGTGAAAAAAGGACATCATATAAGGTTGCTCTGGTTCAAATACTGCTCGTTAACAGATGTATGCATTTATAATCATTCAGTGTTATGCTTTTAACTACAAAGAAAAAGATAGGGTTTTGTTCCTTTTCACCGATATATCTAACCTCTTTTAATTTTTGTTTCGCTCCGTTTCGCAAAATACCAATACCTGTGTGGGTAATGGTACTTTACGTAACGGAACGGAACATGACTAAAAACATGGTTCATACTTGATGTTTTGCGTATTATGAGTTTCATTGGACATTATACATCATTCGACTATGATTATACAGGGTTCATGTAATTTACTATTATGATTATATTGATTTTTAGAATTTAAATTTGATTTCTTAATTTCCCCTATATGGTGCCCCTCGTTCCGTTTCGTTCCGTTCCGTTCCGTTTCGCAAAGTACTAATAGCCGATAAATGTATCCAACATGTAAGCTGTCTGTGCAAAAATAGTTTACTTTGACAGTTGTCACATGACCGGAAGCTTACAATCTACTGTGCCGTACTGTACTGAACAGTGTTACGACCGAAATCGGTATTAGTTAGGACTGGGGAGTTAGGACCGCGTTGATAAAACGGTGTTAAGGTCGGTCCTAAGTGCCGTCGTAAATCTCGGTGTTAGTTAAGACGGTGTTATTAGGACCATATTGATAAAACGGGGCCGTGTGTAATAACAATAAATCAATGATTATGAATTTTCTTTCACCGAGATATCCTTTTCTTTGATGGATAGAAATGTAATAAATGATGTTAATATATGTGTAACAGTTGCCGTGTTCATACGTTTACATGAAATGATGGTTATATCTGTTTGGCAGTTGTCGTGCTCATACATTTACAAGGAATGATGGCAAGATCTGTATGGCAGTTGCCGTGCTCATACGTTTACATGAAATGATGTTAAGATCTGTAGTGCAGTTGTCGTGCTCATACGTTTACATGAAATGATGGTAAGATATGTATGGCAGTTGCCGTGCTCATACGCTTACATGAAATGGTGGAAAGATCTGTATGAAAGTTGCTGTACTCATACGTTTACAGAAAATGATTGCAAGATCTATATGGCAGTTGTCGTGCTAATACGTGTACATGAAATGATGGTAAGATCTGTTTGACAGTTGCTGTACACCTTTTTTAACATGAAATGATGGTAAGATCCGTATGACAGTTATTGTACTCCAATGTTTACAAGACGTGATGGTAAGATCTGTATGAAGGTTGCCGTGCTCATATATATTACATGAAATGGTGGTAAGATATATAAATCAAATACCTGTAACAGTGAGGTCAATTTTCCTTTTTCCTTTAGATGCAACTAGCCTTCTATTTTCAAGTACATGCATACATCCCGTGCAAATCGCTTACACACATGGTGGTGTTGCTTAAGCATTAGATAAACAAACGTATTAATTGTTTATCTATGCCTCAATGAACTGAAAATATTTTGTTTGTTATAGTTTGCAGACTTTAAACAAAAAGAATAACAATTTGGTGTGGTTTCAAAATAGCCAATCCATGAGGTTGTCGGAAAGGACACTTGGAAAATGCTCAATAAAAGTATACATTCAATGAAATTTTAACATATTTAGTTGTTTCTAACAGTTTCTGGTGTGTCGTTAAACTATATAACTCAATGTTCTTCAAATACAGGTGAACAAATCGCCATTCACACATTCTCGGACACCACAATATGGCTCCAATGTGATTTACCTATTGAAAAACGTACAAGAAGTGCTACAAGAAAACCAACTGCTTGATATTTGTTTTTTCTCCGTTTATAGGTAATATGCAGATTTCATTGTTGCGTAAACTCATGAGACTTTACACACTGACTTTCTGCACTGACCCCTGCTAAATGATGCGGGTCGCCATTTTAGGTATGTATAAAAAGCGGTCGGTCAGACGAAAAACACGGATTGAAAAATTATTGTCGTCTTGTCAATCAATTTTTTAAAATAGATATCTCAGGGCTTAAAAGTGCTGTGTTATTTACGTGTGAACTAATTCTATCGCAACAATGATGTATTAGTGTTGTATACACATTGATAACGAGAGCGATCAGTTACCATTCATCATAGAAAGTTAAGATTTCATTTCGGATGAATGGCACCAAGGCCACACCACCAGGAGATGTTCTCAAGCATGGCCAATCGTTTCCACCATTTCCTTTCCGTTTTAGTCGGGTTCAACAGCAGAATTTAATCGGACTATTCGGTCGAAACGATGTTAAAGTTTTTAACAGATGTTGACCGCACAACCAAAGAAAAAGTGTGTGCAATGTAAAAATGTTCAACTATTATTGAATGCTCAAAATAGGCAAATGCCCATCAGCTGCGACGTCTGATACAGGTATATCGTCACAATTGATGAATTGGAATTCGACCTGACGATTTAAGAGCACACTTTTGGAGTACAGATGCATTTTGACGTCTGTGCAACTCATAATAAGCAATTCCTTCTTTTGCCACAATATTTTCCTTTCGGTTGTCTCATACTGTTTAAGTCATCTGCTGCAAATGATTTGAGTTATTTTTGTAAATTTTACTGTGTTTACCAATAATGTTTTAAGTTAGAGACTGTCTCGGATTTGAAGTAGTAGAGCGTCCGCCTGGGGTTCGGGAGGTCTCGAGTTCGATGCCGTAACGGACTAAAAATAGTAGTAATGGTTGCCCTGCTTGGAGCCCATGGTTGTTGTGCTAGCATTACGACTGACTGGCTTGTGTCAGGATAAACTAACCAGTAGTACTAGTAACTTACCCGGGAAACGGCGTGATATAACTGAAGAATTGTTGCAATTCTTAATCAATCAAGCAATCAAGCAATCAATCTATTCAAGTTTGAAATTAAAATGGTCGATTGTAAAGTATCACTGTCTTGTACGTATTTAAATCGAGCAGTTTATGGTAACTGTTAGACTAAGTAAATGTATGTTTGTCTTAAGCCTTTCCCACATGCAACAAATCCGGAGCAGACAACTTTGAAAACATTTTGTTAAGAGTATGGGTTGATCTTTAAATGAAAGAAACATTATTAAAAAAATCAAAAAACATTGTGGTAAAAGGAGAAATTGTTCATTATGAGCAATATCTTCTTTTGTCAAATTGTATTCAAAAAGCGTCTGCAGCAGAGGCGTCAGAAAGCGTCTGTATGTGGGAAATGTTCAACCCGGTAAAATTAAGTGGCTATACAACTACTACAAAAGTCGACTCTTATAATTATTGTTTTACTCCGTATTGGGGACATTGAGTTATAATTGAAATAGATTTCGTATATCACGAGACAGTCCCGTTGTCTCAATTTAATTGTTGCTTGGAATTGACTAATGGGTATGATGGATGTCCACGACGTATTTTTTTTCAAACTAAATTTACAAATTAAAAGATGACCCAAATCCATGAAAATCAGAGAATATTTGTGAAAAGGATTAGTTCCGTGCCAAAAAAGATCACATGTTTACTCTTTACCGGATACGATATTTATCGCATTTGCCACAGACGATTTCTAAAAGAAAAACTTTGAGGACAAGGGAGGTGTTTTACAAGACGTGCATGACTGTGTCAACGTGTGAATAACTGTAAATGGTCTACAGTTTGTTTTATTGGGGGTTTACGCCGTTTTTAACATTGTTTCAGTTATATCACGGCGACAGTTCACTTATTCATGAGCCCTGGGTAATCAAACCAGTACTAGGCTAGGAAGTGTGCCTTGTCAACGGACTCACCACTATAACCATTGCGACGCCACTGGAGACCGAACCCATCAGCAGGGTTTATAGCTGATGTACACATGTGTGGTAAAAGTCACTAAACCATCTATCGACTAAGTTCCTGCACCAATAAGCATCAAGCCGGATTGATGGACTGGTTGTTACTAATAAATTGATAAATTACTAGCGAATAATAAACACCAACATTAAACGGCTCTATACTGTCCGCATCTGTAGCTGGAAATTGTGTATAACATAGGACGCACATATTGTTAAACGGCGGAACGGTTTGGTGTGCCATTGAAACATTCATATTGCATTAATTCGCAGCTGTCTGTCAATCAAACCACTGTTCAGTAATATAGGCTGATTGATTACTCTATGATATGGGCGTCGGTGCAGTAAATTGGGATTTCTTTTTTCTGGTATACACGTACAACGTAAAGCCGTGTCCACTTTAGAGCTAATTTTCTGACTCCGGCACGCAAAAGGTCATCTGTTTATTGAGATGAATATCAAATGTAACATACCCAGGGTCAAACCTCCTTCTGTTTATCACGAAGCATGTTAGACGCTTTAAGTAAACACGGTGTGCGACAATCTTTGTTGACCCTGATTAAATTAAACCCTATATGTTTTGACACATCTGAAGCAGATGACTTTTGAAAACATTGTGTCAAAAGGAGAAATTATCGTAATCTATAGACTTTCCACATTTTCCCAGATGATTTCAAAGTCGTGAATGGTGAAATCGATTTGTTAAATACTACATACAAACAACATTCTGCCAAAGCAACTGATCAATTTATTGCGTGTACGGCTTACCGTTTAGTAGAGAAAGAAATGGCTGACGCCATGATACTGTAGATTAACCCTTTCCCATTTAGAATGTACGTCAAATCTAATGTAAACCACATTAAAAACAGTTTACAAAAATTAACTAAATGATCTACAAACGATAGTAAAATCATTGAATTAATTCAAAACGAAAAATTGCTCAGTATATGCAATTTCTCCTATTTCAAGGATGCTTTCAAAAGCCGTCGCTGAAGATGCGTTTAATTATGTTTGCATGTAAGAAACGTAAGCAATATTTGTCATTGCCTAAGTCATTACAAACATCATCCAATGACATATAAAACATCTATCAATCAACTATACGCTTTAATCAGACATATTAGAGATTTCCACTAACGAAAAAAGAGTTTCAGATGAAAAGGACTTGACCCGCCTTTCATCCATTTGATAGTTACATAAACGAGAGACATGCCGGCTCAAGACGATGAATATGCATCACTTTTAGCAATAATGTAATGCTTTCATTATCGGTTGTAGTTATGGCAATAGAACAATGGCGTTTCGTAAGGTTCTGCAGTAATGTAATTAAACTTATAGAAGAATCTAATAGTAGTTATTCTATTATTTTATCCCGACTGGAGTATTCATTCATACACTGCTGTAAATCAAATTACCATTGTAAACAGACAGAGGAGAGTGATTGCAAACCTTTCCCACGAGGAACCAACATGCCACACATCACTTTTACCACATCTAAGCAATGATAAAATAAGTATCATGAGTTGCTGCAAGATGCAGCAATTGGCGCGGGAATCAGCATTTTATGGCTTAAGAAATACTGTTTGATTCGAAAAACACGAAACCTGCTTTAAAATATATGATATAAATATACGGGTAAAGTCCTATTTAAAAACAACCGGGATATTCTATTGCATACTTAGAATGGCTTCAGCATTTAGAATTATATTTATATTACTCTATGCATTCAAGTTTCCACTAAAAGCAATGAGTCTAGTCCTTCGTCCAGCATATGAATACACGGGCTAATACATCTCTCTCTCCAAAAAAGGCATGCTATGTAACCGATACAAATATTTAAACTCTGCGGCGAAAACAATCATTGGACAGAGATTCAACTGAGACTCATCTGGGGAAAAAACCCACACAACCCCCGGAGACGGTAGATACGGTAGAACCAAATATAGTTTCGAATACACTAATAATAAGTCTTCGTTTGAGCATACTCTGTTCTATACAAGTTAATGTGGTCAGATCTTAACGTAGCCTACTAAAGAGATGTATGAAGAGTATAATGCTAATAAGGATACTTATTACTCTCATTTGTGCCATTACTTCTATTAGTATTCACATTGGTGATGTTGTTAGAAGTAGAAGAATGATTATTGAATGGAGTTGAAGATATTGTGACCAAAGGAGAACATATTCATTGAGAGCAATTTATCCATAGGCAAGACTGTTTTTATAATTTATCTGCTCTAGATGTTTCAAAAAGTGTGTGCATGTAGTAAACAGTTAATTCATGTTTTAGAAGCATAATGACAATAAAGGTCATAATTCTATGTAAACAAACTATCAAACATTTATCCCCCATATGTGCCATATGGTGTGTAATATTCAATACATATTGTAATTGCTATTTACAATAAAAACAAAACAAAAACAAAATAAACAAGAGCTGTTTGTCAAACACTCAGCATAACATTGTCAGGAACATGTGGAAGATTGAATAAACTACGCATGACACTTAATGGGAGATTATTAGTTATTTCTATAATCGGACAAGTTTGTTGTGTTCAAAATTTGACCTTAGGTCATCTTTATCATGCCCAACCTCCCTGCGTAGTTTCACTACACTCGACTCACGCATTCTGAAGTTATCAATGCGACATGCTATTTTAGTTCTGTGAAATTGACATTTAATCGGATGGCATCACAATCAATAGAGGGCATTTTCTGGTCATGCATTATCCCGTTTTTAGTCTGACAAGAAATCCGACCGTCCGATTCGTCGAAAGGGGATTGGGGAGGGTGAGGGGGGGGGGGGGGGGGGGGGGGGGGGGGGGGAAGGCATAATAAGAGTAGCAAATACAAACGACATTAATATGATTAACATTACGAAGGACGGAGAAAAGCATGTACCGTGCATGTACACGGAACTTGCACATATATTGCGAAAAGGTACAAGTTGGCTTTTATCTTCTTTACGTCGTTTTTAACATAATGGAAGAACAAAAATCAAATAAAAATTAAAATTCAAAGCAATTGTGTGGTAAAAAAATCAAAACTTATCTTATTAACTTCGGCACATTTTAAAACCAAAAATAGGAGATTTCAACCTCAACGACAAAAAATCTCAGAAAAAAGAAGTTGCTTCGTCAAGAGATGATATCAAGCTTGATACTACTGAAAGCGGAATAACACTGAAGTTGAATACGGACGTGTACCAACATTTCAGCTCTACCGCATTCAGGTAGTTTACCGAAAACTGTTTCGGTTACAGATACAAAGGGTAAACATGTTGAAACCCGGTACAAGATATCAAAAGACGATACGTATTGTTACAACATGAACTTGTATGAAACAAGATGTTCGGTTCTAGTAAATGGAGCGAATCTGCGCCGGTTTGTCGAGGCTAACTTTCCGGAAATACTGGACACCATGGAAGTATCACTGAATGTTAAAGCAGATGCGTTCCTACACTATCTCACAGTAGGCGTATCTGAATATGAGTCGGAAGAAACAAACTTAAAAGAAATCGAGTCTCAAACGGCCGTAACTGATATCTCAAATTCGTCACAGTGTCATACCAGTAGAAATACTGCAATGTCCCGGTAGAGTACACATTGCGAGATGAAGTATCCCAACCAGTACAGACAGAGTTATCTGCAGTGATGAATATGCTCCTCTCAATCAAGTCCGACATTACAGAAATTATAACTACGATGCACAAACACATGAAAGACAGCTCCCGTCAAGTATCCCATCTACGAGATGAAATTGCCAGCGTTAAATCTTACAGTAAGGTACTCTTGAAGAGGCTACAGTCTATGGCAGATATCATCAAAACAAGAAACAACCAAACCAGCGCTACAAGTACGCCAACTACACGAAGATCAGTAGAACACGGCGCTTTATCTGCCACACATTTCCGTGAGAGTACACAGGAGCACAGCAAGAGAGTGCTACTTATAGGGGACTCCACGTTAAAGGGCATTTATCCAGGCGGACTACTTCCAGACACCGATGTCCGAACAATACGCGGAGTGGACACACGCAAGGTACAAAAGACTCTACAAGAAATAGATCTACAAACGAACGAAAAGCTTGTAGTATACACGGGCGGAAATGGCGTCGCAAAAGGGAATTCAACGTTGACGTTATCCCGCGATATAAAAGAGTTAGCGACGACGGTAGTCAATCGTGGTTCTCGCTTATTCTTTTCGACTGTGTGTCCCAGGGCGGATGTTAATGTAGAGATCTCCAATGAAGCCATTAAAAGTGTATGCAAGAAAAACAACTGCAAGTATATAGACGTGTATTCCTACTTCGTGTATGGAGCGTGCCTGTTATATCGCCAAAAAGTATGTATCCATGTGAATGTACGAGTTATGTCAGTATAATAGGTCATTCAAATTCAATCTCAAAACCGTGTAGTAATATAATGCATCAAAGTATTGAATCTGACAGCAGTGAAATATTAACTAATAATACATGTATATCGCCACAAGGATGTGCTGTTTTGATGCCCGAAAAAGATAGCTTCTGTATAAATAATGACACTAGCTCGGACAACCAGACTCCTCATATATTTTATAACACAGATTCTAATAGAAACGTGCAGTACAGTCAGGTAAACAGTTCAGCGAATTCTTTTCAATTAAAAACTGATTTAATAATTGTGCATTTAAACTTGCTGTTTTTATCCGATCAATGTATACAAATAGTAGGGTGTAGTAAGACATTTCTTACAACAAATGTAAGTGATGATGAAATCCAGATCCCGGGTTACAATCTCGAACGTAAAGACTGAGAATTTAAGACTGAGGGTGTCTATTTGGGTAGAAATTATGCTTCAACACTCTAAACAAATTCTTTTAAATTGTATTTACCGTCCACCAGATTCATTGCAATCATGGATCGACATAAAATTTACGAAACACAATTAATTAAGGCTATATCGGTAAATAATGATATGTATGCATTAGGTGACTATAACATACACTTTTTACTTTACAAAATACATGCAAAAACAGGAAATGGATCGATTCTCTGGCTAAAATAGGACTTTCGCAATTAGTAACTCAATATACCAGAATAACAGAAAACGCATCATCAATAATTGACCATATATATGCTACTTTTCCAGAATATGCTGTGAACGTCAGCGTTTTAGATATTTGAATTAGCGATCACAAACCCGTCTGCATGATAAGGTGTACTAATAAAATAAAAGTATAACTTTTATATTATAACGGCAGTCATAATGTCATTAAATACAGATGTTTTAAACGTTTCGATGAGAACAAATTTAAACAGGATTTATTATCAAATGGTATTGAAGGTGTTGAAATAGTAGATGATCCTGAAGTGGCACTAGATAGAGAGAAAGACTGGGAGAGTGAGAGAATGAGTGAGTGAGAGAAAGAAAGAGGAATATAGATAGAGAGAGAGAGAGAGAGAGAGAGAGAGAGAGAGAGAGAGAGAGAGAGAGAGAGAGAGAGAGAGAGAGAGAGAGAGAGAGAGAGAGAGAGAGAGAGAGAGAGAGAATAAGAAAGAGAAAGATATATATATATAATAAGATTTGATGAAGTTAATTAAAACTAGTATTCATCGAGAGAGAGTGTATAACTGTTATTTGGTGCTTAACGTTTTTACCTATTCCCCCAGATTCTAACCAATCTAGCAACTGGGCATCCGATAAACAAAAACTCGAAAAAGGTCAGCTATCAAGCTTAGTGGCACGTCTCGTCCTAGACTTGCTTACTTTATCGTATCTACTCAGACTAGCTTAACTTAAACGTATCTTCCCAGACTTACTTTCATTTTACGTCTTTTCCCAGACTAGCTTTACTTAAACGTATCTTCCCAGACTTACTTCACTTTAACGTATCTTCAAAGACTTGTTTTACTTTATCGTATCTACTCAGACTAGCTTTACTTAAACGTATCTTCCCAGACTTACTTTTATTTTACGTCTTTTCCCAGACTTGCTTCACTGTAACGTATCTTCCCAGACTTGCATTACTTTATCGTATCTTCTCAGACTAGCTTTATGTAAATTTCTCTTCCTTGACATGCTTTACTTTAACGTATCTTCCCAGAATTGCATTACTTTATCGTATATTCTCAGACTAGCTTTATGTAAATTTCTCTTCCTTGACTTGCTTTTCTTTAACGTATCTTCCCAGACTAGCTTTACTTTAAAAACACAGTTAAAAAGCTTGATATGCTTGTTAAAGAGACTCAAACTAAATTTGGTCATGACACAAATATAATTTTATCCTTACCGTTACCAAGGGCGAATAGATTAGTCAACGATAAAGCAAGGAAGTTGAGTGCGTCCATATTGAATCACTTCTCACATAACAAAAATGTCACATGCAGTGACAATTCCAACCTCACATACAGAAGCCAACCCCTTGAAGGCATCCTCAACAAAGACGGGAAACACCTCTCTAAATGGGGGACCAACTTATTGGCCCAAAACATCAAGGAAGAACTATATGAGATGTTCTCTGTCTAATATAAACTTTTAAAAAAAAAATGAAATAACAACATAAGTACTTGCTTATTTATGTGATCAACACTTGTTTTCTATCAGCAATACTATCTTATCAATGATCACGTAATCCCATAAATTTCTACAAGCAAGCAAATAACAGTATTAACCCTTTCCCTCATACAACAATTCTGCAGCGGACGACTTTGAATGCTTTTTTAGAGAGTCTCCATAATTGAATGGATAGCTTATGACAGAGAAAATGGAGAGCAATGTAGCAGAGGGAGAGGTTGCATGTTTTGTTCAATTTCTTCTTTTGTCACTATGTTTTCAAAAGGCTGTCTTCTACAGAGACATCAGAAAGCGTCTATGAGGAAAGGGTTAACTCAAATATCTTTAGAATTCTAAATTTTATATAACTTAAAACCGTATTGTTGATGAGTTGTGATTATGCTTGTTTTAAATTTAAATTGTTAAATTGTTATTCCTTATTTGCCCTTTCCCTCATACAACATTTCTGCAGCAGACGACTTTGAACATATTTTGTCGAAGAATGGAGGGTCTCTATAGATGAGTGGATGGCCTGTGACGGAAAGTGGAGGACATTGTGGCAAAAGGAGAGATTGCACGTTTTGTGCAATTTCATCTTTTGTCACTGTGTTTTCGAAGGGCTGTCTGAAACTTTCAAAGCGTCTATATGAGGGAAGGGGTTGATGTTTAACTTTAACAACTAATTAATATTTCAAAGCTGAGCAGTATTTAATAAGTTAGACAACAAGATCAGTCTTTCTGTTTTTGTACTGTTCTTTTTTAATGAAGGGGTTATCTCCCTTTATAGACTATGAAATAGTTTTAATAACTGGGTCAAAACAACTTAGAATAGAGAAACCCTGTATAAACATTCTAATGGAAAACAATATTTTATTTTTCATCTAAAATAGAATGTTGTAATTATAATTGGTATTTGTGTAACATCTTATAAAACCATTAAATTTGTGTGCTATTTTGAAAATGTATTTTTCAAAATATTGTACCTTAGTTATTTATCATAATGTACAGTTATGATGTACTATAAGCATTACAATAATTATAATAAATTATTGTACTTGCCTTTTTCATAAAAATAGATATAAGCTTTCATTTTAAATAGTTGCTATGGCTTGCCTGCCATGATTCTTGTTTAAAAAAGTAATGGTTAAAATTTATTCCAAATAAAAAAATAATAAATAATCTGTTATTACAAACAAAAACAGTTATTCTGTTAGTGTACCACTCTTTTTGGTGGAGGAGTTGCCTCCCTTGTATATTTTTTGGATATTTGTTATATTCTTTGAGCTGTATTCATTTCTCATAGAAATGGATATTTTAGTAATCATTGTTTAATATAACCTGAATGACCAAAGGTATATACATTAATTGTTTGTTTCAGACTACAATTTGCTTTATATTTATCTCAGAATATGAGAGATAAAAGATCTTCTAGAAATTATTTGACCGTTGGTTGTTGGAATATAAATGGTTTGAAGGATAAGCACAAGGATAAATTGTTTCTTAACAATATTTGCAACTATGATATATTATGTCTGCAAGAAACCAAAATCTCAGAAGATATGTTGATAAATGTTCACAACTTTATTTCATTTAATATTGTAAGACCAAAGGAAAATAACTATCCTGTGTCTGGTGGTATGCTTATTTTAGTAAACCCACTTATCAAGAATGGCATTACCATCCTACCCAACACATCAAGTGAAATACAATGGATAAAATTATCTAAGATTTTTTTCTCATTTGAAAGAGACATTTATCTTTGTTTTTCGTATATTACACCAAATTATTCGTCTTATTCTTTAAGGCATAACCTTGATACTTTATCCCTTATTGAATAGGATATTGTTAGCTATAGCGCATTAGGCGATGTAATGTTTTATGGAGATACTAATAGTAGAAATTATGCTTCAACACTCTAAACAAATTCTTTTAAATTGTATTTACCGTCCACCAGATTCATTGCAATCATGGATCGACATAAAATTTACGAAACACAATTAATTAAGGCTATATCGGTAAATAATGATATGTATGCATTAGGTGACTATAACATACACTTTTTACTTTACAAAATACATGCAAAAACAGGAAATGGATCGATTCTCTGGCTAAAATAGGACTTTCGCAATTAGTAACTCAATATACCAATATTCAATTTCTTCTTTTGTCACTATGTTTTCAAAAGGCTGTCTTCTACAGAGACATCAGAAAGCGTCTATGAGGAAAGGGTTAACTCAAATATCTTTAGAATTCTAAATTTTATATAACTTAAAACCGTATTGTTGATGAGTTGTGATTATGCTTGTTTTAAATTTAAATTGTTAAATTGTTATTCCTTATTTGCCCTTTCCCTCATACAACATTTCTGCAGCAGACGACTTTGAACATATTTTGTCGAAGAATGGAGGGTCTCTATAGATGAGTGGATGGCCTGTGACGGAAAGTGGAGGACATTGTGGCAAAAGGAGAGATTGCACGTTTTGTGCAATTTCATCTTTTGTCACTGTGTTTTCGAAGGGCTGTCTGAAACTTTCAAAGCGTCTATATGAGGGAAGGGGTTGATGTTTAACTTTAACAACTAATTAATATTTCAAAGCTGAGCAGTATTTAATAAGTTAGACAACAAGATCAGTCTTTCTGTTTTTGTACTGTTCTTTTTTAATGAAGGGGTTATCTCCCTTTATAGACTATGAAATAGTTTTAATAACTGGGTCAAAACAACTTAGGATAGAGAAACCCTGTATAAACATTCTAATGGAAAACAATATTTTATTTTTCATCTAAAATAGAATGTTGTAATTATAATTGGTATTTGTGTAACATCTTATAAAACCATTAAATTTGTGTGCTATTTTGAAAATGTATTTTTCAAAATATTGTACCTTAGTTATTTATCATAATGTACAGTTATGATGTACTATAAGCATTACAATAATTATAATAAATTATTGTACTTGCCTTTTTCATAAAAATAGATATAAGCTTTCATTTTAAATAGTTGCTATGGCTTGCCTGCCATGATTCTTGTTTAAAAAAGTAATGGTTAAAATTTATTCCAAATAAAAAAATAATAAATAATCTGTTATTACAAACAAAAACAGTTATTCTGTTAGTGTACCACTCTTTTTGGTGGAGGAGTTGCCTCCCTTGTATATTTTTTGGATATTTGTTATATTCTTTGAGCTGTATTCATTTCTCATAGAAATGGATATTTTAGTAATCATTGTTTAATATAACCTGAATGACCAAAGGTATATACATTAATTGTTTGTTTCAGACTACAATTTGCTTTATATTTATCTCAGAATATGAGAGATAAAAGATCTTCTAGAAATTATTTGACCGTTGGTTGTTGGAATATAAATGGTTTGAAGGATAAGCACAAGGATAAATTGTTTCTTAACAATATTTGCAACTATGATATATTATGTCTGCAAGAAACCAAAATCTCAGAAGATATGTTGATAAATGTTCACAACTTTATTTCATTTAATATTGTAAGACCAAAGGAAAATAACTATCCTGTGTCTGGTGGTATGCTTATTTTAGTAAACCCACTTATCAAGAATGGCATTACCATCCTACCCAACACATCAAGTGAAATACAATGGATAAAATTATCTAAGATTTTTTTCTCATTTGAAAGAGACATTTATCTTTGTTTTTCGTATATTACACCAAATTATTCGTCTTATTCTTTAAGGCATAACCTTGATACTTTATCCCTTATTGAATAGGATATTGTTAGCTATAGCGCATTAGGCGATGTAATGTTTTATGGAGATACTAATGCCCGTATTGGTTGTGAGACTGGGTTTATTGATAATGATAATAAGTACATTTGTACTTCTCACTATACCACTTGTAGTCAAAATAGTAAAGCAAGATACAGTAAGGACTCCATTTATAATACTCGAGGCAAAGAATTAATTATTACATATGTACTGCTTCAAACTTAATTGTTCTGAATGGCAGAGCATTTGGGGATACTTTTGGAAACTATACATGCTTTCAGTATAATGGTAATAGTGTAGTAGATTATTATATTGTTTCTGAATGTTTGTACGAAAGTGTTCTTTATTTTAAAGTTCACAACCATATCCCACTGTTAAGTGACCATGCTAATTTAACAGTAAAATTATATGCAAATTTTGTTAATGCAGAAGAAAACAAAACATCTTTACTCTCTGACATGCCGCAATCTTATGTCTGGAATGAAGATTCATCTTTTAAATTTATGGAAGCTTTTTCGTCTAGTGATATTTTACAAAAAATAAATTGTTTTAAAAACGATAATTTTTCAAATGATGTTAATGAAGCTCTGAATAAATTTAATGACATTATTTTTGCAGCTTGTAATCAGTCATTAAAAAAGAAAACAAAGGTGCGTTTTAAGAAAAAACAACCAAAGAAAAAGTGGTTTGACAATGACGTTTTTGTCATGAGAAAAGAATTGATCAGAAGAAATAATCTGTACTCGAAGTTTCCAAATGATCCTAATATAAGAGGTTCCTTTTTTAAGTTCAGAAAAAACTATTCTCGTTTTTGTAAAAATAAAAGAAGACAATTTAAAACATGCATTATCAATAAAATTGATAATTTATACAATAATGATCCAAGTGAATACTGGAAACTTGTAAAAGAGTTAAAAGAAGAAGATGCAGATACTTCTGATCCAAGTATAAAAGTCTCGTCTGATAATTGGATATCCCATTTTTCCGAATTATTTAGTGGTAAAAATGAGTTTAAGGCACAAAATAAACATTATGACAAACTTCTTTTAGAGGCAGAAAAAAATAAAACATTTACTCAACTAGATTTCAAAATAACAGATAAAGAAGTTATGAAAGCTATTTCAAAATTAAAGAATAAAAAATCATCTGGGCTAGACGGTATTAAAAATGAGATGCTTAAAACTGGCCAAACTTATTTAGTGCCATGTATTGTCAAGTTATTTAACACAATTCTTTCTAGTGGTACATAACCAACTGATTGGAAAATAGGATATATTAAACCAATTTATAAGGGTGATAATCAAACCAAACCATCAAACTATAGAGGGATTTCCATTATGCCATGTCTATCGAAAGTTTTTAACAGTGTATTAAACAATAGATTACAAACTTTTTTTGATATAAATAATACTATTGATCAATCACAAATAGGATTTCAACCTAAAACAAGAACAGCTGATCACATGTTTGTTTTGAGAACTCTAATAGAAAAATATCAAAGTAAAAACTCTAAGTTGTATGCATGCTTTGTTGATTTTGCTAAGGCGTTTGATTCTATCATTCATTTTGTCATGTTTTACAAATTGACCCAGATAGGTATATGTGGACCCTTCTATAATACTTTAAAAACAATGTATGAAGCAAACTGTATTCATGTTAAAGTAGAAGATAAACTAACTGACAAAGTTATTCAAGAAATTGGTTTAAGGCAAGGAGATAATCTAAGCCCAAACCTATTTAAGTTATATATAAATGATTACCTCAATGTTTTGATTCTACTGATGACCAAGTTTTGCTTAATGATATGCCTTTAAGTTGTCTAATGTATGCAGATGATTTAGTGTTACTTTCAACCACTGAAAGGGGTTTAAAAAAGTGTTTGAATAAACTAGAAACCTATTGTGACAAATATGGTTTAACAGTCAATCTAAAGAAAACTAATATTATGACCTTTAGTAAATCTGGTAGACAGTCTAGTACAAAATTCTTCTTTAAAAATAATGAGATAGTACATGTCTCTTCTTACAAATATCTTGGTATATTATTTTCATCTACAGGTACTTTCTCCCACTGTGTATATGATCTATATAAGAGAGCACTTAAAGCCAATTTTAAACTTCGAAAACGCTTTGGAGATTTACATCAAAACGTTGACACTATGTTACATTTATTTAACCATACTGTAAAACCAGTTTTATTATATAGCAGTGAAATTTGGGGTAGTATCGATACAACAACAAGTAGTTTTAAAAAGGGTACTTATAACATGTCTAAGTCTTTGAGTGATAAACCATATGAAAAACTACATGTCAAATTTTTGAAATATGTGCTAGGCGTTCATAAAAAAGCAACAAATTCAGCTGTTATGGGTGAACTAGGAAGATACCCAATTTATATTGATGTTCTTTGTAATTCGGTAAAGTATTTCAAACGCTTAAATTCAGATCATGTTAGCACACTGTTAAAGAATGCATTTAAAGAAAGTAATAACTTGCACAGTATTAGCAAGAAAAGTTGGACCTCTAGTACATACTTTCTGTTAGAATATCTTAATTTACCTATTTCTTGTTTACAAAGCTCTAAGTTAGAAAAAATTGTAAAACAAAAACTTGTTGAGAAATACAAACACGAATGGTCAACAACAATAAATAATTGTGGGTCTAATAATGTAGGCAAATTACGTACGTACGCTTTATTTAAAAATAGACTCTGTAGAGAACCTTATTTAAATGTTATAAAAGACAAAAATATCAGAAAATGTTTCTCAAATTTCAGAATTAGTTCACATAAATTAGAAATAGAAATGGGCCGCTATAAAAAAGTGGACCTTAACTTAAGGACATGTAAACTTTGCAAGTCAGGATCAATAGAAGACGAAAAACATTTTGTCACAGAATGTCCATCTTTTGCTAGTGAAAGAAATGAACTCTTTAAAACAATGTTTCAATTCTCAATTCATTTTAACATAATGTCAAATGAACAAAAATTTATATGGATGTTTATAAATGAAGATAAAAACGTTATAGTTGCGCTTTGTGAATATATTTCAAAATGTATAGTCTTAGATCTAATATTTTAAAAGGCTTGTAATAAGTAATGCAGTCACAAGCTGTGTTTTGTCACTGTGTTTATCCTTCAAACTGTTGTCAATCTAAAACAGTCTGTATCCCCTTTTTGGGTCAACAGTTCTGAATATTTGTTTATGTATCAGTTAGTGTTTTAAATAGTTCTAGTCATTTTGTTTTGTTTGTATATAGTTACTTAATCAAAATCAATCTTGTGTTTAATGATAATAATATTACATTATAATATATATATTATTATTTTATAATTTGTATGCCAGTGATGGCCCATGATTGGAAAAATAAAATTATTCTATTCTATTCTATTATATTCTATTCGTATCTTCCCAGACTTGCTTTCATCTTACGTCTCTTCCCAGACTTGCTTTACTTTAACGTATCTTCCAAGACTTGCTTTATTTAAACTTCTCTTCCTTGACATGCTTTACTATAACGTATCTTCCCAGACTTGCTTGCATTTTACACCTCTTCACAGACTTGCTTAACGTGTCTTCTTAGACTTGGCTTAATTTTACGTATCTTCAAAGACTTTCTAGATAAGTTAACGTCTCTTCCCAGACTTGCTTTAAGTTTACGTCTCTTCCCAGAGTTGCTTTCATTTTACGTATCTTCCAAGACTTGCTTTACTGTAATGCCTCTTTCCAGACTTGTTAACGCCTCTTCTCAGACTAGCTCTACGTTGACGTCTCTTCCCAGAATTGCTTATTTTAAAGTGCACATCTTTTCTTAGACTGCTTTTCCTTTCAAACGCACATCTTTTCGAAGAATTGCTTTACTTATCAAAATAAATGCCTCCACTGAGATCTCCTATAACTTTGAAAACTCGCGACTCAGACATGCTTCACTTTTAAACGAATTATATACAATAGTTTACAGATTCGTTATAATGATAAAGGGGGAAATATAAGAATATAATGATTATGATAACATTTGATGCATCAATAACCACTTGCCGGCTCGACTTGGACTTCATATAAAACAAATACAAAAAAAAAAAAAAAGATATACTTCATCTTAGACTTGCTTTAATGCTACGTCTCATTCAAGACTTTACATTAAAGTCGCTTCGCTGACTTGCTTTCTTTAACAGGTCCATTCCGAGGCTGACTTTATCTTTACATCTCTTCCTAGACTTGCTTCCATATTTAAAAAAAAAAAATAGGTCTTCTTCGACTTGCTTACATGTTATTCTAAAATATCCTCTTTTTAACTTGCTTCGTTCACAAGTTTTTAAATAACAAATTGCTTACCTTGGATCTCGCTGACTTCATAAAGACGTTCGTATTTTAACGTTACGTTTGCCTTATATATATACCTGCGGAGCATAACGCGGACCGAGTCGAAAGCACCTATGACGTCACGTACAAAAAAAATAAATAACTTCCGGTTTTAATGGATCTGTGTTTGTTTGTGTTATTATTTTTTGCAAATGATCTTGGTAAAAAACGACGAAATAATTTACAATTGAACTTAGAACATCTTTCGAACGATATTCTTTTCCTCATACAACTGTTATGAAGTTGGTCAATCATTTATTATCTTTAATTCTGTGTTTCAGTTTCATTTCCCGTCAATAGAGCCTACAAGAGTTACTGCAAGATGCAGCAATTGGCGCGGGAATCAGTATTTTATGGCTGAAGAAATACCGTTTGATTCTAAAAACACGAAACACGCTTTTAAATATATGATATAAATATATGATAACAATATTTGTTTAGTTAAATACATAAAACGAAAACAAAAATACCTTTTCCCCAACGTGTTGACCTCGATCTCCCAAAATTATTGTAAACATTTGTCTGCGCATGCACGTCTTTTTTTTCCCTTAATATATTCTTAAAATCTCAAGAACTATAAATAGCCCAATAACTTCCCATTTTCCTAATGTAACGGGAACGGGTAATTGGTATATATGTATACATATCACTTCTACAGCCTTGCTGTGGAAGCCGGCGTTTATAGCGACGTTGGTAGAGTGGTTGATGTGTAAAGTTAAGCAACGTTCGTCGCGGTTAGTGCCTGGATGGGTGAGACGCGATGCCTTAACGCCGGTACACGTTACAAATGGTGGCAGCTGTGGGTGTTATTTAAAAGATATGGTTTTAATTTACATTTTAATTATAAAAATACTACTCGCATATAAAAAGACAGGTTCACTAATCTTTACCTTCCATTGCAAATTCGAACGAGAACCAGTCTAGTGACGAACTGCTGCGGATATATCCGAGAGCTGACGGTAAAATACGGCGTATGCGGGATCAAGACGATTAACACGGTGCATGCGCAAGCCCATTGCACCAGTGATAGTTTGTTTCACAGCCAATGTATACACTGGTGCTGATGCACCCGCGCAATAATGGAACTGTAACAACAGAGTTGAAAACAAAGACATTGTGGCAAAATGCGAATTTGACCTATTTTTATGGAAGGGTATTAACGCATAAATTGCATCTTTCCTTCGTATATTACAACTTGCATTCGTACATTTACATCTTGCATTCGTACATTCACATCTTGCTTTGTCACATTCACATCTTGCTCTGTGACTTGCACATCATGCTTTGTACATCTTGCGTTGTGACATGCACATCTTGCTTTGTACATCTTGCTTTGTGACATGCACATCTTGCTTTATGTCTTGCTATGTGATATGCACATATTGCAATACATATTATCTGTTATTCTCGTAATTTTACACCATCAATTAATATTAATTTGATGAGATGAATTCATGTTTATATTCTAATTTCAATAACGCCTTCCTCTTTACGAATGACACATGTCAGTGTGCATAGCAGTAACAATGACGAATAGCCGAATGTAGAAAGCCGAATGTAAACATCATAATACAGAAGGCATAATACGATGCGACACCTGGTGTAATAATGACGCGACAACCACATTATGCTAACAGGTGGCGCTACGTGTGTGTTGTCGGCAATTTCCGTAAATGACTTTCAAATATACTTTGAAGATAAGGTGTGTGAAGTTAGCACGTAGGTCGTAGCTCGTAGGTCGACACTCAAATTTATTTTCAGAAAGTGTCGACCTGGCGCGTAGGTCGTAGGTCGACACTCAAACTTATGTCCAGAAAGTGTTGACCTGGCGCGTATGTCGTAGGTCGACAGTCAAATTTACATTAAGATAGTGTTGACCTGGCGCGTACGTCGTAGGTCGACAATCACATTTATTTTCAGAAAGTGTCGACATGGCTCGTAGGTCGTAGGTCGACAGTCACATTTATTTCCAGAAAGTGTCGACCTGGCTCGTAGGTCGTAGGTCGACAGTCAAACTTACATTAAGATAGTGTTGACCTGGCGCGTAGGTCGTAGGTCGACAGTCACATTTATTTCCAGAAAGTGTCGACCTGGCTCGTAGGTCGTAGGTCGACAGTCAAACTTACATTAAGATAGTGTTGACCTGGCGCGTAGGTCGTAGGTCGACAGTCAAACTTATGTTCAGAAAGTGTTGACCTGGCGCGTAGGTCGTAGGTCGACAGTCAAATTTACATTAAGATAGTGCTGATCTGGCGCGTAGGTCGTAGGTCGACAATCACATTTATTTTCAGAAAGTGTCGACATGGCTCGTAGGTCGTAGGTCGACAGTCACATTTATTTCCAGAAAGTGTCGACCTGGCTCGTAGGTCGTAGGTCGACAGTCAAACTTACATTAAGATAGTGTTGACCTGGGGCGTAGGTCGTAGGTCGACAGTCAAACTTATGTTCAGAAAGTGTTGACCTGGCGCGTAGGTCGTAGGTCGACAGTCAAATTTACATTAAGATAGTGTTGATCTGGCGCGTAGGTCGTAGGTCGACAGTCAAACTTATGTTCAGAAAGTGTTGACCTGGCGCGTAGGTCGTAGGTCTATACTCACATTTATTTTCAGAAAGTGTCGACCTGGCTCGTAGGTCGTAGGTCGACACTCACGTTTATTTTCAGAAAGTGTCGACCTGGCTCGTAGGTCGTAGGTCGACAGTCACATTTATTTCCAGAAAGTGTCGACCTGGCTCGTAGGTTCCTAGGTCGACAGTCAAACTTACATTAAGATAGTGTTGACCTGGCGCGTAGGTCGTAGGTCGACACTCACATTTATTTCCAGAAAGTGTCGACCTGGCTCGTAGGTCGTAGGTCGACAGTCAAACTTACATTAAGATAGTGTTAACCTGGCGCGTAGGTCGTAGGTCGACAGTCAAACTTATGTTCAGAAAGTGTTGACCTGGCGCATAGGTCGTAAGTCGACAGTCAAATTTATTTTGTTTCCGAACATGCGCCTTCTGCTGTCAAAAATCGTGTTGGTCGCGTTCTGTTCTGTGACATGTTCTATTATTTGTTTACAGTTAGACGTTGAATCGCCGATCTAGCGAAGAATTTGAAATAAGGCTAAAACATTAAATAAAAAAATGCATCATGCCATCAAGCAAAATGTTCAAGGACGATCCTAATGTCAGATAACCGAATGTAATATTGAATGTATGAACGCAAAATGTAAATGTACGGAAGCAAGATGTGCATGTCACAACGCAAGATGTACAAATCATGATGTGCAAGTCATAAAGCAAGATGTGAATGTACGAATGAAAGATGTGAATGTACGAATGCAAGATGTGAATGTACGAATGCAAGATGTGAATGTACGAATGCAAGTTGTAATGTACGAAGGAAAGATGTAATTTATGCGTTAATACCCTTCCATATATTTTAGCTATTTCTCATTTTGCCAGATTGTTTTCTGCAAAAATGCGCATGTAAGTGGAAAAGGCTAAACTAATATTTATGATTCCTACCCAATCTCATGTTTTTGTCTCCTTGTGACACCTACAATGAATGTTATTACAATACAATGTGTACAGTTGCAATAAAAAATGTGCACTTATTCGTAAAATATCAACATTTTTAAGGTGGATATTTTTAATAATCATTCATCTACGTTATCACATTGCTCTTAACAATTTACATTCTAAAAATAATTGTACCCGTGTGCTTTCAGTTATCCTACGACTGAACTGGGACGACATATACGTATATGTCGTCGAAGGACTGAATGAATCGTATATCCGTTTTATTTGAAGTTTATATACCCTTATTACAAAGAGTTGTTAACATACAGTATATTGACATGTAAATGAAAATCTACATTTTCTCCATGGGCTTACTCTGCATTTCTTCGGACCACGCCCGCCAATACCGTCGGAGCGTTTGCTTTTTATGGCAATTACCAATAAATTGCATTATTGTAAAATCGTACTTTGATCCGAATTGTTCCCAAGAGACTTCAATGATGAGTGTACGTCTTGATGACAAACAAAGAATATCTTGATCAGACTGAGCATACTCCCTATCTATCATACAGTCGCTACATACACCTCTTTTTACAAGAAATGATGTAAATATGATAAGTGTAACAGTTGCCTAGCTCATACGTTTACATGAAATGATGGTTTGATCTGTATGGCACTTGCCGTGCTCATACATTTACATGAAATGATGGCAAGATCTGTATGGCACTTGCCGCGCGCATACGTTTACATGAAATGATGGTTAGATCTGTTTGCCACTTGCCGTGCTCATACGTTTACATGAAATGATGGTTAGATCTGTATGACAGTTGCTGTACTCCTAGTGTTACAAGACATTATGGTAAGATCTGTATTGCAGTTGCTGTACTCCTGATTTCACATGAAATGGTGGTAAGATCTGTATGACAGTTGTTGTACTCCTACTTTTACAAGACATTATGTTAAGATCTGTATGACAGTTGCCATGCTCATATTTTCACATTAAATAATAGTAAGATCTGTATGACACTTATTGTACTCCTATTGGTACATGAAATGAGGGTATAATCTGTATGACAGTTGCAATGTTCCTATTGATACATGAAACGATGGCAAGATATGTATGACAGTTGCTGTACTCCTTATGTTACAAGACGTGATGGTAAGATCTGTTTGGCAATTGCTGTGAACCTACTTTACAAGAAATGATGGTAATATCTGTATGACAGTTGTTGTGATCCTATTGTTACATGAAATGATGGTAATATATGTCGACCTGACAGTTGCAGTGTTCCTACTTTTACAAGAAATGGTGGTAAAATCTGTACGACAGTTGCTGTACTCATATGTTTACAAGAAATGATGGTAATATCTGTCTGACAGTTGCTGTGTTCCTACTTTTACAAGAAATGATTGTAAGATCGGTATGACAGTTGCTGTACTCATACCTTTACAAGAAATGAGGGTAAGATATGTATGGCAGTTGCTGTATTCCTATTTTTACAATACATGGTGGTAAGATCTGTATGACAATTGCTGTGTTCTTATTTTTAAATGAAATGATCGTAAGGGAGACATGTAGACTAAATCACTATATTTAATCAACTCCCTTTGATTTTCATATTGTTCTACGAGTCATGACAAGTAAAATAACAAGGAAAGACCAAAAGTTACCTAATTACAAAAGTACTTCATAAAAAGTACCAGTTCAAATTAAACGTTGATATGATATTCAGGATGCAGCGCCCCATTGAACATGTTGTAGCAATCCAAAGGCTTTAGAGACAACCGCTTTGTGGTCCAACAGTTTTAAACTCCGGCAGCAGTGCGCTTCATTATTTATATATTGATTCCAAGAATGAAGTTGCATGGCCAGCAATATAGTTTACGAAAATCAGTTGTAGGGGAGGTGACCAATCTTTTAGCCAGTGTTGGTTTATGCCAGATGTACTAATTGACTACAGTACGACGGGTGCAAGACTTGTCCCGTCAGTGTCATTATTGCCCAAGCTACATTTAAAATGTATTCGACATCTAAGGCGTGTAATGATTGACCTATTACAGCAGTCGAACGATTTGTTAACCCTTTCTCACATTATTGGACACTAAGATTTTTAATTTCTTTAATATATATATACATAAAATGAAAACGATTCCACTTCACGATAGCCATGTTTCTCAATGGAACGGCATAATTTTATAAATATTATTACACAGTTACCTAAGAAATATTTTAGCCATACTATTTTCAAATCGGACCAATGTGATCACAAAAGCTCACATTGGGGACTACATGCTCGGTGAGCTAAACTGAAAACAATGATGTAATTACAACATAAAGGTCACATCTTCAATAAACCTTCATTTCCAGAACTCCAGAAAAGTACAAAGTTTCATGCTCTTAAATCTTTTTTTCACCTCCAAACCCTCTGTTATGAGTATCTCCCTTTTGTGAGTACCAACGAAACATGGTGTGATTGAATATTAAAAGAGGTATTATTTTATTAACATCATTTAAACTAGATGGTTGTTTTTGTCACAAAACAAAATATGTCTCCCCCATTGCAGTTTGTCAATGATTGTAATACTGAAACAGAAAATTTAAATAAAACTAATTTGGAGAAGTCAAATGAAATAATTAAATTTCATTAATAAGTGTGAAATGTGTTTACAAAAGGATAACTGAATGCACTCAAGAGAGAGGCGTTCAAACAGTTCAAAAGTTATTGAACGGACACGAAATATAGTCATATAACCTGTAATTGAGGCGATTTTTTTCATTTTTTTTTAAATGGTTCAAACGATTCAAATGTTATTGAATGGACACGAAATATATTTATATGACATTTGACCGCTAATTGTGACCCTGGCCTTGAACCAAAGGGGTTGTAGTATGCACTATGCAACTTGTCTCATTATGGTGAACATTTGTGGCGAGTTATTTCAAAATCCTTCTAACGGTTCAAAAGTTAATGATCGGACAGGATATATAGTCATATGACCTTTGACCTCCAATTGCGACCATGACAATGAACCAAAGTGTTTGTAACATGCACTCTGCACATCATCTCGATATGGTGGCCATTTATTTCAAAATCCTTCAAACGGTTCAAAATTTATTGAATGGACACAACATAGTTATATGACCTTTGACCTCTTCTTGTGACTTTGACTTTGAACCAAAGTGGTTGTAACATGCGCTATGCAAAACGTCTCAGTATGGTGAACATTTGTTGCGATTTATTTTTAATAGCCTACAAGCGGTTCAAAAGCTATTAAACAGACACACAATATAATCATATGACCTATGACCTGTACTTTCGAACTTGACCTTGAACAAAAGTGGTTGTAACATATGTACTTCACATCGTCTCAGCATGGTAAACATTTGTGGAGATTTATTTCAAAATCCTTCAAGCGGTTCAAAAGTTATTGAATGGACACGAAATACATTCATATGACATTTGACCTCTTATTGACCTTGAACCAAAGTGGTTGTAACATGCACTCTGCAAATAGTCACATTATTGTTAACATTTGTGGCAATTTATTTTTAAAATCCTTCAGGCTTAAAAGTTTTTGAGTGGACATGAAATATAGTCATATGACTTTTTAACTCTATTTATGACCTTGACCATGAACCAAAGTGGTTGTTACATGTGCTCAGCAAATGTCTCACAATGGTGAACATATGTGGCTATTTATTTTAATTCATCATGTGGATGGACACAGTTTTTCGACAGACAGACAAGACAGAACAAAAACAATATGTCTCCCCCTTAAATGGGTGAAACATATTTAATACCTCCTTATCTAGGACTCTATACTGCCTCAGTGGTGTAGTGATAGTGTCCTCCTCAGGTGCGGGAGGTTGTGGGTTTGATCCCGGCCTGGTCATACGAAAGACTTTAACAATTGTAATAATGACTGCACTCAATAGAACTCAGGGAGCTATGTTTTTCCATCAATCAACATGGCTTGAAGGAATCTGATAGAAGCTCACCCAAGGAACATTTCTTCAAAATTATTTGGAAATAGGATAGATACTTTTAGAGAAGAAGATTTCTAAAGTTTTCACTATAGCCATATACTTCAAATACCCGCCCCCTGGTGGCCATGTTCTTCACTAATCAACACGGCTTGAATGAATCTGATAAGTCACCCAAGGAACATTCATACAAAATTTATTTGAAGATCGGCAAGATACTTTATGAGAAGAAGATTTTTAAAGTTTTCACTATAGCGATATAAGGCAAGACAGCACCGACCTCTTGCGGCCATGTTTTTTATCAATCATGATGGCTTGAAGTATGATAGCGGGTCACAAAAGGAACATTTTAAAACAATTATAAAAATCTGCCAACAGGTTTGGGAGGAGATTTTTTTTTATTTTTTTTCTTTCGGTTGCCATTGAAACCAAAATACAACATGGATAAAAATAGTTGGACAAATTCTGGTGAGGACATTGAGAGGATTGTTTCGGTGAAGTTTCATCCCAATTGACCCACAGGTTACAGAGGAGAAGATGTTGAGGCACACACAGACAATTCGCCATGCATAAGCTAGTCTGACTTTCAGCCAGTGGAGCAAAAAAATTGTTCAAAGCAGCATTTAACACTAAAAACAATCAATCAATCTCTGATTTTATTGATATCAGTCTTTGTTGAAATTAAACAAACTTTCAAAAGTTCTCATTCAGAGGCTACATCCGAGAATATTACGCCATGTTTTACAACAGTTTCTCTTATCTCACCAGGAAAAGCCTAATTCGTTATCCCTTGGGCGACGGAACAGATCATGGCTAGGAAATGGAGGTTTGCCTTAACCATTTCAGCATTACAGCGTGGGTAAGGATTAAATCCAGGCTGGATGTTTAGAAATGTATCAGGTAAAGGTTAATTGCATAGAATGTACATATTGTTAAACGGGGGGAACGGGTTGATGTGCCATTGATACATTCATATTGCATTAATTCGCAGCTGTCTGTCAATCGAACCACTGTTCAGTACACACAGACACACAACAGACAATTCGCCATGCATAAGCTAGACTGACTTTCAGCCAGTGGAGCCAAAAATTGTTCAAAGCAGCATTTAACACTAAAAACAATAAATCAATCTCTGATTTTATTGATATTAGTCTACATCCCACAACAGTTTCTGTTATCTCACCAGGAAAAGCACACTAATTCGTTATCCCTTGGGCGACTGAACAGTACACGACTAAGAAATGGAGGTTTGCCTTGACCATTTCAGCATTACCGCGTGTGTAAGGATCAAATCCAGGCCGGATGTTTAGAAATATATCAGGTAAAGGTTGATTTTCATGGGGTTAGCTTTCGTGAACAGTAAATCTAGACCAACCTCTGCATCCGCAAAGTCTGTTAAGCTCTACACCGTTTACTTATTTACTTTACCCTATCCCACATACAACAAATCTGCAGCAGACGACTTTGATATCAAGTAGACAAAAAGATGGAAACTCTATATAAATGAAAGAACATTATTGAATTATGTGAAAACATTTTGGCAAAAGGAGAAATTGCTCATAATCTAATCTAGTGCTTTTTCCGCAACGTTTTGAAAAGTCATCTGCTGCAGAGGGGTCAGAAAGCTTCTATATGTGGGAAAGGGTCAAGTTTCTAAGAATTTTCTGTCAACTTATGTAGATTTTGATAACACGAAGTAGATGTACAGGCTGAACTAAACCAACAATGTTTCCAAATGCGAACATGTACACCTTTTCCCATGGACAGACTTAAATTACAAAAAACACAAATTTTATGATGTTAGGGCTAAACAGTTCCAAAGATACCTGTTGGATGAGTTATAAATAGCACTTCAGAGAAAGACTTCGTCTCACATTCAACTCACAAGTAACCCTAACATTGATTCCCTTTTGTTATCATTTAAAACCAAAATGATTGCACAGGTATGGAGTTGTATTAACCCTTTCCCTCATACGGCAATTCTGCAGCAGACTACTTTGAACATATTTTGTCAAAAAATAGAAAATCTCCATAATTGAATGGATAACCTATGACAAAAAGTGGAAAACATTGTGGCAAAAGGAGAAATTGCACGTTTTGTGCAATTTCTTCTTTTGTCACTATGTTTTCAAAAAGCAGTCTGCTGCAGAGGCATCAGAAAGCGTCTATATGAGGGAAAGGGTTAAACACATTTTGATGCATCTTGCAGAAGACATCTTTTGGTTAAATAACAAATGAGTAGGAAGCAATATAGACTGTATGGATGTGCATCCTGATCTTAGTTTTATTGGTGGCCAACCTTTATCACACTGATGTTTAACCCTTTCCCCACATATAAACACATTTTGATGCATCTTGCAGAAGAAGATTGAACTCTGTTCAAGGTTAGCTTATACATTCATTAATAGAGATTTTCTACAAGATTACCTTGATGCTCTCTAAGTCACCTGCTGCAGATTTCTTGTATATTGGAAAGGGTTAAATAACGAATGAGTAATAAGCAATATAGACTGTATGGATGTGCATCCTGATCTTAGTTTTATTGGTGGCCAACCTTTTTCACACTCATGTTTAACCCTTTCCCTCATATAGACGCTTTCTGACGCCTATGCAGCAGACGGCACTTCGAAAACATAGTGACAAAAGAAGAAATTGCTCAAAACGAACAATTTCTCCTTTTGCCACAATGTTTTCCACTTTTAGTCATAGGTTATCCATTCAATTATTGAGAATTCCTATTTTTTGTCAAAATATGTTCAATGTTGTCTGCTGCAGAATTATCGTATGAGCAAAAAGGGTTAACAGGATTAGCTAATGTTGTTAAATAATACTATAACATTCAATCATTGTCCAATTTTACATACATCCAGTAAACAAAACACAGATCGACATGTCGGGCAAGGGGATCTGCCAGCCATCCATGTTTCTGGTTGTAACTGATCTTGGCGACTAGCGAACCATTTGCCCATACATTCTAAACACCACATAGGCCTACAGAAACATTGCGTACAATCCCCTTCATTCACACCATCACAGTTCTTCTGTAACTTAACATCTGACGTTTTCTGCATACACCCTATACAGGTTTCTATGTCCTGAAATGAAATTTAATTCTTGTCAATAAGATCTTTTTTTATAAAGAAGAGGGCCATTAACTCTCATTGAATTCAAGACAGTGGTTGCTGAGAAATAGCCTGGACAAAATTGGGACTGATAAATTAAAAGGGCAATATCATGTTGATATTATGCACATCTGCTCTTTTAGTGAAGCTTCCTATACAGTTTCATTGAATTCAAGTCAAAGGTTGCTGAGAAATAGCTTTGACAAAGAGGGACGGACATACAGATGGAAGGACAGACTGACAAAGCTGCAACTATATGTTCCCTCGAATTTGGTTCGGGAGTTTAATAATTGGAAAACAGCCACATCTCTCTGAAGACCAGGTTTTTGACCAATCAAAATATCTTTGAAGGAATCTGGAAGAGGGTCAACCAAGGAACATTTCCATACATAAAAATAGAAAAGAATTACAAAGATGTTCGGAGAAGAGTTTTTTACATTTTATGACATTTCCATCTATCAGGATGTCAGGTTTTGTTAACCCTTCCCCTCATATAGATGCTTTCTGACGCCTCTGCAGCAGATGGCTTTTTGAAAACATAGTGACAAAAGAAGAAATTGCTCAAAACGATCAATTTCTCCTTTTGACACAATGTTTTCCACTTTTAGTCATAGGTTATCCTTTCAATTATAGAGATTTTATATTTTTTGACAAATATGTTCAAAGTCGTCTGCTGCAGAATTGTTGTATGAGGGAAAGGGTTAACTAAAAACATGGCTTGAAGGCATCAGATAGAGGGTAAACCAATACACAATTCTACATCAGATAGAGGGTAAACCAATACACAATTCTACAAAATCATTTGAAAATAGGATCAAATAGTCTAGGAGAATAAGATTTTAAAAGAATTTCTTTTGATTGCCTTAACCAGATATATACATGGAATCAAATCTTAAAAAGAATTAAATAGAGGATAATTAAAGGATGCTACCTATTACACTTTAATGGACGCATGACAGCCAATGCAGTGACATGAGCTTGATTCACTTTCAGCTTGTGGATCTGAGACTTGTTAAAGATTGATATGTGAACAATCCCTTCTCTAATATGAACACTGCTTATTGCATTTTTGCATGTCTCTACTATAAAAGCATTGTGGGGAATGGGAAATGGATCATGCTCTCCAAATATTTTATTCTGCATGGTGAGGGTAAATAAATACAAACAAGAGGGCCATGATGGCCCTGGATCGCTCACCTTAATTATACAATGTACTGCAATGCAAAACACATCAAGACAATTATTCTGAATGCAACCTCCACAGTGTTAACAATATTTTCCTTCATTTGGCCTAGTTATCTATACTTTTTTACCTGATATGACCCATATTCCAACATGGACTAGATATCATCAAGACAACATTCTGACAAAGTTTCAACTTGCTCAAAGAAAAAATGCGTCCTCCAGAGTTTGAAAAATATTTTCCTTTATTGACCTAGTTTCTGATCCAATATGACCCATATTCGAACTTGACCTAGATATAATTCTGACAAACATTCTGACCAAATTTCAAGCTGCTGAAGAAAAAATTGTGGCATCCAAAGTGTTCACAAGAATTTCCTTCAATTTGATCTAGTGACCTAGTTTTTGACCTAGCATGACCCATATTCGAACTTGGCCTACATATCATCAAGAAAAACATTCTGATAAAGTTTCATAATGCTGAAATTAAAAATGCAGTATCCAGAGTGTTAACAAGATTACCCTTCAATTTGGCCTAGTGACCTAGTTGTTTTAACCCGGCATGACCCATATTTAAACTTGACCTAGATATCTTTAAGACAAACATTCTGACAAAATTTCAAGCTGCTGAAGCCAAAAATGCGGCATCCAAAGTGTTAACAAAATTTTCCTTCAATTTGGCCTAGTGACCTATTTTTTGACCCGGCATGACCCATATTCGAACTTGGCCTCAGAGTTAACAAGATTTTCCCTCAATTTGGCCTAGTGACCTAGTTTCTGACCCAATATGACCCATATTTGAACTTGACCTAGATGTCTTTAAGACAAACATCAAGCTGGTGAAGCAAAAATTGCGGCCTCTGGAGTGTTTACAAGATTTTCCTTCAATTTGACCTAGTGACCTACTTTTTGACCCGACGTGACCCATGTTCGAACTTGACCTACATATCATCAAGACAAACATTCTGATAAAGTTTCAACATGATCAAGTTGAAAATGTGGCCTCCAGAGTGTTAACAAGATTTCCCCTCAATTCGACCTAGTGACCTAGTTTTTGACCTCATATGGCCCAGTTTCGAACTTGTCCAAGATTTTATGGAGATCAACATTCCGATAAACTTCCATGAAGATTGGATGCAAAATGTAGCCCGTAGAGTGTTAACAAGCTCAAATGTTTACGCCGGACGACGCACGGACGCCGGACAAAATGTGATCACAATAGCTCACCTTGCACTTTGTGCATAGGTGAGCTAAAAATGAATGAAAATTTATCACTCATTAATGACAAATTTGCAGCAGACGACTATAAAACATCAGAGCAAAATTATAGAAAATGTCCAAGAATGAAAATATAATGATTTAACAAGTTAATGTTGTATTTCAAGAAATACAAAGGTCCACTACTGGATGAGGAGAGAAAACTGTGTATTGTATGTGCATTTTTGGACAAAAACAGCAATGCAATGCATACATTTTGGATACAGACAGTAACAGTCCTATCAAACATTTCTCATTTCGAAGTGTGACCTTGACCTTTGAGCTACAGGCCTGTGTCTTGAGCACCACATGTCACCTCATCATAGGTTACTAATAAGAGTTGAAATCATTGTAACAAATAGAGAATTTGCTAATTATTGACTATTTCTCCCTTTGCCACATTGATTACAAACAATTGCTTCAGAATGCATCTGTACATGGGAAAATCCTACTTTAGTTGTAAATCATAGATCATCCATTTATTTCATTTGAAAAAAAAATTCTAGTCTAAAACTCTAAATGTCGATAAAGTTTTAGGTTGATTTTAACCCTTTCCCTCATATAGACACTTTCTGACGCCTCTGCAGCAGACAGCTTTTTGAAAATATAGTGACAAATGAATATGCTTATCAAAATGAATTTATATTGATGAAGCAAAGAGTCCCTACTTCACCAGAATTTGAATACATGTTGCCATGGTCACATGTAACAAACAACATTGGGTACTAATACCGAAATAACATTTAAAACATGCTGTTCCCACATTTAGTAATACCAACAAAGACTTATTCTTTATCTCACTTGCTTCAATAGTATCCTATCAACTAAAGTGTATATAATTACCAATTTGATGGTCAACTGACTAACACTGTCTTTTAAATATTATAAATAAGATTAAGATTATTAAAGAGCGTGTGTACACACTAGCTGATGAAACAAACTATGTTTCACTCAATGGACTCGCGATCAATTGAAGTAACAAGAGTGACGCAAACAGTACATAATACGCCCGTCAGGAACTTCTTTGTAAGTTTCCTCTTTGTTTTGATATATTGTTTGTTTGTAAAAAGTTAATAAAGTCATTCAGGAATAAGTTGTTAAAGAATAATGGGAAACTATGAAAAATGCATAACTCATGCAGAAATTGACAAATATTGTAAGTCCAAAAAGGGGCATAACTCATTCAAAAATTGACGAAATCCAAGGAAATGTGAACTTGATCTGTGACACTTGATTACAAAGCCATATACATAATTTCAGCTCAATACATCAAAGCATGTAGAAAAAAAGTGCGGAAAACAAATCTTCTAAGTCCAAAAAGGGGCATAACTCATTCAAGAATTGACGAAATCCCAGGAAATATGAACTTGATCTGTGACATATCACTACAAAGCCTAATACACAATTTCAGGTCAATAGCTCAAAGTATGTAAGAAAAAAGTGCGGAAAACCAATATTCTAAGTCCAAAAAGGGGCATAACTCATTCAAAAATTGACGAAATCCGAGGAAATGTGAACTTGATCTGTAACTCATGATTACAAAGCCATATACATAATTTCAGCTCAATAGATCAAAGCATGCAGAAAAAAAGTGCGGAAAACAAATATTCTAACAAATATTCTAAGTCTAAAAAGGGGCATAACTCATTCAAAAATTGACAAAATCCCAGGAAATATGAACTTGATCTGTGACATATCACTACAAAGCCTAATACACAATTTCAGGTCAATAGCTCAAAGTATGTAAGAAACAAGAGGGCCATGATGGCCCTGGATCGCTCACCTTAATTATACAATGTACTGCAATGCAAAACACATCAAGACAATTATTCTGAATGCATCCTCCACAGTGTTAACAATATTTTCCTTCATTTTGCCTAGTGATCTATATTTTTTTACCTGATATGACCCATATTCCTACATGGACTAGATATCATTAAGACAACATACTGACAAAGTTTCAACTTGCTCAAAGTAAAAATGCGGCCTCCGGAGTTTGAACAATATTTTCCTTTATTGACCTAGTTTCTGATCCAATATGACCCATATTCGAACTTGACCCAGATATAATTCAGACAAACATTCTGACCAAATTTCAAGCTGCTGAAGCAAAAAATGTGGCATCCAAAGTGTTCACAAGATTTTCCTTCAATTTGATCTAGTGACCTAGTTTTTGACCCAGCATGACCCATATTCGAACTTGGCCTAAATATCATTCAGCTCAACATTCTGAACAAATTTCAAGCCGCTGAAGCAAAACATGCGGCTTTTACAGAGTTAACAAGATTTTCCCTTAATTTGGCCTTGTGACCTAGTTTCTAATCCAATATGGCCCATATTTAAACTTGACCTAGATATCTTTAAGACAAACATTCTGACAAAATTTCAAGCTGCTGAAGCAAAAAATGAGGCATCCAAAGTGTTAACAAGATTTTCCTTCAATTTGGCCTAGTGATCTAGTTTTTGACCCGGCATGACCCATATTCGAACTTGGCCTAGATATCATTCAGCTCAACATTCTGAACAAATTTCAAGTTGCTGAAGCAAAATATGCAGCTTCTACAGAGTTAACAAGATTTTCCCTCAATTTGGCCTAGTGACCTAGTTTCTGACCCAATATGACCCATATTTGAACTTGACCTAGATATCTTTAAGACAAACATTCTGACCAAATTTCAAGTTGCTGAAGCAAAAAATGCGGCATCCAAAGTGTTAACAAGATTTTCCTTCAATTTGATCTAGTGACCTAGTTTTTGACCCGGCATAACCCATATTCGAACTTGACCTAGATATTTTTAAGACAAACATTCTGACAAAATTTCAAACTGCTTAAGCAAAAATTGCGGCCTCTGGAGTGTTAACAAGATTTTCCTTCAATTTGGCCTAGTGACCTACTTCTTGACCCGACGTGACCCATGTTCGAACTTGACCTACATATCATTAAGACAAACATTCTGATAAAGTTTAAACATGCTCAAGTTGAAAATGTGGCCTCTAGAGTGTTAACAAGATTTCGCTTCAATTTGACCTAGTGACCTCGTTTTTGACCTCATATGGCCCAGTTTCGAACTTGTCCAAGATTTTATGGAGATGAACGTTCTGATAAACTTTCATGAAGATTGGATGCAAAATGTAGCCTGTAGAGTGTTAACAAGCTCAAATGTTGACGACGCACGACGGACGGACGCCGGACAAAATGTGATCCCAATAGCTCACCTTGCACTTCGTGCATAGGTGAGCTAAAAAGTGCGGAAAACCAATATTCTAAGTCCAAAAAGGGGCATAACTCATTCAAAAATTGACGAAATCCGAGGAAATGTGAACTTGGTCTGTAACTCATGATTACAAAGCCATATACATAATTTCAGCTCAATAGATCAAAGCATGTAGAAAAAAAGTGCGGAAAACAAATATTCTAACAAATATTCTAAGTCCAAAAAGGGGCATAACTCATTCAAAAATTGAAGAAATCCCAGGAAATATGAACTTGATCTGTGACACATCACTACAAAGCCTTATACAAAATTTCAGCTCAATAGCTCAAAGTATGTAAGAGAAAAGTGCGGAAAACCCGAACGGACGGACGGACGGACGGACGGAGGGACATGACCATACCATAATACGGACCGTTTTTTAAAAAACGGTCGTATAAAAAGGGATCCATAAACTGTCTCGCCTTGTAGACACATGATCCCTCGATATATGCTTAACCCTTTCCCTCATATAGACGCTTTTTGACGCCACTGCAGCATACAGCTTTTTGAAATCATAGTCACAAAAGAAAAAATTGCTCAAAACGAACAATTTCTCCTTTTGCCACAATGTTTTCCACTTTTAGTCATAGGTTATCCATTCAATTATAGAGATTTTCTATTTTTTGGCAAATTATGTTCAAAGTCGTCTGCTGCAAAATTGTCTTATGATGGAAAGGGTTAAAACCTTACCATTCCGCCTGGAGGTTGGAAAACAGCATTTGATACTACTTGTTCTGCAAAAGCTTGTAGGAACTGTTCACTAAGTGTCTGGCGAATGACAATGTTTTTTGCATTTCTAACGGGTGTCTGTAACTTTTCTTTCAAATCCTTGTATTCTAAAGCATTCAATCTGTAAAGCAGAAAAGGGAAACAGAACATACAACATGCAGCAGACGACTTTGAAAGATATTTGCAAAGTAAATGTTGAATATCTCTGAAACTTCCATTAAAAAATTGTCTGCTAGCTTGCAAACACATCAACATACACTTGTTTGAGTCAAAGAATTCTAAGCTTTATGAAAACATTACTATTTGGAACAAAACCTTTAAAAGTTTGCAATTTAAAAATAAGCTGTGTATCATCCATTTCCAATCTGTAGACAGAAGTAAAATTGTGAAAAAAAGGAGAAATTTGCACTGATGTTTTCACTGTCATCTGCCAGATTTGTTGTATATGGTAAAGGGTTATTATAATATCTTATATAATACATTTGGACTTTTCCAAATACGTTAAAAAAACAATTTGTCAAGTTGGCGACAGAATAGTACATGTAGACATATCATGAATGTACATGTAAGTGGTATTTCTCATAGAATCGAAAAATCTATCTGAAAATCAGAAAATACTCATCAATTTATCAAATACCGGTCAAATATATAAATTATATTGAGCACATCATCCTTTACCAAAATGCTTGTGACGTTTTTTTATGTTGCATATTGTTCCTTAACCCTTTACCTCATATTGACGCCTCTGCAGCAGACAGCTTTTTGAAAACATAGTGACAAAAGAAGAAATTGCACAAAACGTGCAATTTCTCCTTTTGCCACAATGTTTTCCACTTTTAGTCAGGATATTCATTCAATTATAGAGATTTTCCATTTTTTGACAAAATATGTTCAAAGACGTCTGCTGCAGAATTGTTGTATGAGTGAAAGGGTCAAGAATTTTAAATAATTGTTGAATATTATGTTTATAATCACATTGTTGGCACCTACCTTAAATTGAAGGATGAAAGTTTTGGATTAATACTGGCTACTTTGATATGAATAAACTGGGCCACTGTGTAGTTTTCATAGGATATATTATGCTCCTCTGATGCCTCCAAATTCAAATGAATATCATTTTGATGAGCCACATACACATAATATGTTGATGTCTTTAGGACCCACGAATCTGTCACAAATACACGCTGACCAGTTGCAAGTCCTGAAGTGAATTTATCTATTCGTCGGAATTCTATATTAATTGATGCAGCAATCGCTCGCCAGCCACTATTTTGGTCACCAAGTATACTAAGTTCCTTTGCTATTGGATGTTTGTTCCATTTATTCCGAGACCAGTAGAAAACAGTCAATGATGCAATGATCACAAGTGTCACAGAGAAGAGTAAGTAACACTGCCACAGTATGTTTACCTTCCAGGGAGTAACAAGTTCAAGTTCTGGCATGAAGAATGCAATCAACATGTAATAACCTGAAATACAAATAATGATAAATAATTCCTTCATTTACTTCTAAGACAACTTTGAAAACATTTTAATTTAAAGGTGCTGAAATCCAGAAAATATATATTTTAGTCAAAGTTTTAAAACTGTTCAAAAGTTGTATTGAAATATTAGAATCATAATTCTGGGATAAAATTAAGAGTAATGATTTCACTTTCCAATACTATAAACATCTAAATGCTGATTGTTATACTTCATTTTTACTGGGTAGACATACCCAGTTAGCCAAATTTTGATCATATTCATGACTTTCAATTGACAGTTTTTCAACATTTACTGCCAAAATAGTTTTGAACAACTTATTACTTACTTTGTTGTCACTATTAGCAATATTATTAGCAATATTTGCAACATTTTCAACATTTCATAATTTTGATCTCTACCTTTAACCCTTTCTCTCATATAGACACTTTCTGATGCCTCTGCAACAGACAGCTTTTTGAAAATAAAGTGACAAAAGAAGAAATTGCTCAAAACAAGCAATTTCTCCATTTGCCACAATGTTTTGCACTTTTAGTCATACTGGTTATCCATTCAATTATAGAGATTTTCTATTTTTTAACAAAATACATCCAAAGTCATCTGCTGCAGAATTGTCGAATGAGGGAAAGGGTTAAAGTTAAAATATGGAAAAACTATTAGCTAGAAATGTGTAAAACACTGTGTCCCCCCATCCATATCCTTATATTAATGAAGTTATATATGATAAAACCTACGTCTCCCCATTTGTTTACCCCTTTCCTAATGCAGACACATTCTTAGGCATTTCAAGCAGACATCTTTGAAATGATTGTGGAAATAGTAAAAGTTGCAAAACAATGAGTGTATAATGCAAATCTGACCTGACACAAAACAATCATGACACTGAACCTTTGTATGATGTCTGAAAGTATTCATGCAGTCAACAAATAAAAGTGCTACTGTGAGCACAATATTGTTTTGTACAGACTGTTATGGTCACTGTGACCTTGACTTTTGATCAGTGAAACAGGAACCCCTACAAGCTCTGTTGACACTGAACGTTTGTTTGAAGTGTTGTTGAAAGTCTACTTTGGCCAGTTGCTGGGCACAGAAACCCTGGTTCCCAGTTTAGAGGAACCAGCCAAACATGTGACATTTACATGGCCCGCTTGGACCAAGGCAGTTAAGCAGTGCAGACGTGTGTTACTTAGACTGATGACCGAGACAGACAACACTCTTTAAGACCAAGCAAATGATAATATAATACAGGTTATAGTGTTAGCTAAGGGTGAGTGATACAACAGAAGTAATTCTGTCTTCAAATGATAGCACTTTATTATAGGCAATGTGACCTTCCCTGATTTTTGACCTAGGTCGGTAAAACACGAACCTGTCCAATCTCTCTAAAAATTTGAAACTGTCTATAAGTATGAAGGAATTTCCTTCACGAATGAAAGTGCTAGAGCGATGACACTGATGATTGTTATGTATATACAGATATATATCGAGGGCTTGGCGTGAAACGGTTGTAACTAAAATTGGTATTTTTTTTACCAAAGTAATCGCCTCGCCATAAAGTCTTTATAAGCGTTAAATCATTTTTCTTGGTAAACAATGCAAATTTAGGTGCCATTGCTAATTCTGAGCAATAGCACCTAAATTTGCATTGTTTACAAAGGGGTCAAAATTGCCCCTAAACCAGGGTTTTTAAAATAGGTTTTTAATTACAACCGTTTCATGCCAAATCCTCGATATTATGACTTTGACCATTGATCAAGGTCATTGAAATGCATACAAGAGATGATGGTTGTGAAAATATGTGTTGAACTTCATAACAATCGGGAAGAAATGAAATTGCTATTAAAGCAATGAAGTTGTTTGGACACTTATAAAAAGTTATATGTTCATTGTGACCATTACTTATGTCCAAGAGGTGGTGCTTGTGAACCATGTTGTCTGCAGCAAATTTGTTGTACGATGTAAAAGGGTTACCCCTGTTAAGTTTGGGGACTGGTTTAGTCTCAATATATCGTCATTTCATATTGCATAATTATGCGAACCTTCAAAATATAAAATAGCATTCTTAGTACAGAAACCTGGACTAGAGACTGGTTCAAATCTTACTCTAGTAGTAGGGACACGATTCCATTAATTAATGGGAGTCAAAAGGTTTTAATCAAGTTAGATAAACTCCAAGAGAAAAAACTCTATACTTACATAGCGGAAATAATGAATGTATGACAAGTGTGACAGCAGTTCTGCGTATGTGGTAGTACACGAAGTTGATGTTTTCACTACCAAGAAAATTGGAAAATATATTTTGAACAGTCAATCCTGCTGAAATAAACTCGACCGGAGGTACAATAAGCAATGTCATCATAAAGATGCATACGAAGGTTATCAAGATAAACAGGTTCATCGTTTCCACAACAATGTGAATGATCTGTCCTTCTCTAAAGTGTCGAAATGCGACAAATTATAAATCTACGTAAACATAACACATCAGTCTAGGAATGAGTACACCAAATGTTGCAGGAGTTAAATTACTTGACGTTTATTACATCGAAACGAAAAGTTTATTTAGTAGTCTCCAACCAATAACACTAGAATAGACGCGTTTGATTGTAAATCTTGTTATAGGTGAAGAATAATGGTTCTTTTTGTTCGACACACCTAGTGTCGGGATGCAGAATCTAACGTAATGACCAGTTTGGTGTAGCTTTTAAGTGGTCAATCTAGAAACGTTTCTGATTTTTAGCTCGACTTTTCGAAGAAAAGGCTAGCTATACTAGTCGCCCCGGCGTCGGCGTCGGCGTTGGTGTCACACATTGGTTAAGGTTTTTGTACCAATTCCCTTATTTGTCAAAACCATTACAGATATTAATTGCTTTGAAACTTACAACACTTATTCACCATCATTACCTCCATCAACAGACAAGAGTACATAACTCTGTCAAGGTTTTTGTAATAATTATGGCCCTTTTTCGACTTAGAATTTTGCCGGTTAAGTTTTTTGTACCACTTCCATTTTTTATTCAAAACCATTACAGATATTGCTTTGAAACTTACAACACTTATTCACCAGTATAACCTCCATCAACAGACACGAGAACATAAGTTTGTCACTGTTTTTGTAAGAATATTGGCCCTTTTTCCACTTAGAATTTTTGGGTTAAGTTTAAGTGTTTTGTACCAATTAACTTTTTTTCAAAACCATTACAGATATTGCTTTGAAACTTACAACACTTATTCGTGATCAAAACATCCATCAACAGACAAGAGTACATAAGTCTGTCAAGATTTTTGTAAGAATTATGGCCCCTTTTTGACATAGACTTTTGGTTAATTTTTTTGTACCAATTCACTTTTTTTCAAAACCATTGCAGATATTGGTTTGAAACTTAACCCTTTCCCTCATACAGCAATTCTGCAGCAGACGACTTTGAACATATTTTGTAAAAGCATAGAAAATCTCCTTAATTGAATGGATAACCTATGACAAAAAGTGGAAAACATTGTGGCAAATGGAGAAATTGCACGTTTTGTGCAATTTCTTCTTTAGTCACTATGTTTTCAAAACGCCGTCTGCGGCAGAGGCGTCAGAAAGCGTCTATATGAGGGAAAGGGTTAATACACTTATTCACCATCATTACCTCCAGCAACAGACAAGAGTACATAACTCCGGCATGTTTTTGTAAGAATTATGGCCCTTTTTCCACTTAGAATTTTGGTTAAGTTATTCGTACCACCCCACTTTTTTTCAAAACCATTAGAGATACACTTACAATACTTATTGACCATCATTACCTCCATCCAAAGACAATAGTGCATAACTCTGTCAATGTTTTTTTTAAAGAATTATGGCCCTCTTTCGTTGAGTTATTCATACCAAATCAATTTGAGATATAGCTTAAACACTAACACTATCTTTTGACCATCAATACCTCCATCAACAGCCAAGAGTGCATAATTCAGTGAAGGTTTTTGTAAGAATTAGGACCCTTTAACGACTTATAAAGTACTTTGCTTATAAATAGTATGATAAGTAATTGCTTATGTTTTCTGTACCACCCAAAATAGTTTTGTTTTATTGGCAAACACGAACAAGTCGAGCATGCTGTCCTCTGACAGCTCTTGTTGTTTTCCAGATTAATAATGGTGAAACTAAAATACAATAGAATACAGTTCCACCGTCTGTTAATAACGAAATAGTATTGAAATAGTTTTCACTTGTTCGTTATATATCGGATCTTATGTCGTTCAGGTGTTTTGTAATTAATCACTCAGGCCATTCGAACTTCGTGATTAATTACTACACACCTGAACTCCAAATCGTGATATAAGATCCAATATATCACTGACAAATGAAATATATTTCCTATTTATTCTTTGCAACTCTGTTTTCATGATATATGGAAAACGAGCCCCGTCGACTGCAGGCCCTGTTTTATTCATCATATTGGATAATGTAGGGGAGAAATATTTACTAGGAAATTGTGAAGGTACAGATGGACAGACAGGCGACGATGACGTCAGACGTTGAGTGGTCTTAATAATAGCCAACCGCGTACTTCGTGGTCATGTTAGCTAAATTACGATACAGTTATGACTTGATAGCTCACCGCGCACTTCGTGATCATGTAGGCTAAATTACGATACAATCATCAGTGTAGGAAAAGAAAACGTTCAAAGTTGGATCAGTTATATCCCGACTTTAAAGTCGTTCGTTTTCACAAACGATGAAAGTTTAGCCGGCTTTACCTTTTTTCGATTAGTTCATATAGTTCATATATCAGTAGAGACCCGATGTTCTCTGTCGGGTGTTACCCAATTGAGAACATATGCTTTTCCGTCACTTCCCTTTGGCATATGTACCATTATATCTGGATCAGTCCCACCCGGCTGTAGCTTTTCCGGGGACTTTAACAGCCATACCAAAAATACATGGAAAATACAGGGAAACCATGGAAAATCCATGGAAAAAAACAAGGAATTTAATGTCAAGATGCGGAAATGCTGGAATTGGTCCGAATACTCCGGGCCGACCACAGAAAACCATTCCAGGGTGTCCACAGTTCTAACCGTTACGGGTGTCCATGGAATTTCAGGATTGTCCACTTAAACGTACTGGAGTTTCCACGGAAAGTGTCAGATTATCACAAAGTATCCCTGGAAAGTTGTCGAGGATTTTTGTAAGAGTCCCTGGAAAAGCTACAGCCGGGCAGTGTGAAGGCAAACCAGTTTTAAAAGGGATTTATGGCTTATCAACGATGTAGCAATTTCTGTCGTTCACTGTACGAGTGTTTTGTATATCACTTTTCCCCCACATCATATGATTCAATTGTAGATTTCACTGCCAGTTTCTAAATTCACACTTTAATCTAAAGAATATAAATGGTTGGAATTTCAGAATTATGAATATCTACTCATGTGGAGGTCTTGTAGCTTATCAGTGCTTTGATTCTGTAAAGGACATTTCATGTACATGTATGGTACATGTATATATAACCTCTCGAAAGGATAATGTAATTTAGGTAGCATTTGTTTTTGAAACCATTGTTGGGAATGACTAAACTGCTACAAAGTCGTTCGAATCAGAAGAAGCTATGCCACGTTTAGCAGATGACATTTGAAAACATTATGGCAAAAGGGATAAAATGCTCATAACTCTTCTCAATAAATACGCTTGTATTTATCGCCTTCTCACGTATAGACGCATCCTGACGCCTCAGCAGACGACTTTTGGAAACATTGTGGCAAAAGAGAGAAATTACTGACTCATAATGGGCAATTTCTCCTTTAGCCACAATATGTTCAACTCTATATAATAAATGATCTTTCGTTTATAGAGATTTTCCTTATTCTATATAGATTATTAAGAAATCGTCTGCTGCAAATTTGCTGAATTTGGGAAAGGGTTGGATTGAATTTCCATATTTCTGACTAGATGCTTTCAACATCATCAGCAGTAGACGTGTTGTATGTGGGTAAGAGTTAACCCGTTCCCTAACACAGACGACGGTTCCCGTTCCCTAACACAGACGACGGTTCCCGTTCCCTAACACAGACGACGGTTCCCGTTCCCTAACACAGACGACGGTTCCCGTTCCCTAACACAGACGACGGTTCCCGTTCCCTAACACAGACGACGGTTCCCGTTCCCTAACACAGACGACGGTTCCCGTTCCCTAACACAGACGACGGTTCCCGTTCCCTAACACAGACGACGGTTCCCGTTCCCTAACACAGACGACGGTTCCCGTTCCCTAACACAGACGACGGTTCCCGTTCCTAACACAGACGACGGTTCCCGTTCCCTAACACAGACGACGGTTCCCGTTCCCTGTGGATTAACTGTTTCAGGAATCACTACTCTATCTATCCCCCCTTAGACGGAATGTGTCGGCCGGATCAGTCTGCGCGGACAGCGCAGGCTGATCTGGTCGATACATTACGCAGATATATTGATATGACGAAGGTTCAGGTTCAGTAGGTGAATTTAGAAAATATATTTTGGGAAAGGGTTCAGAAATGAATCTCGCTACTCCAGATAAGGATTCTGATGTTTCTATTTTTGGAACTAATTTGCCTCTGACCAAGCAAATTCTGAGGACTATTTCAACTTTTATAGTTTTGGAGCCAGAAGTGTCGAACCATGCAACTGAAGACATATCTTCCTTTCACACAATGTTTTCAAAAGTCGCTAGCTGCCCATGCGACATAATTCAACAGGTGAAGAGTATTCACGGTGTATTAACGCTTTCCCACATACAGCAAGTCTGCAGCAGACGACTTTGAGCATATTTTGTAAAAAAATGGAAAATTAATTGAATGGATAACCAATGACTAAAAGTGGAAATCATTGTTGCGCAAGGAGAAATTTGCAACAATGTTTTCAAAATTCGTCTGCTTCAGTGGCGTCAGAAAGCGTCTGTATGAGGGAAAGGGTTAAGTCAACTGAAACAGTACTCGGTAAATTTGTTTTGTTGGTTGATCAGTTGATTGGCGGTCAGGGGCGTAGCTAGCCCTCTATTCATGTGGATTCATAATTGTGCTAGGGGGTTCCGGGGGCACCCCCCCCCCCCCCCCCCCCGGAAAACAATGGTGCAATCTGGTGCATTCTGGGCATGCATTCTGGTGCTTTATTTAAATCTGGAAAATGGACAATTTTAGGATCATAAATAAAAAAATAAAAACTTTACTCAGCAGATTTTTCTCTCTAAAATAGAGCTAAAATAGCAAACAAATACAAGACCCGATTATGTTAATAATACTCAGATCTATTGTTTTGTCACCGGAGTGGTGGAACACTTTTTTTTTTTTTTTATCACGGGAGTGGAACGCCGGCCTTTAGTAGGCGGGTTTCTCGCAGAGTCCGCCGCGTGTATTAGGGGAGCACTCGGGCCGAGAGGCCCCTGTCAGTTGAGAGGAACAATTTGTTTTGTCACGGGAGTGGAACCATTTTTCTTTTTTTTTGTCACGGGAGTGGAACGCCGGCCTTTAGAAGGCGGGTTTTTCCGGTAGTCCGCCACGTGTATTTGGGGAGCAATCGGGCCCAGAGGCCCCTCTCAGCGGAGTGGAACACTTGGTTTTGTCACCGGAGTGGAACATTTTTTTTAGTCACGGGAGTGGAACGCCGACCTTTAGTAAACGGGTTTCTTGCAGAGTCCGCCGAGTGTATTAGGTAAGCACTCGACTGCTGGCCGGGAAAATCTGAGCCGGTGCCGCAGGTCCCGCCGACTACCCGCGCATACGGCGAAGTGCTGGCCTTGTTTCAAACGAGCACTCCGCTACTGGTAGGGGAAATATGAGCCGGGCCGCATATATGCTATATATAAGGCAGGTCCCGCCGTCTACCCGCGCTTACGGCGAAGTGCTGGCCTTGTTTCAATCGAGCTCTCGGCTATTAGTAGGGGAAATATGAGCCGGGGCCGCATATGCTATAAGGCAGGTCCCGCCGTCTACTCGCGCTTACGGTGAAGTGCTGGCCTTGTTTCAAGCGAGCTCTCGGCTGCTGGTAAGGGAAATATGAGCAGGGGTCGCATATGCTATAAGGCAGGTCCCGCCGTCTACCCGCGCTTACGGCGAAGTGCTGGCCTTGTTTCAATCGAGCTCTCGGTCGCTGGTAGGGACAATTTGAGCATGGGGTTGCATATGCTATAAGGCAGGTCCCGCCGTCTACCCGCGCTTACGGCGAAGTGCTGGCCTTTTTTCAATCGAGCTCTCGGCTGCTAGTAGGGGAAATATGAGCCGGGGCCGCATATGCTATAAGGCAGGTCCCGCCGTCTACTCGCGCTTACGGTGAAGTGCTGGCCTTGTTTCAAGCGAGCTCTCGGCTGCTGGTAGGGGAAATATGAGCAGGGGTCGCATATGCTATAAGGCAGGTCCCGCCGTCTACCCGCGCTTACGGCGAAGTGCTGGCCTTGTTTCAATCGAGCTCTCGGTCGCTGGTAGGGACAATTTGAGCATGGGGTTGCATATGCTATAAGGCAGGTCCCGCCGTCTACCCGCGCTTACGGCGAAGTGCTGGCCTTTTTTCAATCGAGCTCTCGGCTGCTAGTAGGGGAAATATGAGCCGGGGCTGCATACGCTATAAGTCAAGTCCTGCCGTCTACCCGCGCTTACAGCGAAGTGCTGGTCCTGTTTCAAGCGAGCACTCCGCTACTGGCAGGGGAAATGTGAGCCGGGCCTCAAATTGCTATAAGGTAGGTCCTGCCGTCTACTCGCGCTTACGGCGAAGTGCTGACCTTGTTTCAATCGAGCACTCCGCTGCTGGTAGGGGAAATGTGAGCCGGGGCCGCATATGCTATAAGGCGGGTCCCGCCGTCTTCCCGCGCTTAATGTGAGCTAGGGCCGCATATGTTATAAGGGCTATTATAATTTAGTATAGGAACGTTTGTCAAAATCATGTGGATTCAGCCGCGTACTCGAGTATAGGCAGCTACGCGCCTGCATTTATTTCACCATGATGGCATATAAGTTTGAAATGTAGTAAAGCTAAGCAACTTGCATCGATATAAGTGCCTAGATAGATGAAAGTGAACGTGATGCACGCTTCATTTTGTATCGGATGTGGAATATGAGGTGACATTAAAGTCACTCCCAGACAAGGTGTCCTTGGTTATGTTATATAGGTCTCTGCTCGGTGGTCTGCGGTTGAGTAGATCTAAGTTAATTGGGAGAAGGTAAAGATCTAAATATACATTTAGACATGCTTCTTTAGCCACCGTTGCAATAGTGGATGGAAATGTTTTAAAACGTGCATCACGGATAGTGCCTTGATGGTTGAGCGACAACTGTGTTTTACCGCTTCCCTCAGATAAAATTGATATGTCAAAACATGATCATTATTTGTAATGGATTGTAACACTTTCTTCAAAACATTTGTGCATTTAGTAATTTAAACCTCAATGCATGGATTTACACAATATGAAAAGACATATCTCCTGTAATGTTGACATTGCTTTTAAGTAGTGTATGCTACACAGGTTGAAAGCGTCGTTCTGGCTTCGTTTTGTGTCTGAAATGATAAAACATGTAATGAAAAACCGTAATTCCAGTTAACAATTTGATTCGAAATAACCACCGGCTATATGTTGTAAATCAATCTGCGCGCATATATCTAAAAACATATAGGTTTCAAAGAATGTTAATCATTAATTCGGGCTAAAGTAAATATAAAGTTTTGCCAAGAAAATAATAGGTTGTTATAGGTGTATTCCGTCATGTTGCTGTTCATAAGAGAAAACTATCGAGAGATTTTTGAGAAATTAAAGACTAAAACATAATTGTGGTTTTTGTTTGCATCGAGATAGGCCCCTTTTTTCAATGGCCCGTATATCTTACAGCAAGAACGATCAAGGTCATGTTTTCTCAATGACTAGTGTATGTTCTTTGATTCTCAATAGTTAAATGTTGTTTTAACAATGAAATTACTTCTATGACATCTCAAACATTAAGGCGAACTGAATACGGTCGCATTAAGATACGTTCGCCTTAATGTATGTTTTTTTAGCACGGATGTTCGCCTTAATGTAGGATCCATACTTATATATATATTCAGGCAAGTAGATAAGATCTTATCTACTTCCCTGAGATATGCTTACAAGTGTTCAGTTGTTATTGATTCATTTATCAAGGTTTGACGGGTTTTCGATACCATAAGCGACATTTGCTTTTTAAGCATAGAAGAAAGCAAATAAACAAATAAAAACACAAAAATACTTTAGATCAATTCATTCAAACACGGATTGAAAATTATTGTCGTCTTTTTAAGCATTTTTTTAAAATCGATATTTAAGATCATTAAAGTGCTGTGGGAATTAACATTTGTACGAAAAGTTAAAAATAAATAGAACTCTGTAAGAAATATGTTTTCTCCGTTCGTCAAAAATCGACCGCATTAGTCTTTTTACGCCCGAACCTAAATGTTGACTGTATCGTAGCCAAAGAAGGACGTGACGTCATTTCTTTAACATTTCATTTTGGTGTAACGTCAATGGAGTATCTCGTTTCCCGCAAAAAAAGTAGTATCAACATGAAAGACCCCAAATTCCTATACATGAGCTATTGACTCACTCATTCAAAGTAAAATTAGTTATCAAACATTGGGGCAAAAGGATAACTTTCTCATAAGGAGCAATTGTTCTTTTGGCGGCAATCTTTTCCTAAATCGTCTGTTGCAAAGGCCTCAGAAACCGTCTCTAATAGGGAAAGGGTTTAGCAGAAATGTTACCCCTTACATAATTTGTTCCAGTCATATTGACTGGTTGAAAACGGCAGTCGCCAGGTGGCATCATAAAAGGGCTGATCTATTTGCTTCTTTACCATAATGCAGGTGATCGATTAAGGATCATCTTGGCCCTCATGTTTTAACCTCGTTCATTATCAATGTATTCCTTTATTTTCTGAAAGTCTTTACTTTATTGTTTTCTATTCGTAATAATAGACGACAGCAATACGAATTCCAAATATGTTTTGATAATGCAAGAAACATGACATTAACATTATTATTTTCTAGTCAGTTACTTATAAATCCTTGTTTATGGCCAAAGTATGCTCTTTAATTTTTGTTTATAATTATCTTGGTTTTTTTCGTAAATAGCTAGCACCTATAGATATATTATGCTACCTATTTCGGGTAAACATTTATTAACTTTATTTATTGTTAAGCATATATTTAACTTTAAAATATAGCCATGAAATGATGATGACAGGTACCCGTATAATCGAGCCGCGAACACCATCAGTGTGTACTCTGCGTAAAATATCGACTCGGGTCAGCCTTAGCATGCCACGCAGTGTTGAAAGCGGCGTTAAACACGAAACAAACCAACTTTCAGACACGCCTAGCAGTTTTACAACAAAGTATCCACCTAACGACCTGTATACATCTTACGTATGACTATATACAGAATATAATATTTATCGTATCATCTATATGTTTACATTTATGCGAATGCTTAATGAATTGTTTATGTTAACAAAATGCTACAGTGTATACTTTTACTTATATATATTAAACCTGGGATGATCAACTATGAATGATGTATTGATGTATTGAGCGACGGTGTTTAATTTGTTTAACAATATGTCATTCATCCGGATACACGATAAGCTTCCAGTTTAAGCATATTGAAAATACCTGAGCCGCGTCTTAATCCTTTACAACATGCAGCCGCGTTTTGACGCATCTGCAGCAGACAGGGGGGTAGCTTTGCAATAATCAATGTGTAGGCCGTCTCGTGAGGAAATCAACATTGTGGACTCTGCGTAAAGTATCGACCCGGATCGGCCTAAGCATGCCACACAGGCCTACCCGGATAGACACTTTTCGCATACTGTGGATTTTCTGTTTCAGGAATAACTACTCTATACATCTTTCCCCCCTAGGACGGAATGTGTCGGCCGGATCAGTCTGCGCGGACAGCGCAGGCTGATCTGGTCGATACATTACGCAGATGTCTATCGCCGCAGCGGTATTTTGGGGCATTTTGAGAAAAAATGTGTAGGAACGTGCCTACAGTGCCTAAAGGGAACTACGCCCCTGCCAGACGTCTTTTGAAAACTTTCTGACAAAAAAAAATCCCAGACATTGCTCATCATCTCCTTTGCCCTATGTTTTCAATTGTATTAAAGTATATTATTTTCATCTATGAAGATTTTCCATATTTTTACCTAGACATTTTCAAAGTCGTCTGCTGCAGATGTGTTGTAGGTTGGAAATGGTTAAGGATATGCGTCTCATCGTTTCCACTTATTTTGCATAATATATCATTGCGTAGGGGAGTGGATTTACTTGGGCCTAAATTCTAATTTTGCGTCTGAAATTGAATTTATGGTTTATCTTAATGTACCAGTTCAGCATTAACCCTTTCCCACTTAAAAAAAAAATCTACAGAAAACGACTGCAAAAACATCTAGGGAATAATTGGGAAAAAGGGCATTAGTGCTAATACAATTTAAGAATAAAATTGAAAACGTGGTGAAAAAGGGAATATTTGTTGATAATGAGTTATTTCTCTAAACTAAAATGTTTTTAAATGTCGGCTGCTGCAGATGCACCAACACGCTTCTTTTCTGTATTAGGGAAATACCCGTATTTCATTTATTTAGTCATATTTCATTTTAATGTCCTTCAATGCACATAAAAAGATCATATATTCAATTTTAACTTAGGTTACTAGATTTAAAGTATTTGTTTCTATTGACAAAAAAGAGATCAATTGATCAACTTCTCATTTTCCGACCACCCGCTTGTAATGATTAGTATATGTTGTTGATGTATTGGATCGTTTGAAGTTTGACACCATTTTCAACACTGTCAGTTAGCTATATCACGATGACCATTTCTCATAACCAATCCGACTCTCACAAATTTTCCAAGTAGCATCGATTTCGGCAAGAATGACAGGTCACATAAGAATTCGTACGCAAGACTCCTAATAGATTTCCGTCGTCGTTTTAACTAAGGCGTCACTGCTCAACAAGTTACGAAGTATACTGTGTAAGACTGTTGTGATTGTACTTGTATGGCTCAATCGGTAATTGAATGTGCGACCTTTCACACTGAAAGAAGGCTTACCAAAATACTAATGAGTCCGTTCACGTCTGGTCATATTCTTGCAAACGGTAGACTTCCAAGAACGGAGAATAACTATATCTAACATCTAGACGAATTTCTACTATTACCACAATGTGTTCTACTCTAGTCAAACATCGAACGTACTTTTATGGCGATTGTTGGTATATGTTACTTCTATGTTTTCAAAGTCTAGTGGTACACGCATCTTTCAAAGTATAGTGGTACACGCATCTTTCAAAGTCTAGTGGTACACGCATCTTTCAACGTATAGTGGTACACGCATCGTTCAAAGTATAGTGGTACACGCATCTTTCAAAGTCTAGTGGTACACGCATCGTTCAAAGTATAGTGGTACACGCATCGTTCAACGTATAGTGGTACAAGCATCTTTCAAAGTCTAGTGGTACACGCATCTTTCAAAGTCTAGTGGTACACGCATCGTTCAAAGTATAGTGGTACACGCATCTTTCAAAGTCTAGTGGTACACGCATCTTTCAAAGTCTAGTGGTACACGCATCGTTCAAAGTCTAGTGGTACACGCATCTTTCAAAGTCTAGTGGTACACGCATCGTTCAAAGTATAGTGGTACACGCATCTTTCAAAGTCTAGTGGTACACGCATCTTTCAAAGTATAGTGGTACACGTATCTTTCAAAGTCTAGTGGTACACGTATCTTTCAAAGTCTAGCGGTACACGCATCGTTCAAAGTATAGTGGTACACGCATCTTTCAAAGTATAGTGGTACACGCATCTTTCAAAGTATAGTGGTACACGTATCTTTCAAAGTCTAGTGGTACACGTATCGTTCAAAGTATAGTGGTACACGCATCTTTCAAAGTCTGGTGGTACACGCATCTTTCAAAGTATAGTGGTACACGCATCTTTCAAAGTCTAGTGGTACACGTATCTTTCAAAGTATAGTGGTACACGCATCTATCAAAGACTAGTGGTACACGCATCTTTCAAAGTCTAGTGGTACACGTATCTTTCAAAGTATAGTGGTACACGCATCTTTCAAAGTCTGGTGGTACACGCATCTTTCAAAGTATAGTGGTACACGCATCTTTCAAAGTATAGTGGTACACGCATCTTTCAAAGTATAGTGGTACACGCATCGTTCAAAGTATAGTGGTACACGCATCTTTCAAAGTCTACTGGTACACGCATCGTTCAAAGTATAGTGGTACACGCATCGTTCAAAGTAAAGTGGTACAGGCATCTTTCAAAGTCTAGTGGTACACGAATCTTTCAAAGTCTAGTGGTACACGCATCGTTCAAAGTATAGTGGTACACGCATCTTTCAAAGTCTAGTGGTACACGCATCTTTCAAAGTCTAGTGGTACACGCATCGTTCAAAGTCTAGTGGTACAGGCATCTTTCAAAGTCTAGTGGTACACGCATCGTTCAAAGTATAGTGGTACACGCATCTTTCAAAGTCTAGTGGTACACGTATCTTTCAAAGTATAGTGGTACACGTATCTTTCAAAGTCTAGTGGTACACGTATCTTTCAAAGTCTAGCGGTACACGCATCGTTCAAAGTATAGTGGTACACGCATCTTTCAAAGTCTAGTGGTACACGCATCTTTCAAAGTCTAATGGTACACGCATCTTTCAAAGTATAGTGGTACACGTATCTTTCAAAGTCTAGTGGTACACGTATCTTTCAAAGTCTAGCGGTACACGCATCGTTCAAAGTATAGTGGTACACGCATCTTTCAAAGTATAGTGGTACACGCATCTTTCAAAGTATAGTGGTACACGCATCTTTCAAAGTATAGTGGTACACGCATCTTTCAAAGTATAGTGGTACACGTATCTTTCAAAGTCTATCGGTACACGTATCTTTCAAAGTATAGTGGTACACACATCTTTCAAAGTCTGGTGGTACAAGCATCTTTCAAAGTATAGTGGTACACGCATCTTTCAAAGTCTAGTGGTACACGTATCTTTCAAAGTATAGTGGTACACGCATCTTTCAAAGTCTAGTGGTACACGCATCTTTCAAAGTCTAGTGGTACACGTATCTTTCAAAGTATAGTGGTACACGCATCTTTCAAAGTATAGTAGTTCACGCATCTTTCAAAGTATAGTGGTATACGCATCTTTCAAAGTATAGTGGTACACGCATCTTTCAAAGTATAGTGGTACACGCATCTTTCAAAGTCTAGTGGTACACGCATCTTTCAAAGTCTAGTGGTACACATATCTTTCAAAGTATAGTGGTACACGCATCTTTCAAAGTCTAGTGGTACATGCATCTTTCAAAGTATAGTGGTACACGCATCGTTCAAATTATAGTGCATCTTTCAAAGTATAGTGGTACACGCATCTTTCAAATTCTAGAGGTACACGCATCGTTCAAAGTATAGTAGTACAAGCATCTTTCAAAGTATAGTGGTACACGCATCTTTCAAAGTCTAGTGGTACACGCATCTTTCAAAGTATAGTGGTACACGCATCTTTCAAAGTATAGTGGTAGACGCATCTTTCAAAGTATAGTGGTACACCCATCGTTCAAAGTATAGTGGTACACGCATCTTTCAAAGTATAGTGGTACACGCATCTTTCAAAGTATAGTGGTACACGCATCTTTCAAAGTATAGTGGTACACGCATCTTTCAAAGTATAGTGGTACACGCATCTTTCAAAGTCTGGTGGTACATACATCTTTCAAAGTCTAGTAGTACACGCATCTTTCAAAGTATAGTGGTACACGCATCTTTAAAAGTCTAGTGGTACACGCATCTTTCAAAGTCTGGTGGTACACTATCTTTTAAAGTCTAGTGGTACACGTATCTTTTAAAGTCTAGTGGTACACGTATCTTTCAAAGTATAGTGGTACACGTATCTTTTAAAGTATAGTGGTACACGTATCTTTCAAAGTATAGTGGTACACGTATCTTGTAAAGTTTAGTGGTACACGTATCTTTCAAAGTATAGTGGTACACGCATCTTTCAAAGTCTGGTGGCACACGTATCTTTTAAAGTCTAGTGGTACACGTATCTTTTAAAGTCTAGTGGTACACGTATCTTTCAAAGTATAGTGGTACACGTATCTTTTAAAGTCTAGTGGTACACGTATCTTTTAAAGTCTAGTGGTACACGTATCTTTCAAAGTATAGTGGTACACGTATCTTTTAAAGTCTAGTGGTACACGTATCTTTCAAAGTATAGTGGTACACGTATCTTGTAAAGTCTAGTGGTACACGCATCTTTCAAAGTCTGGTGGTACACGTATCTTTTAAAGTCTAATGGTACACGTATCTTTTAAAGTCTAGTGGTACACGTATCTTTCAAAGTATAGTGGTACACGTATCTTTCAAAGTATAGTGGTACACGCATCTTTCAAAGTATAGTGGTACACGTATCTTTCAAAGTCTAGTGGTACACGCATCTTTCAAAGTATAGTGGTACACGCATCTTTTAAAGTCTAGTGGTACAAGCATCTTTCAAAGCCTAGTGGTACACGCATCTTTCAAAGTATAGTGGTACACGCATCTTTTAAAGTCTAGTGGTACACGTATCTTTCAAAGTATAGTGGTACACGCATATTTTAAAGTCTAGTGGTACACGTATCTTTCAAAGTCTAGTGTTACACGCATCTTTCAAAGTATAGTGTTACACGTATCTTTCAAAGTCTAGTGGTACACGCATCTTTTAAAGTCTAGTGGTACACACATCTTTCAAAGTCTAGTGGTACACGCATCTTTCAAAGTCTAGTGGTACACGCATCTTTCAAAGTCTAGAGGTACACGCATATTTCAAAGTATAGTGGTACACGCATCTTTCAAAGTCTAGTGGTACACGCATCTTTCAAAGTATAGTGGTACACGCATCTTTCAAAGTCTAGTGGTACACGCATCTTTCAAAGTCTAGAGGTACACGCATCTTTCAAAGTATAGTGGTACACGCATCTTTCAAAGTATAGTGGTACACGCATCTTTCAAAGTCTAGTGGTACACGCATCTTTCAAAGTCTAGTGTTACACCACGCATCTTTCAAAGTATAGTGGTACACGCATCTTTCAAAGTCTAGTGGTACACGTATCTTTCAAAGTCTAGTGGTACACGTATCTTTCAAAGTCTAGTGGTACACGCAACGTTCAAAGTATAGTGGTACACGCATCTTTCAAAGTCTGGTGGTACACGCATCTTTCAAAGTCTAGTGGTACACGCATCTTTCAAATTATAGTGGTACACGTATCTTTCAAAGTATAGTGGTACACGCATCTTTCAAAGTATAGTGGTACACGCATCTTTCAAAGTATCGTGGTACACACATCTTTCAAAGTATAGTGGTACACGTATCTTTTAAAGTCTAGTGGTACACGTATCTTTTAAAGTCTAGTGGTACACGTATCTTTCAAAGTATAGTGGTACACGTATCTTTTAAAGTCTAGTGGTACACGTATCTTTCAAAGTATAGTGGTACACGTATCTTGTAAAGTCTAGTGGTACACGCATCTTTCAAAGTCTGGTGGTACACGTATCTTTTAAAGTCTAATGGTACACGTATCTTTTAAAGTCTAGTGGTACACGTATCTTTCAAAGTATAGTGGTACACGTATCTTTTAAAGTCTAGTGGTACACGTATCTTTCAAAGTATAGTGGTACACGTATCTTGTAAAGTTTAGTGGTACACGTATCTTTCAAAGTATAGTGGTACACGCATCTTTCAAAGTCTGGTGGTACACGTATCTTTTAAAGTCTAGTGGTACACGTATCTTTTAAAGTCTAGTGGTACACGTATCTTTCAAAGTATAGTGGTACACGTATCTTTTAAAGTCTAGTGGTACACGTATCTTTCAAAGTCTAGTGGTACACGCATTTTTCAAAGTATAGTGGTACACGCATCTTTCAAAGTATAGTGGTACACGCATCCTTCAAAGTCTGGTGGTACATACATCTTTCAAAGTCTAGTAGTACACGCATCTTTTAAAGTCTATTGGTACACGCATCTTTCAAAGTCTAGTGCTACACGCATCTTTCAAAGTCTAGTGGTACACGCATCTTTCAAAGTCTGGTGGTACACGCATCTTTCAAAGTCTAGTGGTACACGCATCTTTCAAATTATAGTGGTACACGTATCTTTCAAAGTATAGTGGTACACGCATCTTTCAAAGTATAGTGGTACACGCATCTTTCAAAGTATCGTGGTACACACATCTTTCAAAGTATAGTGGTACACGTATCTTTCAAAGTATAGTGGTACACGTATCTTGTAAAGTCTAGTGGTACACGCATCTTTCAAAGTCTGGTGGTACACGTATCTTTTAAAGTCTAGTGGTACACGTATCTTTTAAAGTCTAGTGGTACACGTATCTTTCAAAGTATAGTGGTACACGTATCTTTTAAAGTCTAGTGGTACACGTATCTTTCAAAGTATAGTGGTACACGTATCTTGTAAAGTTTAGTGGTACACGTATCTTTCAAAGTATAGTGGTAAACGCATCTTTCAAAGTCTGGTGGTACACGTATCTTTTAAAGTCTAGTGGTACACGTATCTTTTAAAGTCTAGTGGTACACGTATCTTTCAAAGTATAGTGGTACACGTATCTTTTAAAGTCTAGTGGTACACGTATCTTTCAAAGTCTAGTGGTACACGCATTTCGCAAAGTATAGTGGTACACGCATCTTTCAAAGTATAGTGGTACACGCATCCTTCAAAGTCTGGTGGTTCATACATCTTTCAAAGTCTAGTAGTACACGCATCTTTTAAAGTCTAGTGGTACAAGCATCTTTCAAAGTCTAGTGCTACACGCATCGCATCTTTCAAAGTCTAGTGGTACACGCATCTTTCAAAGTCTGGTGGTACACGCATCTTTCAAAGTCTAGTGGTACACGCATCTTTCAAATTATAGTGGTACACGTATCTTTCAAAGTATAGTGGTACACGCATCTTTCAAAGTATAGTGGTACACGCATCTTTCAAAGTATCGTGGTACACACATCTTTCAAAGTATAGTGGTACACGCATCTTTCAAAGTCTAGAGGTACACGCATCTTTCAAAGTCTAGTGGTACACGTATCTTTCAAAGTCTAGTGGTACACGCAACGTTCAAAGTATAGTGGTACACGTATCTTTCAAAGTATAGTAGTACACGCATCTTTCAAAGTATAGTGGTACACGCATCTGTCAAAGTATAGTGGTACACGCATCTTTCAAGGTCTAGTGGTACACGCATCTTTCAAAGTATAGTGGTACACGTATCTTTCAAAGTATAGTGGTACACGCATCTTTCAAAGTATAGTGGTACACGTATCTTTCAAAGTCTAGTGGTACACGCATCTTTCAAAGTATAGTGGTACACGCATCTTTTAAAGTCTAGTGGTACAAGCATCTTTCAAAGTCTAGTGGTACACGCATCTTTCAAAGTATAGTGGTACACGCATCTTTTAAAGTCTAGTGGTACACGTATCTTTCAAAGTATAGTGGTACACGCATATTTTAAAGTCTAGTGGTACACGTATCTTTCAAAGTCTAGTGTTACACGCATCTTTCAAAGTATAGTGTTACACGTATCTTTCAAAGTCTAGTGGTACACGCATCTTTTAAAGTCTAGTGGTACACACATCTTTCAAAGTCTAGTGGTACACGCATCTTTCAAAGTCTAGTGGTACACGCATCTTTCAAAGTCTAGAGGTACACGCATATTTCAAAGTATAGTGGTACACGCATCTTTCAAAGTCTAGTGGTACACGCATCTTTCAAAGTATAGTGGTACACGCATCTTTCAAAGTCTAGTGGTACACGCATCTTTCAAAGTCTAGAGGTACACGCATCTTTCAAAGTATAGTGGTACACGCATCTTTCAAAGTATAGTGGTACACGCATCTTTCAAAGTCTAGTGGTACACGCATCTTTCAAAGTCTAGTGTTACACCACGCATCTTTCAAAGTATAGTGGTACACGCATCTTTCAAAGTCTAGTGTTACACGTATCTTTCAAAGTCTAGTGGTACACGTATCTTTCAAAGTCTAGTGGTACACGCAACGTTCAAAGTATAGTGGTACACGCATCTTTCAAAGTCTGGTGGTACACGCATCTTTCAAAGTCTAGTGGTACACGCATCTTTCAAATTATAGTGGTACACGTATCTTTCAAAGTATAGTGGTACACGCATCTTTCAAAGTATAGTGGTACACGCATCTTTCAAAGTATCGTGGTACACACATCTTTCAAAGTATAGTGGTACACGCATCTTTCAAAGTCTAGAGGTACACGCATCTTTCAAAGTCTAGTGGTACACGTATCTTTCAAAGTCTAGTGGTACACGCAACGTTCAAAGTATAGTGGTACACGTATCTTTCAAAGTATAGTAGTACACGCATCTTTCAAAGTATAGTGGTACACGCATCTGTCAAAGTATAGTGGTACACGCATCTTTCAAGGTCTAGTGGTACACGCATCTTTCAAAGTATAGTGGTACACGTATCTTTCAAAGTATAGTGGTACACGCATCTTTCAAAGTATAGTGGTACACGTATCTTTCAAAGTCTAGTGGTACACGCATCTTTCAAAGTATAGTGGTACACGCATCTTTTAAAGTCTAGTGGTACAAGCATCTTTCAAAGTCTAGTGGTACACGCATCTTTCAAAGTATAGTGGTACACGCATCTTTTAAAGTCTAGTGGTACACGTATCTTTCAAAGTATAGTGGTACACGCATATTTTAAAGTCTAGTGGTACACGTATCTTTCAAAGTCTAGTGTTACACGCATCTTTCAAAGTATAGTGTTACACGTATCTTTCAAAGTCTAGTGGTACACGCATCTTTTAAAGTCTAGTGGTACACACATCTTTCAAAGTCTAGTGGTACACGCATCTTTCAAAGTCTAGTGGTACACGCATCTTTCAAAGTCTAGAGGTACACGCATATTTCAAAGTATAGTGGTACACGCATCTTTCAAAGTCTAGTGGTACACGCATCTTTCAAAGTATAGTGGTACACGCATCTTTCAAAGTCTAGTGGTACACGCATCTTTCAAAGTCTAGAGGTACACGCATCTTTCAAAGTATAGTGGTACACGCATCTTTCAAAGTATAGTGGTACACGCATCTTTCAAAGTCTAGTGGTACACGCATCTTTCAAAGTCTAGTGTTACACCACGCATCTTTCAAAGTATAGTGGTACACGCATCTTTCAAAGTCTAGTGGTACACGTATCTTTCAAAGTCTAGTGGTACACGTATCTTTCAAAGTCTAGTGGTACACGCAACCAGTAGTTATGACTTTTCCTCCTTGGTATTCGGAATTGTGGTATTACAAGAGGCTGAGATGATAGAGCTCCTTCCCCAACACTATCTCTCCTATTATCCAACAAAACTCTATGCTATGAATGCACACAAGAATTGTTTCACTGGCGATTCTTTTTGAGTACCCACACCATAGCATTAGAGTCACAAAATGATTTAAAGAAAATGCAAAACGCCCCTTATCTAAAACACTGCATTACAACTGCTCGCTGACGTCAGTCAAAATGACCAGTAGAACTGGTATAAACTTACCCAGAAAACGCCGTGACATAACTGAAAAAATATTGAAAGGGGCGTAAAAGACACACACTAAACACATTAAAGCTTTTGGAGAACAATTATTAGTCGCCGGGCAGAAGCCCGCGACTTCTATTTTTAATAGGTTTTCTGAAATCACATGGGAGGGGGGATTATTATTAGAAAGAAACACATTTAGATGTCTTGAACAGATAACAATTGTGTTTGTTTAAAAACACTAAGTAATGACACATCTAAAATGAAATAAATATTCCGATGTTTTAGGTATTTTCAGATTCTTTATTTTGACTCGCATTTATATTTTTTTGTTTTATTTATGAAGACAAAACAGTCCCTATTAGCTAGACTGGTATACTTTATTTTACACTACTACATGTAATCAAAAGTCGATAACTACAAACCTTTACGTCGCAGTCTAATTTGTTTACTTACGCGCACCTGCGTGACTCGCGAATATCAACTGCGTAGATCAATCTCCTTTGCAGAGAGCCGCTCTTTACACTCACTTACAAATAGTAAATTATAGGTGATTTAAAATGTTTATTTGGTTCGAAACAAATGAAGAAAAGAACAAACTGAGATAAAACTGGTTTTAATGGAAAAATGACTTTGAACGAACACTGCCTATAAAGAGAGTTTCAAGAACGACACCTCTGCGAATAAGAAAGAATCGGGTCTTTCGTACAAAATTATTTCGTCCTTGACAATTTTAAATGTGTCATTTAATTCCCTAAAGGCATATTGCTTCCGATCTGCATATTGTTATAAATGCATCATTGACACAAGGGCGCTCATCATAATATAATTTTAAAACATGAGTAGTTTGTTGTTTTCATTATAAAAAAGGAAGGAAAGAATTAAAATAAATTAACATGTTGTAGGGCTAAGTTTATGTTCGAAATTAAGTTTAAATTATACAACAGTTTCAATGAGATTTAACTGCTTAGTTATTATTATATTTCGAAGGTGGTCTAATTTATAAATATTGGACTACATTTCAACATTTGTTAAAGTATGATATAATTAGGATGCTAAGCTAATATCATTTTGAGAAAAAGAGAAAACTCATGTCTTCAGCGATTTAACCCTTATCTCATTGTTTTAAAAGTAGATTGCTGCAAAGGTGTCCACTGTTGACTTTAAAAGAGGAAAGGTAAAATGACGTGCTATTGCATGCAAATCCTAAATTGTCTGTTTTGTGGTTTTATTGAAAAATAATAAAATTTCAAATATTCTGACAAACATCTTGAAAAGTGTGTGTGGAATTCACAAATCTTATAATTATTCCTTAATGAAAGCACTGTATACATACTAAGACTAATGATTGGCAAGATTACTCATTTCCATTACTGTTTATGATCAATAATTAGTTGTGTGTATGGTCAACCTACTTTGGAATGGAGATTGATCATAAACAATGAAAGGCTTCAATTATCATTCACTTCGTTGACAAAACAATGCAAGTTATGATACATTTTCACTTGACCCCACCCCTGATGTTCCAATATGCCCCTCAGTTGATAACTGTTTATTCAACTACTATAATGTTAGTGTTATGCATAACTGCATTATGGATATCCGGCGACATTGATGCGTTGCATCAACTTTCTCTTGTTAACAAAATATAACTGTACAAGGAAAGTGTACCGCCGAAAGTGTGATATCATTATCCACTTTCAAAGGCAATGACCGATTTTATCAGCACTTATTAGCGAGACTTGTTTATTTATCCTTTAGGCTTACCTACCGGGTGAAACTATTTAATAATATTTAAATATTAGCCTCTTATTGATCTCTAACCTTATCATGGCATTGAATGAGATATCCTGGGCTTGGGTAAAGATATTTTTCCCAGCATGGTACCAGTCGTACTAAATGCGAGGGTCGTTGCAAAGAAAATGTTGATTAACGCAGTTATAGGCAGGCTTTGTTTACAACAATACTATTCTTTACACTTAATTCAACACTTTCCCACCCATCTGTACCAGACGACTTTCGAAAACATCGTGAAAAAAGGAGAAATTGACCAAAACGAGCATTTTCTCCTTTTCCCACAACGTTTCAACTCTTTTCAGTAATTATACCTTCATTTTCAGAGATTTTCCGAAATAATTCTAGATGTTTACAAAGTCGTCCGTTGCAGATATGTTGTATGTGGGAAAGGGTTAACTCCAACTATGGCAACATATCCTAACTAAAATTACATATCATTTTATTAGGTTCACACAACCCGCGCAGATATAAGAAAGCTTTGACGTCGAAACGACGTGATTTACAGATATATGAGCCGTTCCACGAGGCAACCAACATTATGGCCCCTGCAATGTATCGATCCAGATCAGCCTGCGCAGTCCGTTCGGGCTAATCCGGGTCGACACATTTCTTATCAGGGGGAAAGAGGTATAGAGTAATGACTCCTGAAACCGAAAATCCACAGCATGCATACATTGTCTGTCCGGGTTAACCTACGCGGCATGCTAAGACTGATCCGGGTTGATATTGAACGCAGAGTCCAAATTTTGGTTTTCTCTCGGGACGGCTCAATTATTTTGTTTACAATATACAGTTTGAAGTATAGGGGTTGGTGATGAATATTTTTTTCTCGAATGTTGCTCAGCTCAATATGTATTATTCAGTAGATGTTGATAAGATAAACTCGACATCTAAAACCATTTCCCACTGTTCGAGTAGTACTGCTTGCATGAACATGAATTGCATGCTCTTATTTGAAATTGTCGTCCAAATACGTTGTTGTTTTCTTCAGGTGCCTTCTTTCTCTGTATTGAATCTACTACAGTGTATAGACCATTCAGTAATCATCTATTGAACATGTCCGTCTTAAAGTATATTTCGATTAAGATATACAATTATACGCAATTTCATCATATATCTGAAGCTGCTTTCTTTAAAAATAGCGTGAATGTTTATTTAGGATCATCGTTTTAGAATTTCCATAGACCAAAAATCGTAAAATTTATAATAGTAAATATTATAATATAATAGTACCCACATACATAATTATCTCACAAAAGTTTCGTGGTATTCAGGAAAAACAATATGCACACTTTTCTTCTTGAGAAACTCATTGCAAGAGTGACAAATGTGGTTGCACCAGGTACGCGTCACCGTGGTTATATAAGTATTGAGTAGTGTTTTTCATATATCTGTATTGTATGAAGACCTATACAATTATTTATTACCATATAAATCCTAGAAATCATATTCACCATGGGACGTTCTTTGTCCTACAATCGTAAGGAATGATTGATTGATTGTTTGGTGATTCACGCCGCTTTCAACAATGTTTCAGTTATATCACGGCGTTTCCTGGGTTAGTTACCAGTAGTACTGGTCCATTTATCCTGCCACCAGCCAGTCAGTCGTAATGCTAACACCGCAACCCTGTGAACGCCAAGGAGGGCAGCAATTACTACCATTTTTAAAGTATTTGGTATGACCCGGCCGGGGATCGAACCATCGACCTCCCGCACTCGAGGAGGACGCTCTACCACTACACCACCGAGGCGGTACAATCGTAAGGAGATCTCGCATGTGATGCAGTTTACGTGATTTTGGATCAACCCTCGTTGACGAGTCATGCTTATTATTTGATGGTCTCTCAATAACTTAAAGTAGATAGGGAATTTCTAGAAATATCAAAGTATTAAAGTAATCTTGGATTTTAACAATGAACTCATTCAGCTTCATAATTCGTTTATGTTTAGGTGTTAGTTATATAAAAAGTAAATAAGTGAAACAAATTCATATCACGAAAAAAGAACAACAGCAATTCTGATTCAGAACTTATGCTACACTGAATGCCGAGGACGGATCCGTTCCGCGAAATTATTCGAGTCAAGCGATGTATTCTAGTTAGTATTATCCGTTCCACGGGAAAACCAACACAACGGACTCTGCGTAATATATCGACACAGATCAGCCCGTGCAGTCCGTGCAAGCTAATCATAGTCGACTTTTTCGTAATGATTCTTGAAACAGAAAATCCGCAGATTCCACGCTGTTGGTTTACTCGTAGCTTGACTCATTATGTTCAAGTTATCACGAGTTCACTCTATTAGTATGTAGTTTTTATTCAAAATATCACCAGAAGGTCATAGACCCATGTGGTAAGTAAAGCATACAACAGTGAAACATACAAAATAATACAACAAAATAATGGTATATACAATTCATTACATATACACGCTTTTTTAGATGTACATAAAATCCCGAGATGCAAACTGAATTTAAATATAATGATATATACTAGCTAATATTAAAAATATTAACCGTTATGATAAGACACTTTATATGTCACAATGTAGTTATGTGTACCATATTTTGAAACAAAGAATAATGTATTTACTAGATACATTTCTTCGACTATATATCTGAAGTAAGAGTGTAAGTTATTGTAATTACGATTAAATAACCGTGATAGTTTGGTATCAAGCTAAAAGTATATAATGGTAATTTTGCATGATAAGCATTGCATAAAAGGGGTCGTAATGAATAGTTCTGAATAAATATAAACTGGCTAATAAAGTGTGTCTAGTACACAAACATAGTAGTATACAATTATTAACATTTTAATCTGATATTAACAATATCTACCATGTATGATACAGGCAGTAGTATTGTCATTTGAGTAATGGATAATTTCCCCCAAGTGTTTGCACAAATCAGTTCAAATTCATCTACTGTATAGATGTTGTATGTGGGAAAGGGTTAAAAGGCCCGCCGCGCCGTAATACATCAATTGATATATGGATTTGTGGGCGTGATAAATCAATTTTATAATCTAAAATCGAATTCTAAAGTTCCACAGTTGCCCGTTTATATCTCTAATAGCAATGTCAGTGATGTGACATTTTTGCGCACATACAACTTGGATCTGAAACTTATATATTATGTATAACTAAAAACAAATGGTTTCATATTATTAACAATATAAAGGGGGGAAAACACTTAAATGTGATGGTACAGGACTTGGTATTTTGACAGTTGTAAAAGAGCAATTAATGTGCTTAAATACTGACAGTAACTTTGAGTGGTCACGCACATGAATGACAATTTCACTTTTATCTTTAATGTTTTAAATGTGTTCTTTTAAAAAAGTTATCTATATTTTTTAAGAGCAGATATCAATGAATCGCGTAATATTTGCGGTCTGTACCGTGTCAGTGTGCGTGAGCGGAGTCGTGGGTGAGAATCTCTTGTCCGCATCCGTGCAGTGGATTCCAGTCAACCAAACAAAGGTATGTTTTATCTGTTTGGCATTCATCAACACTTAATTACAACGAACGATTCATATGACCGTTAACCCTTTCCCTCATATAGACGCTTTCTGACGCCTCTGCAGCAGACGGCTTTTTGAAAACATAGTGACAGAAGAAGAAATTGCTCAAAACGAGCAATTTCTCCTTTTGTCACAATGTTTTTCACTTTTAATTATAGGTTATCCATTTAATTATAGAGATTATCTATTTTTTGACAAAATATGTTCAAAGTCGTCTGCTGCAGAATTGTTGTATGAGGGAAAGGGTTAACAGTGAATAACGAACTGTACACATATTTACTGGAATATTAACTGTCATTTACAACGAAAAGCATCATAATAATAATAATAATAATAATAAAGGCTTTATTTAGAGAGGACGGCCTCACACATAAACAAAATGAAACAAGCATGACTATAAAATGTCATTAAAAACTCTTGGGTAATTACCGCGATCAACATGGCTATAAACTGAAGAGTATAAACTGCCATTTACAACGATGGAATGGCATGACGACTGTAAACGGTCATATGCCATATGCATCGATTAACATAACTACAAACTGTCAATTATAACGATCATCATGACTACAAACTGTCAATTATAACGATCATCATGACTACAAACTGTCATGATTAACGATAAACATAACTATAAACTGTCATTTACAACGATCATCATGACTACAAACTGTCATGAATAACGATTAAAATAACTACAAACTGTCATTTACAACGATCATCATGACTATAAACTGTCATGAATAACGATTAACATAACTATAAACTGTCAATTATAACGATCATCATGACTATAAACTGTCATGAATAACGATTAAAATAACTATAAACTGTCAATTATAACGATCATCATGACTATAAACTGTCACGAATAACGATTAACATAACTATAAACTGTCACTTATAACGATCATCATGACTATAAACTGTCATGAATAACGATTAACAAAACTATAAACTGTCATTTACAACGATCATTATGACTATAAACTGTGATAAATAACGAATTACATGATATTTAACAGTCATTTACAGCGATCAACATGACTATAAACGGTAATATACAATGATTAAAAGGACTATAAACAATTTGCAACGAATGCCATGATCATTGACTGTCTTTCCATATAATGATTTACATGATTTTTATCAATTGCTGTCGTTGACATTGACTATTTAGTGTCATTTACGTTTTATTTATCCATTGATTAGATTATCGGTCTTGTAATAGCCTCAATAGCGCGACGCGTGATGTCAATACAGGTGTTGTGAGGTTGACAGCATAACATCATTCTTCTTCCACAAATGGATTAAAGTGGAAGACAGTGGTGCAGAGGTTGTGCATCGGCCTCTCGTATCAAAGGTGCCTGGTTAGAGTCCCGTGATGAGCGGGTCCTGACTTTGGGATTTTTTCACACGAACGACACTAGTGCTGGTTAAGTCTCCAGGAAGCAGACATCGAGCGTGATTAATATAAGCTGAAAGCTTGCTTCGCAATCAATGTAAAATAATGTTTAAATTTAAACTAAATGTGTTGAAAAGCAGCCAGTTACTTAGAAAGACTTATGTAGTGTACTGGTGTGAGAAAGTCATGAAGCACATGGGTAGGCATGATATGATTGAAAAATGTTGAAAACGGCCTTAAACCCCAATATAGATATATTGCGGTTATAATCGGAACCGGAACTTTCTTTTCTCAAAAATTTACCCCAGAATGGATGTTCTAAGAGCACCGTCAGTCTGATTTGAATCTTCACTGTTCGCAAATACGTTCATAAACGTCCACTATGCTTCAGACATACATCGTACGCTTAGGTCACGCACTATGTGTGTGATAATGGATCGGTTTCGTCACTTGTTACGACACTCTTATGCCGATTTTCGTATCAATCATGGTTATTAATTTAACTCTTTCAGCGCCGAATTGTTTAAAGTAGACTCTTCCATGTTCAAAATCGGTTATGTATATTTCTCAATTTATGACTGTTTTGGACTATTTTGGCTGATTTCAGGTGAGACAGCTCGTTACGAGCTGACTCACCTGAATCTGCATTGTTTGCAAGGCGCTGAAAGAGTTAAGAAAATATGTTCCGTACTTCTATAACAGATCCGATTCACGTATCACATTGGCTGGGAACAGACCCCCGTGAAGCTCTGTCCCGTACCTAACACGGCGCTTCGTTGTAGGGCCTACTTGGACGGGACTTTTCCAGTGACTTTTAAATTATTCGGCAAGTGGATCGGTAGCTACCATTGGATGTGTGAGTCTGGGTGCGCTGTACCGAGACCGGTGGCTAACCTGTCTGCTTTGTTCTATACAAACATTTCCACATTCAGAAACACACCCTGGGAGTCGGGGACAGAGTCAGTGGACATTGACTTTGGTGACGTTCACGAGGGTGACAAGATATCTCTTCGGTATGCTATATAACCCCCTTTTTCAACTTACAACACATCTGAAGCAGACAACATTGTAATGAACAATACAATGATAAAGAAAATCTCTTAACCCTTTCCCTCATACGACAATTCTGCAGCAGACTACTTTGAATGTATTTTGTCAAAACATAGAAAATTACCATAATTGAATGGATAACCTATGACAAAAAGTGAAAAACATTGTGGCCAAAGCAGAAATTGCACGTTTTGTGCAATTTCTTCTTTTGTCACTATGTTTTCAAAACGCCGTCTGCTGCAGAGTCGTCAGAAAGCGTCTATATGAGGGAAAGGGTTAAATGATGAGATTATTGAATATATTTAAAAACGTTGCGGTAAACGGAGAAACTGTTCGTTTTGAGCAATTGCTCCTTTTGTTGGAATGTTTTCAAAATCCTTCTGTTACAGATGCGTCAAAAATACGTGGAAAAAAAGTTAAGTGTAAAGATAATTCTAATTGTACATGTAGCAGCTAGTGTAAATACGTAAATACTGATATTAGTCGCGATGGAAGCAATACACTTGCACACATATTGAGGATCACATACGTTCCCTTAAGTGACATATATTTCAAAACAGTGTTCAGCTTAGAAAATTCGTACTCAGATTTAGCTAGCACTTTGTTAGGTGTTACTCCCTGCAGATTGTCACTATGAACATAAGATATGAAAATTGTGTTAGGCTACGTGACCGTTCAGGTAATAATACTCGACCAATCGACTACTGTTTACGTCTGAATACACATAATGCTTTCAGTGAAACAGTTTGGAAACTCACGGTTGCCAATTAATGAATGTTCAGCTTTAAGATAGAAAGTGCTTTGATTGGTGAATTGGCTAACGTGAGCTGCTTAACTAGTTCACGTAGATCAGGGTTCAAAGTAACCTTAACTATTACTTGGTATATTCTTTTGAAACATAAAGTATTATTCTATCTCGTTGATAGAATAAAGTTGTTTACTTTTAACTTTCCGTAACAAAATCAAATTAGAAATATACTCTAGTGTTCGCTAGTATCCCTCACGTGACATCACGTGACAACGATAGTTCAATACACTATAACATTGTTTTCACAATAAGCCACTCACACAATAACTATACAACTATTTAATATATAATATATCTATAGGTGCTACCTATTTACGAAAAAACGCAAGATAATTATAAACAAAAAATAAAGAGCATACTTTGGCCATAAAAAAGGATTTTTAAGTAATTGACTAGACAATAATAATGTTAATGTCATGTTTCTTGCATTATCAAAACATATTTGGAGTTCGTATTGCTGTTGTCTATTATTTGAACAGAAAATAATAAAACTTTTAAAACGTTCTCCATGCTCAGAAATGAACTCCATGCTCCAAATAAGGCTTCTGATTGGTCAATTTGGAGAACGAATGTGCTTCTGACCAATTAGATTCTTGAGCACAAATGCTGAGTACAGATTAAACTTTTATAGTTTTGGAGCCATTTATGGTTTTTTTTCCGTATGATCAAAGTTCCAGCGCTCTAGATAAGCGGAGTTTTTTACGTTCTAAAAATCGTTATTTTACCCTCTAACCCTATGATGTGGGTACTCTAAGACGATTCTTTTGAGTACCCACATCATAGGGTTTGGTTGAAGAATAAGAGAGATATTGTGGAGAAAAGAGCTGTATACTTCTCCTTATCTGGACCTCTGAAGTTCTATTTTTATTTTTTCCTTCTATCAGTGATAAGTTAGTTTTAACAATATGGTTTTTTGCAAGAAAATGTAGGACAAGATCAACGTGCAGTTTGTGTTGTCTAATCTTGGTATACGTTTCCCGCTTTTTTAAAGTTTACACAGACGATTTTATACCAGTAAAGAAATCCAATCATATGTTAATAAACTGACGAAAAACGTAAACATTAGAAGAGAGAACAATTTCAATTCTACAGGATAAAACATTCTTCAATGCTGTTTTATTTTTAACATATATATGTGTACGGTCAGTTCAGATGTAAGTTTTAATGCAGGTTTTACCGGCCGGATGGCGCGGCTATTGATGGTATCGGACCTGTACAGTTCAGTATGGCGATTAGACAGGACACCAAGAGACCCAATATAGGTCCACTGATAAGCCCGCTGCCTTTCTATCGGTATGTTGTAAACTGGGTGATTTTATGTAACCATTTCCCACACACATCACATCTATAGCGGATGTTTTTGAAAACATCCCGACACAATTAAGAAAGTTCTCTTTAAAATAAAAAATGATAATCGATGAGAGAAAACATTGATATTTCTCTTTATAAGCAATTTCACCTTTTGTCAGAATGCTTTCAAAAGTCGTCCGCCGTAAATGCCACAGAATGCGTCTACACGTGGAAACCTTATACACAATACTAGTGGTTCGGCGTCCATATCGGGGCCGGGAGGGCTCGGGATGGATTACAAGCCAGGTCATACTTAACACTTAAAACGTGCAATTTCTCCTTTTGCCACAATGTTTTCCTCTTTTTGTCATAGGTTATCCATTCAATTATAGAGATTTTCCATTTTTGACAAAATATGTTCGAAGTCGTCTGCTGCAGAATTGTCGTATGAGGGAAAGGGTTTAACTTGGTAACGATGGCTTTCCTTCCATTGTGATAAAGATTATGGGGTTAACATACAGACTGACTCATTGACGTAAGTATAAAAGGACAATAAGAACTGGTTTCATACCAAGGAAACTTCGTGATATAACTGAAACATTGTTGAAAACTGCACACAACACCATGCATACAAAACAAAATGACAAACCCTCTTTCCCACCTACAACAAATCTGAAACAAACGACTTCGAAAATATCCATGCAATATTAAGAACATCTCTAGTAATGTAAATTTTCTTATTGAAATTAGTTGAAAACATTGTGGCAATGGGAGAAATTGTTGTTTTGTGAAAGACAGTTGAAAAGTGGATGTGCGCCGGCCTCTCGTACCAAAGTTTCTTAGTTTGAATCCCGTGATTAGCGGGTTGTGCATTTTGGATTTTCTACAAATACATTACAAATACCATAACATGTTAAACCTTTCCTAAACACAAACGCAATTTGACACATAGAACCAGTTTTTGTAATCAATACGTTATGTGTTGTCTCTGTCTGTGCCGAGCCTTGGTAACTCAATCGGTAGCGACGCGGGCTTCAATCCAGGAGTTGTGAGTTCGAACCCCAGCTCGGCCAACATTCTTTCCGACGTTTGACAAAAGTCACTGTGACAAGCGTCATTCGCCTTTCACCAATGGGCTAACAGTCTATGTGGACAAGCAGCCAGTTGCTTGGAAAGTATGTTGTGTGAAGTACTGGTGTGAGAAAACCAGGAAACATATGAATAGGTGAACTGGCCGCCGTGATATGACTGAAACATTGTTGAAAACGGCATTAAACCCAAATCAATCAATCAATCTATGTCTGTAACGCTTGGAGGCATTACCCGGCGTCCGGCCGGCTGCCTGCCTGAATGTGAATTCGTCCGTCCGTCATGGTTTGCATTTATTGGTCAAAACGTTATTTCTGTTTGGTAGATTCATTTAAAAGTGGTCACACTTATAACGTGTGATTAGGAGAACGGCAAAATACTAGGTACATAAATCTGGTCTGCTTATTTTAGTAATCTCCATGTTTCCTTATTTAGCTCAGCCATTATCTCAATTAATTTCTATTTTATCCATTTAAAACTTGGTTTGTAGGTAACTTATAACCAACAGGTGTGCAGTGTATCATTACCAAAACTTTAGCATGCTGTGTTTGGAGTGACTTTCGCGTGCAACATATGCGTACCGTGAAATGCGCTTGTTCGTTAATGAGTGCTTCCCCAAGCTTTGTACTTTGTACGGAGCGACAAGACTGTCTGTTCATCCATCCATCCGTTTGTCCGTTACAGTTTGCATTAATGGGTCAAAACTTTGTTTTTGTTTGACAGATCCATTTCAAAGTCGTTATTTTAGGCTCGCTGCTCAGTTTTTTGTCAATCTTTTGTCCTTCGTTATTTATTTTGTTTATACAAGATAAGGGTCATACTTTGATAAATGAGGTATTGGTTATTGGCAGGCAATCTCTGTTGTTTCAAAAATATTTGGTTTGGTTTGTTTAAAGTGTGATGATTTATTGTTTCAACAATGTTTGTCCATATTAACTATGCCATATATTCTCATCTTAAATATGCCCCTATACCGTCAGCGCTTTTAGCGCTTTGATTCAATTTGATGTTTTCAAAAGTCGTCTGTTGCGGATACCTCAACTGTTGTCTGTATCGCATGTTAGGAGTAGATGATGATCTTTCTGTGCACCCATACTACTTACATTCTAGTGTTGTCTGTATCGCATGTTAGTAACAGGGGTAGATGATAATCTTTCTGTGCACCCATACTATTTAAATTCTAGTGTTGACCTTTTGTCAGAAGTTTCTTGAACTCTTCAGTGAATTTGTTACGACCAGTGCAAATTATACCAGACTGCACGTATTCGCCTGAGTTTATGGTTTAAGTGCAGTAATCAAATGGTAAAATATGACGGGATTAACATATATGCCGAATTCATGATTAAAACAGGATACAGCCCAAACGTGTATTATCTTGATGATTTAACACGTCCGACTCGGCTTGATACATATATCTGGATAATGATCACGAGCGATTAGATTGCCCTCCTAGTATTTATCTTACCAAATAAATCGATGTACAGAAATTCAAATAAAGCCCCGCATTAACATTAAACAATTCAGGACAATATCAGAATCGAATTATGGTTCAATTCTAGATAAGCCATCGGGACAATCTAGGAATTATTATAAATTATTCAAACAAACTAACCACGCCAACCGATTGTGGTTGTTTATTACATCTTCGTGTCGTCATCGCAAGAAGTAAGATAAGCAGATATGTATTGAAGGTTCAAGTCCGGTCAGAAGTTGCAACTAGGACTATGTTATAAGCAGGGGAACAGAGACACACCTGATGAGACTGGTCGTATGTACAAACTCGCCGCAGCCTTCACATATGCCACAATTCCTGTATTTAGCTGACGAGGCGCTCGAAAGTGTATCTATGCATATAGGCTTCCGAATCAATGACCATATTTTGCGGGTCCTTGTTTGCTGAGTAACAAATATTGTTTAATAAAACGTTTACTCAAATAAGGCCTACGTTAGTTTGCTTTCACGTTATTGGAACAAATCAATGTCCTGAAAGTACTAACACCTGGTGAACTCGGAACGAATTTGTAGTACTTTGGGAAAAACACAATTGCAATAAACTCAATAGGCAGATCCACGTGAAGAGGACCGTTAAAGCATTGTTGTTGGGGCTGAAGGACAGGGCCAGCATATGGTTGGTTAGGGTTGGGTGGAGTAAGTAAGCAATAGGAGAATGGAGAACTTTCCATAAGGGGAATGTAAAAGGAATGAACAATTGTATTTTTATGTAATTATTTGTGAATAAAATGTGTAAAAGGCCAAATAATATACTATAACGAATAATCTGTTTTTGTGTTACGGTAGAAACTGTACGTCAAAATAAGACACTAGTATTATATTTTATTTTCCTTTTACAAAAATGTATAAATAAAATGTATTGAGAAACTGAGAAATATATCACTCGGGACAGCATTCCCATAGCAAATGTCCAATGGTGAAATAATCTGTTTTATTCCAGTATACCACTTGGACAGGACTACTTGATTCAACTATTTCCTTATGATGGTGACGGAGATCACGTGCGATGTAAATGGAACAGAAACATAACTTCTTCAGCAATACAGCTAAACCAGGTGACTATAATATTACACATTATATAACCCTATATTCGATCGCCTTCGCAGTTATATGCGACTTGGCGACTTGGCGACTTGGCGACTTGGCGACTTGTCAATATATGAAAAATCGTTTGGAATGGTGAAAGTGCTCATGATGATTAAATGTTCTTTTCGAACTTCTGTTCCACGTTAGTTTTAATTACGTATGAACATTTACCAATCGTTTGTCTATCATCTGATTGTGGCTTAAATAAAGACTGACCTAGTATTGACTATTATCTGATTGCGGATTAAATAAAGAATTTCCTTATGATTGACCATTATCTCACTGCAACTTAAGTCAATAGTGACTCTAGTATTGACTATTTCATCATATCGACTTGTAACAAGAGTGACTCTAGTATTGACTATTTCACCATATCGACTTGAATCAAGAGTGACTCTAGTATTAACTATTTCACCATATCGACTTGTAACAAGAGTGACTCTAGTATTGACTATTTCATCATATCGACTTGTAACAAGAGTGACCCTAGTATTGACTATTTCAGCATATCGACTTGAATCAAGAATTACCATAGTATTGACTATTTCACAATATCGACTTGTATCAAGAGTGACTCTAGTATTGACTATTTCTTCATATTGATTTGTAACAAGAGTGACCCTAGTATTGACTATTTCAGCATATCGACTTGAATCAAGAATGACCCTAGTATTGACTATTTCACAATATCGACTTGTATCAAGAGTGACTCTAGTATTGACTATTTCTTCATATTGATTTGTAACAAGAGTGACCCTAGTATTGACTATTTCAGCATATCGACTTGAATCAAGAATGACCCTAGTATTGACTATTTCACCATATCGACTTGTATCAAGAATGCCCTTAGTATTGACTATTTCAGCATATCGACTTGTAACAAGAGTGACCCTAGAATTGACTATTTCAGCATATCGACTTGAATCAAGAATGACCCTAGTATTGACTATTTCAGCATATCGACTTGAATCAAGAATGACCCTAGTATTGACTATTTCATCATATCGACTTGTATCAAGAGTGACATTAGTATTGACTATTTCACCATATCGACTTGTATCAAGAATGACCCTAGTATTGACTATTTCAGCATATCGATTTGAATCAAGAGTGACCATAGTATTGACTATTTCATCATATCGACTTGTATTAAGAGTGACTCTAGTATTGACTATTTCATCATATCGACTTGTATTAAGAGTGACCCTAGTATTGACTATTTCACCATATCGACTTGTATCAAGAGTGACTCTTATATTAACTAGTACATAATATCGACTTGAAACGAAAGTGACCCTAGCCCTTATGTTTCACAATACCGGCTTGAAACAAGAGCGACGCTTGCATTGTCGGTTTGAATCAAGATAATTATGGCAGTCAATGTATTTTTACAAAGCAAAATTACTTCCCTTACATCCCTTTCGAACATCCTAAATGCTATGTTTCACCATATCGCTAAGTCTTACATGGAACCGAAATTACCGACTAACACGAGCATTTTCAGTCGGTATAACTCTTTAAAAATAATCTGACCATCTTCAATGAACTTTTTTTTAGTAGTTTCCAGAAGTTTTAAAAGTCGTTGCTGCAGATTTGTTGCATGTGTGGAAAGGGTCAAGTTTATCAGGAAGCAGATATCGAGCCTGATGAATAAAAGCTAAACGAACTTAATTTGGTATAACAGTAGTTGTTGAGAAACGACAAAATATATATTTTTACCGATTTATTTTCCGTTTTGATTTAATTTCGATACCTCAATGCGAAATGATTGTGTGTTTAGTGTTTTATGCCACTTTCAACAATTGTTGAGTTATATCAGGGCGTTTCCTGGGTAAGTCACCATATACTACTGGTCCATTTATCCTGGCACCAGCCAGTCACCTAACACCGCAACCCTGAGCGCAAAGTAAGGCAGCCATTACTACCATCTTTAAAGATTGTGTTATGACCCGTCCGTAGATTGAACAAACGACCTACTGCACCCGAGACAGGAATTTATTGAAATGAATCGGTTCAAGTAATTACAGGAAGTCTTAGCGTCTACGTGTTGGTATCTATTTGATACGCCTATTCAATGGAAAGACTGATCTGAATCTAAGCTATCTTGCACCTTTTCTTTATGGACAGGTTCATTATACTTTTGACAGAAGATACACATCTGCCTATATATATATATATATATGTATACCATGTAGGTGTACAGTGTACAATATGGTGAGACATTGTGTATGCAGGGGCTACAAGACCTTAAACAAAAACAGAAGATATGGAATGCTTTTACTGTACATGTAATGTTGTTTGCATGTGACATTGTTTGCACACCATACAATGGTTATTCTACTGTATCTACATAATTGTGCACTGCATATTATTAAATACCACAATATATAACTGAAAAGGCACTGCATGTCATGCAAAATGTACCATGTCAAATAAAATAAGTACTTCGTACACATGAACATGTACTGCATGAAATACAATGCAACATATTATGACAGTTAAGGCGTTATATAATCGACTAAAATATAATGTACGCTTCTGTAATATTTTTAGGACCGATGTACACTCCTGGTCAGCACTAAAACACACGGAGAGTTCAGAATTGGTCAAAGAATCAGACTATACCTATATGCAGAAGACTACAAATGTTCACCAATACGACTCGGGGGAGATAATGGCAACTTGACAACCGGCCCATTTGCAAGATCTCCGTTCTTGGTAATAAAACAATATTTACACGATATTGTCACGTCAGGGCGGGGCTAGATACAGATATTATTTTTAAGGGGTACGACAGAAACCTTTATTTTCGTTGACATATATTGTTGTTTTGGGGTACGACAGTAATGTTTATTTTTTGTTGACAAATATTGTTCTTTTGGAGTTCGACAGTAATGTTTATTTCTCGTTGACAAATATTGTTGTTTTGGGGTACGACAGTAATGTTTCTTTTTCGTTGACATATATTGTTGTTTTGGGGTACGACAGTAATGTTTCTTTTTCGTTGACATATATTGTTGTTTTGGGGTACGACAGTAATGTTTCTTTTTCGTTGACATATATATTGTTATATATGTATAAAAAATAACACTCAATATTCAAGCTTTCGGCATGACGGTCTTCTTCAGGAACTTTAAATCTGATTACTTAAAAAGCATGTATGGTTTCTAGTTAAATACTAAAAGTATAACTGACATGGTTATATGGCTATACATATGTGATACAAACTTGTGATCTAGTTAATATAAAATTATTCGCAACTATCTTATCAGAGTAAAATCATTCTTAATATTAATATAATTATTTATGAATAACTGAAAAGATCTAAATAGATTAAATGTATAAGATAACATACAAAACCCATATAAAGCAATATGAACACTCAAAACTGCAACCCTTTGAAGTATCTTTACAAAAATATATGTACCCATATGTTTACACATATACACATATACATGCACACATACATACATATATAGACACAAAATATGCATACCCACACATATACATCACATATGCATATACTATCATCAATCAGCCCTTCTCCACATATCACATCACATAGCAATTATACGATAGCTTTTTATCTTTTGTGAACACCGAAGATACAAGTCTGCGTGTGCATCCGTAAGGTCTTATCAATATACCAACTGTGTACAAACTTCTGGCAATGTATGTAGATTCAGATGAGACGGAACATATGTACAGGATGATCTGAACCGACACTGTACAGAAATGTCAACAAGTTCCTTTTTCAAATGGACAGGCTCATATTTGCTTCTATAAATGGCATGCAGTACAAACAAAAAACAAACAAGAGGATATGTGTGACCATTGTAGGTCTAGATGCGCAGTTTAGTCATGTTCTACACTATACGTACATTCGCGTAGAACTATGAAAAACTTAATAATTTGATTAAATTGCGTAGATGTATATATATGTTCATCTATACTTGTTACAAAAAGCATATCAGTTGGATTTTTCCATGACGTCTGGCCTAAATCTCAACGTGATTGATTTGTCTGGTCGGTGAACGCCCACGTTATTCTCATAATGGCCATTGACCCCAACGTTTCATATTGATTTTCTTCTTCATGCTTGCAAAATGAAATTGCTAACGGAGGAAGACTTATTCCTAGGGAGAAAAGTTATGAAAGCGAAGTGGGAAACCTTAATCTTTTGCATATAGTGAAGACAAATATCGATATGGCATGATACTGCCTAATTTCTTCTTCCCTTTCACACATAACGAAAGGTTATATAGGATTTGACATGAGTTGTCATTTTATATAAAGTGTTATTAAATGAGTTCAAGAAATTTGTTATTAAGCGAGCCTTTGGCGAGCTTAATAAAAAGATTCTTGGACGAGTTTAATAAAACTTTATGAAATGACAACGAATTTCAGATTATTTTTTATCACATGACGAAACACAAAAAGAAAATCGTTTTTTCGCTGTCAGAAAATAGTCCTAACATGTAATACTTAATAGACTGTTAACTAATCACACAAACAGATATTTTTATGACCGATAATGGTCCCGCTGTCGTAACGTTTGTGTTTACCGGGTAGACATTCTCAGCCATTTTGTAAACATTCGCGGATGAATACACAAATAGTGATTCGGTCATGTTATATTACACGTGTCATTTATAAAGAAAGACGTAATGGATATATTACATCGGATACAAGCATTTTCATGTGATAAAACGATATACACTTCTCCAATTCAGATTAAAAAATGTATCAGTTCCAATGGAGATTGCGAAATGTTGCTGTTCGCATTAAACAAAGGTTACTTTGATCGTACCGATTACTATGTGGTTATTTTGTCATTTTGATTACGAAATATTACTGACCGTTTATATAACGATTTGTTACTGTTACCATTCTGATAACGATTTGTTACTTTTACCATTTGTATGACTAAATGGGACTGTTACCCTTCGTAAAACGACATTGTTAAGTTAAACATTCGTAATACGATAATGATACGTTTACCATTCATATTACGACAACGTTAGTTTTAACATTTCGATGACGATAAGTTTCTTTTATCATTTCAATGACGATATGTGACTTTTACCATTCATATATAACGACATTGTTACGCTTAGCATTCGTAATACGATAACGATACGTTTACCATTAATATTACGAAGATGTTTCATTTTACAATTCCGATGATGATATGTTACTTTTACAATTCTGATGACGATATGTAACTGTTACCATTCGTAATTACCACATTCTTACGTTTATCATTCATATAACGGTAATGTAACGTTTAGCTTATCATTCATGTTACGATTTACTATTCAAATCAGGACGTTACTTGACTATTCAAATCACGATATGTTACTTGACTATTCAAATCACGATATGTTACTTTACTATTCAAATGCTACTTGACTTTTCAAATGTAGATTTGTTACTTTACTATTCAAATGAAGATGTTACTTTACTATTCAAATCAGGTTATTACTTTACTATTCAAATGCTACTTGACTTTTCAAATGTAGATTTGTTACTTTACTATTCAAATGAAGATGTTACTTTACTATTCAAATGAAGATGTTACTTTACTATTCAAATCAGGTTATTTACTTTACTATTCAAAACACACTATGTAATGCTTCCGTTACACCAAACTAGTTCTCAAGAACGTCCGACCCCGTCCTACAAAAATAGTAGAACGGGTTGTGAACTGGCTAGAACGTGTATATTTAGCAGGAAAATGTCTATAATACGATCATAGTTAGTTCACAAACAGTTCCCAATACGTCCATCTAGTCCTTATCCCGTCTACAGTCCGTTTATATAACGTTCAGATCGGGTAAAATTGCCCCGTTCTCCTCATGGGGACACCGTTTCCAACCAGTCCAAACTCGTCTTTAGTCAGTTTGAACCCGTTCGCAACTAGTTCTACTACGTTCCTTATACGTCGAAATCCGTTCTAACTAGTTCGTAACTGGACCATCTCGTTCAAAGACAGTCGAACTCGTTCTGAGTACGTCCTCATCTCGTTTCTAGTCCGTTCAGAACGTAATTGCAATCACGTCCGGACCTGACGGCTATAAAAACCCAGTACATTCCTGCCAGTCCTCAATATCGTTCGCCGCTTCAAGCTGTGAAGACGGACTCCACAACAATTGTGACAAACATCGTAACCATCTTGCATCCTTGTGATCATAATGCCTCCAATGAAGGGTAGAGCCAGACAAACAGGATGTGCTAAAAGAATCCAAAGCCCCTGCTCAACTGAAGCCCGTCCAGATCACCCCAAAGTTCCTGAGCCCGTTTCTGAGTCTGGAAGTAAAGAGGATGAGGGTGTTGTTTCCCCTCCACCGTCTGATGACTCTGCCTCCAAGTCAGAAAGTCAGATGTCGGAGGAAGATGGAGGACAGAGTCAGAAGCAAAAAACGAAGAAATCCTAGACATACACCCATCTTATGCACACGTACTACCAATTGACGCCCGATCTCATCACGTCATAGCACATTCCTAGTACGATCCAAGTACGGCAATTCCGTTCGTAGTACGTCCATCCCGTTTCAAGTACGTTATCACTTCGTCTAACTACAGAACGGGATGGTCGCCCGGAAATTTTGAACAGGCTCAAAGTTTTGGAACACCGTTCCCGTTCAAACCCGTCCGAGCTCGTCCATGAAGTTCGTAATCAGACCTTAAAACGTTGCTACTACGTCCACTACCGTTTGCACACAGTTTGAGCCCGTTCGGCTACATTTTTCAGAACGTAGTGAGAACGAGTTCGGTGTAAAGGGGGTATTACTTAACTATTCAAAACACGCTATGTTGCTTGACTATTCAAAACACGCTATGTTGCTTGACTATTCAAATGTAGATATGTTACTTGACTATTAAAATGTAGATACGTACCTTTTATCTTTCAATTGACGGTATGCTACTTTACCAGTCAAAAGAAGATATGTTCCTTGTCTCTTTCAGATGACTGTATGTCGCTTTACCATTCGGATAAAGATATGTTATAGTTCAATTTAAATGATGATATTTTATTTTTACCATACAGATGAAGATTCGTTTCTTGCCCCATCCGGATGACGATTTGTTCCTTTACCATTCAAATTACGACCATAATACGATCGTATTACGACAGTGTTATTTTTACCATTCAATTTACGGTGGTTTTCATTTTACAGATTACGATAATCATTGGCGAACCAGCTTACACTAATAGGGGCGCACTTTCTTCTACCGACGACATAATACACATGCACAATCAAGTCAGTTTACTGGGTCTACCAATCAGAAACTACAAAGCACAGTTTCAAGTCGACAATGGCTATCGAAGGTAGATGGCTTTATCTTCACTCTTATCCAGTTAAAAGCAAGTTTGACAACGTTGTTGACCGTGATCAGCATTCACATAAGCGCAGCCGAATGTAATTATTGGTTGCAGATATACCCATATGAAGTTGGTTCCACGTAAAGCCAAATGAAAGTTGATTGCACATATACCAATAGAAAAATGTTTTACGGCATTCACGATCGGAAATGTCTGTAAGAGCCCTACTCTTCGAAAACCAAGCACGATTATGTCTGTTTCAGTGTAGCATCTGCACCACAGACAATGTTTTAAGAAACGACCGTGTTCAGTTGGATCCGAAACGACCGTTTTCATTTGGATCCGATATGAGGTTTTGAGAAAAGACCGCATTCATTTGGATCAGATACAAGCTTTTAAAAAACGACCGTGTTCATTTGAATCTGATAAAAGGTTTTAAGAAACGACCACGTTCATTTGGATCAAATACAAGCTTTTAAGAAACAACCGTGTTCATTTGAATCTGATAAAAGGTTTTGATAAACGACCGCGTTAATTTGGATCAGATACAAGCTTTTAAGAAACGACCGCGTTCATTTGAATCCGATAAAGATTTGAAGAAACGACCGCGTTCATTTGAATCAGATACAAGGTTTTAAGAAACGACCGTGTTCATTTGAATCTGATAAAAGGTTTTAAGAAACGACCACGTTCATTTGGATCAGATACAAGGTTTTAAGAAACGACCGTGTTCATTTGTTTCTTATTTCATGGATATGCAGGAATTCATTCCAGAATATGGCACTGTCTATTATCGTACGTCTGCGATTGTTGATTATGCTACAGTTCATATATCGGAGTGTTGCGTAATCAGCAACCTTTGAAAACCGACTATGCTCATTGTTATAAATTTTACGGCACGTTGATTTCATAGATCACATATCCTTCATATGTTTCATAACACTATTGATTCAAGCTTTTTGTATATAGATTCTTGTTTACGTAACATTTTGCGAAAATATTCATCATTTGTCTTTTGAAAACGTTGCATTTGATCCCATATACTGCAGCAAGTAATTTTAGAATTTGTTTATAATGAATATTTACTTTGAACTTAATTTGTTACCAGGTTCCTCATTCTTTTTTTGAATTGTTATATTTTACGACATATACACTTATTCAGGTACATGTCTTTAGGTGGGTAACGAAAGATAACACTGTTTTTATGCTAACAAACGTCACTGTACACTTCAGAGAGTACCTATCAACTGGTCCTAGGTTCATGATATTTCGCGGGAATGCTGAGGGTACTGCTGTAGAAGCGGTCTGGAATGTGGATAGGAAGTCGAACATGTCCGGTATTCACCAATCATGTGTTATGTTTTATGCTGAAAATGGGTATGTATATAATCATCACGTTTGTGTCTTTGGGAATAAACATTGGGGAAGAAATTACTACATTAAGGTAGTTCAAATTGAACACGTCTCTAACTATTAAATAAGAAAGTATATACATGTACGTGGCTGCAGGCCTGACCTATTTCAGAACAGAAAAGCAAGTCACTAACTATTTGTTTGTACCCTCAGTCCAATGAAATATAATATACATTAATTATGTCCAAAGAAATAAAAAGTAAAATAAATATGTCAATGCCCTCTCCGGGCTCAAGGGATGAGTGGAAGTATAGATACGATCTGACACAGAAACACACTAAAGGTGAGTCGTTCCACGAGAACACCAACATTGTGGACTCTGCTTAAAGTATCGACCCGGATCAGCCTCAGCATGCCATCGCAGGAATCATTACTCTATAACTCTATCCCCTGAGAAGCAATGCGTCGGCCCGGAGTAGCCTGTGCGGACTACGCAGGCTGTTCTGGGTCGATACATTACGCAGAGTCCATAATGTTGGTTTTCTCGTGGAACGGCTCAAGTATGTTTATCATACTTTTAAGATACTCCATATAAATGACATCACAGGAAGGCCAATCGTTCATATATTTTCAGGTCACCCTACGCAAAACCAAAATGTCAAATTTACATTGTTGGAGGTAAGATATGATAATCAGTATGTTTATAGTGTTGGAGGTAAGCTATAATTATAAGCATGTCTACATGGTTGGGGGTAAATCATTGACAATTTGGTATTCTCATTTGCCTTTTCAAAGTCATCTCCTGTAGGAACAGAACTAGCCCTTGTTGTATGGCGCTTTCGTTTGCCTTTATTCTTGGCCGTAAACTCCCAATCACCTGTCTCGTCATCTTGATATAATCGAGGGGTGATCAACAGATTTGCCGAGAAATGCTCTCATTATCTCATTTTGTATTCGGTTTCCATAACATTGCACCATAATAAAGATCACGAATTCTGAATGCCAGTAGATATGCATAGATTGGAATGAATTGTGGTTTCTATAGTAACGTCACCGACGTCATCCCGTCCCAAATTTTGGTTGTTTTAAATATAAATGCTTACGAAACATTGCTTCTGGTATGTACAGTTTTTAAGACAGGTTATCAAACGTCAGGTAATAAACAAACGATTCCTGGAATATGTCCACGACTCAAAGTGAGTGTTGGGAATTGGTATAGAAAATATTTTATTTGATAATTTCCGAAATATATAATTTTATTCCTTTTTATAATCGTATTTTCCATGATCGATAAGAAAGCTACAGATTATTTTTCAACTCTCCATATATCTTTCAATTAAAGTAAATATTCATTGTAGTTTCATTTCAAATCCTTTTCGTTTTACGGACCAATCTAGGGTAGGGTTTAGCAAAGTATAAATTTGATGAAAATGACAGAATACATAAACTCCTCACTTGTTGCTTGCATAAATGCCAGGATCAGGTTAATGCTGTCAAGTTATACGTTTTACACGAATGTCTCTCGTTTACACATAGGCGTCGACAAATGCAGGAACAATCCATGTCAAGGGAGTGGACTCTGTAAATCCTGGTATAACTATCATACGTGTGCTGCCACCACAGAAGAAACGGACACCTGTGACAGCAGTAAGACGGCTTATTTCATATTTATTTCAGCCGTTTGCACCAATCATATCAGTTTCGTCAAGTTGTTGTTGTTTGGTGACGTTGTTTACCCTCGCGCTCGGCATTAATGCCATTTGGCGAGCAGTTATCATTAGACTACTATTTCTTACCATTATTAACTTCATACTATGCCTCTTTAGCTCATGACATCTGAAAAGATTGTGCCAAAAGGAGAACTTGCTCGTGATGAATAATTTCTCATAATGCAACATTGTTTTCCACCACATGTGCCATTCCACGAGAAAACCAACATTATGGTATCTGCGTAAAGTACATGTATCGACCAAGAGACCGTCTTAAGAGGATAGATGTATAGAGTAAGATTCCTGAAACAGAAAATCCACAGCAGGCGAAATGTGTCTGTCCGGATTAGCCTGCGCGGCATGCTGAGACTGATCCGGTCGATACTTTACGCAGAATCCAACATGTTGGTTTTCTCGTAATTCGGCTCATGTGTATTCAATAAAGGTACCTTCATTTATAGAAATATTCTATATTTTCACCAAGACGTTTTCAAAATGTTCATTTATAGAGATGTTTAATTTCTTTTGTCTGGCTGGAGACTTTCAAAGTCGTCTGCTGAAGATATGTCGTATGTGGGAATCGGTTCAACACATTAAAATCGACTAACCCCTTTCAGATGACGAAGATGAGTATGACTTTCTAAAGAAGTATCTGACCTATCTTATATACGGTGGATCCGGGATCGCCGGTCTTTTGCTATCGATGCTGGTTGTGTGTATATGTTTACGTTGTTGCTGCGCCCCAAACAAGGGGGAGAAGCAGGAAAAGACACAGCCTAAAACAAGAAGGGACCAACCGCCACTTTCTCGGCAGTCCGCCTGGTGACAGTCAGGTTAAATCCACGCTATAGACCCACCTCCGTGGGTTTACGATGAATGAGTCACGTCACACGAAAACCGACATTAACCCTTTCCCAAATACAGACGCTTTCTACAGCAGAAGACTTTTGAAACTTTGACAAAAGGAGAAATGGAGCATTATGACCAATTTCTCCGATGCCACAGTATATTCGATTTTTCTTTTTCAGAAATTATTTCCTCATCTATATATTTTCCATATATTTTTAGTAAATGTGTCTAGTGTCGTCTACTGCAGATTTGTTAGTGTTAAATAAGATTTACCGGCAATGGCGATTCCGATTAGACTGTAAAGTCTTTACCTATTCCTTCTGTCAACCCATTCCCACATGCAGAAAATCTGCAGCTCACTACTTTGAAATCATATATGTAAAAATATCGGCACTATCTATAAATGGAAGTATAATTATTGAATACAGTTGAAATTATTGTTGCAAATGAGAAATTGCTCATTATGCGCAATTTCTCCTCTTTTCACAATACTTTTAAAAGTCGTCTGTTGTAAATACATCAAGATGCGTCTGCAAGTGGGAAAGGATTTATGCTAGTATACCGAGGGCTTGGCGTGAAACGGTTGTAACTAAAATTGGTATTTTTTTTACCAAGGTTAATCACCCTGCCATAAAGTCTTTATAAGCGTTAAATCATTTTTTGCTGGTAAACATTGGCAATTTAGGTGCCATTGCTCGTTCTGAGCAATGGCACCTAAATTTGCATTGTTTACAAAGGGGTCAAAATTAGTCCCTAAATCAGCGTTTTCAAAATAGATTTTTATTTACAACCGTTTCACGCCAAGCCCTAGATACGTTATCCAGATGCTTACGAGGGCTTGATTTTGAACAGGGTAAAGCAGACTTTTCTGGGTACCCACTGTTCATAAAGGTGATAATTGTCGGTTTCCCTGTGTGGTTGTTTAATTGACAATGTTTAATCTGATCGTGTAAAAACATATTGTATGTGTATTGTATGGTGGCATACTTCTGCCACCACATAACCACTTAATTATTACGTTATTTAACTAGTTAGTCACTTAATTATCATGATAAATATCTGATTAACGCGTTATTTTTTATGGTAACAGATAGTTATGTTAACACTAAAAAGTATATGTTACTGCCCACTACTGCCAACATATACCTACATAATGCCATTTTTGATATATATTAAGTGACTAACGTGTTTTGTAACTAGTTAGTCAGATAAGTATCGTGATAATTATGTAGTTAACTAGTTAGTGAGATAAGTATCATGATAATTATGTCGTTAACTAGTTACGTAACTAGTTAGTCAGATAAGTTTCGCGATAAGTATGTAGTTAACTAGTTACGTAACTAGTTAATCATATAAGTATCGTGATAATTATGTGGTTAACTAGTTACGTAACTAGTTAGTCAGATAAGTATCGTGATAATTACGTAACTAGTTAACCACATAATTATCACGATATTATGTGGTTAACTAGTTACGTAACTAGTTAATCAGATAAGTATCGTGATAATTATGTGGTTAACTAGTTACGTAACTAGTTAGTCAGATAAGTATCGTGATAATTACGTAACTAGTTAACCACATAATTATCACGATATTATGTGGTTAACTAGTTATGTAACTAGTTAGTCAGATAAGTATCGTGATACTTATGTAGTTAACTAGTTAGTGAGATAAGTATCATGATAATTATGTCGTTAACTAGTTACGTAACTAGTTAATCAGATAAGTTTCACGATAAGTATGTAGTTAACTAGTTACGTAACTAGTTAATCAGATAAGTATCGTGATAATTATGTGGTTAACTAGTTACGTAACTAGTTAATCAGATAAGTATCACGATAATTATGTGATTAACTAATTACGTAATTATCGCGATACTTATCTCAATAACTAGTTAACCACATAAATATCACGAAACTTATCTGATTAACTAGTTACATAACGCATTAACCACTTAAAATATGTCTAAAATGGCATTATGTAGGTATCTGTTGGCAGTAGTGGGCAGTAACATAGACTTTTTTGTGTTGACATATGTATCTGTTAACATAAAAATTAACGCGTTAATCAGATATTTATCATGATAATTAAGTGACTAACTAGTTAAAAAACGTGACAATTAAGTGGTTATGTGGTGGCAGAAGTATGCCACCATAGTATTGATATTGCTGTGTGTTAACTTCCAAAACGTTCAGATACAACCGAATGACTGAAGGACGCATTACAGATGTTTTGATAACTTCCAACTCGAGGCTTCGTCTGGATGTATAGTCGTAAAAAGTAAAAATAAATCAAGAAGTTAATTATTGGACCTATCAATGTATAACAAGGTATACATGAGCCGAGAATGGCTTTACTGTACAGTAGCATAGCTTATAAATTCATCGTTTGATTGAAACACTATTTAACTCCACACATCGGGAATGTACATTAAAAGCATCGTTGTAAACCCAAGAATGTACACACAATCAAAGAAGTTATTCAAAACCGAAAAAAAAAGGGTTAATAATTCGTCTGTATTAATGAAAATGAACCTAGAATTATTTATCATAAAATATAAGCGAATCGGATCCTGCAATCATTTTCTTTACCATACTATATGGAACGTCACTGTAGGCACGTGCCTACACAATGTTTCTACAAAATGCCCCAAAATGCAGCTGCGGCGATACACATCTGTGTAATGTATCGACCAGATCAGCCTGCGCTGTCCGCTCAGACTGATCCGGCCGACACATTCCGTTTAAGGGGGGATAAATAGAGTAGTGATTCCTGAAACAGAAAATCCACAGGAGGCGAAAAGTGCGTATACGGGTACGCCTGTGTGGCATGCTTAGGCTGATCCGGGTCGATACTTTACGCAAAGTCCACACTGTTGATTTTCTCACGAGACGGCTTACACATTGATTATTGCCAAACTACGCCCCTGACAACTGTCTTATTTGACGGTACAACTTGACGGATTCGTCATTTCATGTGGCGATTTATCATTACATATGACATAATTGTCATTCCATGTGGCGAGTCTCAATAGTTCGTGTGATAGTATATTTAATAGTTCGTGTGATAGTATGTTTAATAGTTCGTGTGATAGTATGTTTAAAAGTTCATGTGATAGTATGTTTTAAAGTTCGTGTGATAGTATGTTTAAAAGTTCGTGTGGTAGTATGTTTAATAGTTCGTGTGGTAGTATGTTTAAAAGTTCGTGTGATAGTATGTTTAATAGTTCGTGTGGTAGTATGTTTAAAAGTTCGTGTGGTAGTATGTTTAAAAGTTCGTGTGATAGTATGTTTAAAAGTTCGTGTGATAGTATGTTTAAAAGTTCGTGTGGTAATATGTTTAATAGTTCGTGTGATAGTATGTTTAATAGTTCGTGTGATAGTATGTTTAATAGTTCGTGTGATAGTATGTTTAATAGTTCGTGTGATAGTAGGTTTAATAGTTTGTGTGATGGTATGTTTAATAGTTCGTGTGATAGTATGTTTAAAAGTTCGTGCGGTAGTATGTTTAAAAGTATCACATATGAAGATGAAACTACCACACGTAACATTTAATGATAATTTTGTCACATATAATTTTAAAAAAGGCCTCATGTATAAAAAAAAAGTGTCACATATCTAGGTAAAACTAGCACACATAATGTTGAATTCACCACACAAAATTACGTTTCTGTCACATCTTACGATATGATCGTCACTTGTATTACGGGTGCCATGACATGTATAAATAACATTGTGACATAATAAGGTGAAATGTTACGAATGAACATCAAGCTGTAACGTCGAATAAGGTAGTTGCGGTGTACCATAACTCCCTCGTATCATACCAGTTGATTCTGACGGACTAATTTCTGTAAAGGGAATTCCACATTCTATTTCAAATGCATACAAAATTACAGCTGTATAATAAAGACTATCAGGTGTTCCAAAAAGCAAGAACGTTTGTCATGTGTATCTTATCAAATGAGTAAAAACAAAATCAACAAACCTCTTTTTAAAGAAAACGTAAATTAAGAGCAATTATTCATTAATGTCCTCTATTTTCGCTTCCGATTGAAAATTATGTATAAATTGACCTTAACCTTGTTTACATTGTTATGTCTGCACTATCGCTCCTCTCAAAATGATGGAAATATTTTTTTAGCCGATTTTAATATACTGGAGGGCTCCGAATGTGGTAAATGTCTGTCCATAATTACATTTGAATACGTCTGTTATCGTAAATACACCAGAAAGCGTTGATACATGGATGGTAAAACTCACCTTAGATGCCATTTAAATGTTCCCCGAGGTCGAATTGGACTCGCTCGTTATAGAAGGATGCGGCTCGGATAGAAAACCATACATATTGACCTGTTATAATGAAGGACAAGACGAATTGTTATGCAAAGCATCAAAGACGCCGCGCATGATTTTGAAACATGACTTAAAGGAAGCAGATGTAGTTCAGTACATTAAATAACTTGTGAAAACAGACAGGGTGTAGATATTTCGAACAAGAAGGTCAAATGTCCCTTTATTATAACCAAGAAGGCCAAGATGTGCCTATATTACTCACCTGGCTACCATAGCCTATAATAAAAGGTTACCAAGAGCAGAAAGGGTCAATTTTGACGAAGGGATTATACGTTTTATATGCTGCGATCTATGTGATATTCAGTATGTGAAGTTTAGTCGTGAAATGACAAGTTTAGTCCTCAAACCATTTGGTTTACAGTTTGCTTAACAATAACCGTACTATAATGTGTCATACAAGCTGTAGTTTCTTAATTTGTTACCAATAAACGGTTTCAAATCTGCTCTAACTAGATCAATTAGATAAAAAAAAATCACATAGGTGCTTAAATATTTACATGTAATGCCTCTAGTTATAAGTTAAGTGTGACACAAGCTTTGGAAGGAGAGGGGGAAGTCTATTCTCCTTCCAGTGTATCAGAAGTATGATAACAACAAGAGGGCCAGTATCGCTCCACTGCCATTAGGCAAACATTAAATCTACAAACAGCCCCGCCACCTGGTGACCATGTTTTTCGACCAATGTACATGGCTTGAAGGAATCTGATAGAGGATCACCCTAGGAACATTTCTCCCAAATAATTTGAAAATCAGCCCAACACTTTTGGAGAAGAAGATTTTTTAAGTTTTCGCTATAGCCATATTATATCAACATGACTTGAAATAATCTGATAGAGTCTCCCAAGGAACATTTCTACAAAATTATTTAAAAATTGGCCAAACACTTTCGGAGGAGAAGATGTTTTAAGTTTTCACTATAGCCATATAAGGCAAAATAGCCCCGCCCCCTGAGGGCCATCTTTGTTTACCAATCAACTTGGCTTTAAGGAATCTGATAGAGAGTCACCCAAGGAACATTTCTAACATAATTTTAAAATCGGTTTGACACTTTCGGAGAAGAAGAAGACTTTTTAAGTTTTCACTATTTTTTTCACTATAGCCATAAAATAGCCCCGCCTTCTGGCGGCCATGTTTTTCGACTAATCAACATGGCTCGAGGGAATCTGATAGAGGGTCTCCCAAGGAAGATTTCTATAAACATTTTAGAAAATTGGCCAACACTTTCGGAGGAGATTTTTTAAGTTTTCACTTTAGCCATATAAGGCAAAATAGCCACGCCCCCCTGGCGGGCATGTTTTTCGAACCAATCAACTTGGCTTGAAGGAATCCGATAGAAGGTCACCCAAGGAACATTTCTTTAAAATTATTTGAAAATCGGCCTGAAAATAAGTTTTCACTATTTTTTTCTTTCTGTTGCCATGGAAACCAGAATTGTGCATGGATCAAAACATTTGAAAGAACTTAGGAGAGGACATTAAGAGGATTCTTCTAATGAAGTTTCATCCCAATTGGCCAAGTGGTTAGGGAGGAGATATCGTTTGAAGCAAAACGTTTACGGACGGACGGACGGACGGATGCACGCACGCACGACGGACAATTCCCCATGACATAAACTCGATTTGCTTTCAGCCAGTGGAGCTAAAAACGGGAGTATATAAACGCAAAATACGAAGTATATTTATGATCAAAATTGAGCATTTATGAATTAAAAGAAAAAGTTCACATGTATAGTCAACATATAGCAAGAATACAATGGTCTGAATGAACAAACTTCAAACATATAACCGAGTTTTTCTTAACAATAATAATGTTGGTTGCTCCCTTTTCGATTACGTCACCCCATGGTACAACATTAAAACCTATCCCATACTGCCGCCGCGCTTCCACGCGGCGGCAATAAAAGTAATTAAACGATGCTGAAAAAGAAAGGAAATATAGTCCTTCCTTTATCATTAGAAATATTAGGTGCTAACAGTATTCATTTTAAGGAACAAAGGGGGTATATCTTACATTTCCCTGCATTAAAAGCAACCTAGATCTAGATCTCCCTAGATTTACAATTTACTCTCTTTAAATTTACTTCTGGATAAATATTAGTATATCCCCAGTCCTGCATTTTAAACCACAACAATTGAACATTTCTTCCAGCACTAGTGCCACACTTTCGCAAATCTCAAATAAATGGACTTGTAGTCTATGCCGAATGTACTAGTATGCCTGAAAACATTCACAGCAAGTTTGAAGTAGATTGGATGAAAACTATTTAAGGTATAGATCCGACCTGTCAGCACGAATTATCCAACCTTCACAGGCAATCCCATATATTGCATCGTCTAAAGAAGGTTCTATAAATACAATGGATAGTCTAGCGATTTTGAAGATTTTTTTTTATTAATTTTCCGTTACCAATATTATTTTCAATAGTTCACTTCCGATGCGTCGAAAGTATTCTGCATCAGAAATAGGGTTAATGAACATAATGGAGACATTATAGTTCTTTATGAGTGACCAAAAAAGGATATTTTCTTTTTCATGCTTGAGAGAGAACGGATATGCACAACAGCAAATGCATTAATTTGCCGCTTTAAAAGCTGTTTTACCAGCAAAAAGAAAGACATTGAAGATCAAATGGAAGATAAATCACCTTGATGTATCTGAGCCACTTAGAGAAAAAAGCGAATAATTTCTAACAGAGAAAGAGTGCAATTGTAATCATAAAGTATTAATGTTTTGATACTTTTGATCTGTATTAGACTTGACTAAGATAACGTTTTAGATCTACCCATATGTAAATAATATTTAGAAAATATTATACTATGTTTTAACCCTAAGGCAAAGGCGTGAAACCCTTTTATTGAACTTAACTTTATACTCAGTATATTATAAAACATACAATATGGGATTTGAACCCCTATACATTTTCTTGGATTAGGTGTTTGTGTTTTCGTCGAAGGAATTTTCACGGACATAAATGTCACAATCTGTTCCAGCCTCTCATATCAACAATCAGGACTTGTCACGCTTGTAGTAACTAAATGTGACGCAGATTTAGATTTTCGTCTTGAATTATATCCATATGTTGATGGGAGTGTAATAATTCATTAACATTTTGAATCAAGTATTGAAAGATTTTCCTTTTTTTAACAAAAGTTCTCAAAGTAGTATCTGTTGCAGTTGGGTCAATGTATGTGGGCACGAGGTGAAGGTTGAAAGTCTTTACCACTTAGAATCAATTTCAGCAGACGACTTTTAAAATGTCTAGTTGAAAAAAAGGAACATCTCTAGAAACGAAAGATAACTGTGAGGAAAACATGGGCAACATTGTGAGAAAAGTTGAATTTGATGAACTTGTACTTAACTGCTGCACGAAGGCATTTCTCCAACAGCAGACATGGCACAACAATGCCCAGAGTATAAATAAGTTTGCATTTGTAAGTAAAGACATATCTTAACAGGTAGCAAAAATCTGACCTTTTTCCTTCAAGCAGTATATAACCTTTGCAGTAAAGTAGAATTTCCTTTGCGCAAAACCTGTCACTGTATCATAATTGTACTACAAAACCTGTCACTGTATCATAATTGTACTACAAAACCTGTCACTGTATCATAATTGTACTACAAAACCTGTCACTGTATCATAATTGTACTACAAAACCTGTCACTGTATCATAATTGTACTACAAAACCTGTCACTGTATCATATTTGTACTACAAAACCTGTCACTGTATCATAATTGTACTACAAAACCTGTCACTGTATCATAATTGTACTACAACACGGTCAGTATCTACAATGATAAAGCCTGCAAATTCACATAAAAACATAGTCGAGCATAGTTGCCTTATTGACAGTAGCAGTGACAGTGAAATAACTCATATGAGAGAAAGAAAAACCACGGATGATACATCTCTGGAACAAAGATTCAATTTGTTCCAGGAGTTAAGATATAATATAAGCCGTTCCACGAGAAAACAAACAATATGGACTCTGCGTAATGTATCGATCAAGATTAGCCTGCGCAGGTAATACGGGCCGACACATTCAGTCTCATGGGGATAGCGGTATAGAGTAATGATTCCTGAAACAGAAAATCCACAGGAGGCGAAAAGTGTCTGTCCGGGTTAGCCTGCGTGGCATGCTTAGGCTGATCAGGGTCGATACTTTACGCAGAGTCCACAATGTTGGTTCTCTCGTGGAACGGCTCATATCATGACGCCGTGACGACGTCAACATTTTCAAATAGTTGCTCCGGGTTACACGATTCTTACATTGTTCTAAATGGTCTAACCTTTATTAGTTTTGTTTTATTTTAGTTTTACGCCGTTTTCAACATCCTAGTAGTTATTTCACGGCGACGGTACACTCCCTACATGATCCCTCGGTAAACAAACTAGTACTAGGCTAGGAAATGTGCATTGTCCAAGAGCACTCAACAATAACCGCAGTGCAGCAACTGGGGATCAAACCAATGACACACATCCAAAATCCCCGTCGTTTCTAGTTTTTTCAAGTTAAGATATTCATCATTGTGAAGATGATGAAAAGAAAAGAGGGGAACAGGAAGAAGAAAAAAAAGAAGAAAAAGAGTAGAAGAAAGTAAAGACGAAGAAAAATTAATTAGAAGAAGAAGAAGAAGAAGAAGAAGATCAATACCAACACCAACACCAACACCAAGACAAGAACAAGAAGGAGGAGGAGGAGGAGGAGGAGAGGAGGAGGAGGAGGAGGGAGGAGGATGAGGAGGAGGAGGAGAATGTACAGAAGAAAACGAAAGGATTGCATTGGAACTTGAATGAAAATCCCATAATAACATGAGAAACATGTATTGGCAAATGACAAGAGTCACTGTCTTTGAGAACCAATACTATGCCAAGCCTAGCATGGCTTTTCTGAAATCGATATTTCTGTAGAATCGTCAATACTCCGGGACAACAGTGGTCTACTTTACGTATTAATTCGGTCTTCACAGTGGTGCTAACTTTCTCCCAATCCTCGTTTAGTGTTTATATTAGTCTGTTTACTCAACGGCGTTTTATTAGAAAAGGGCTTGCCTCGGACCAGTTCTGGCTACGCATTGGATGAAATAAAATTGAAAGCGATTGTATTTGTATTATACGTGTTTGAAATTATAATTACATGGACTTAATTACATCTTATGATTAAGTTTTAACAAAAGAAGGAGATAACGTTATACGTATGTATCGGTGTCTTATGTGGAAGGTCTATTAAGCAGAATTATATAAGTTAGTAAAATACGACTTATTCATTGAAATAAACACATATCAATGAAAACAGGATCGGTTTAGGCATAATTTAAGCTTCGGGAAATTCACAAAATATGACGCCCCTGTTTAACGTTGGTTCACGTTTCATTGAATAAAGTATGATGAATGGGTTATTGTGATCGTGTAATATATCTATACAAAACGATAATACGAGATAAAGAAGATGAAAGTTGATAAAATCACCGTGTCTCAATTAAAACAGCTGATTGAGATGGAACAAAGAAAGACGTTAATACTAGACTGTCGACCGTTCATGGTTTACAACCGAGAATGTATCACTGGAGCCGCGAACTTCTTTTGTCCGTCCATCGTCAGACGTCGGTTTTCGGGGAAACGATACATCAACCTAGACAAGTTGTTACCCCAGGAAATCAGGAAAAAATTAAAAAGTGGAGACTATATGACGCTCGTGTTGTATGATTCCTGGGATAAAGACGTGAATCCGGATAGAAGTCCAGAAATAGCCATGGTTCTCCAAGGTTTGACCAACAACAGTTATTCCATCAAACGTGCTAGTATTTTAAAAGGTAAGTTCATTCCTATTAAATAAGTTTAAAACAGTTTATAGGTAAAGCATTAGAAGCCTATATCAATTATGTTCCATTGGACATCCGGCCATTAAACTATATGAACTATATATATATATATATATATAAGGATGGTTTTAATAGTTATACAGTGGTTACACATTTAGCTTATTTGCAGTGATGTGGGTTTTTTTTTTGGTGTCGTATAAAATGATGTACAATCGTCTGACCGTCTATATGGTGTAGTGGTTTGAACGTCCGCATTGTTTGCGATAGATCATGGAAAAATCCCCGGTCGGGTCATACCGAAGACTTTAAAAATGGAAGTTATTGCTGCCTCCCTTGGCGCAAAGGGTTGCAGGAAACACATAACGACTGCTGCGTCGGTGTTATGAAAAATAATATTGGTAGACCCGGTAATTAGTCCCGGAAACGCCGTGATATAACTAAAATGATACTGGTAGACCAGGTAATTAGTCCCGGAAACGCCGTGATAGAACTACAATAATACTGGTAGACCCGGTAATTAGCCCCGGAAACGCCGTGATATAACTAAAAAAATACTTGTAGACCCGGTAATTAGCCCCGGAAACGCCGTGATATAGTTAAAATGATACTGGTAGACCCGTTAATTAGTCCGTGAAACGCCGTGATATATCTAAAATAGTGTAGCAACCGGCGTTAAAGTATAGAATGAATTTGCTAATGAACCATTAAAGAAATGCATTTCCTGCAAACTATTTATTAACATATATTTGAGCTTGCCAAATAGCTGTATAGTCGAGTGCCAGAGTTAAACGAATACAACGAAGAAGAAGAGAGAATAATCCTTGATTATACTGTAGATATATATTGTCAGCCTTGCTTCTTTGTTTCAGGGGGGTTCAAACGGTTCCGAAACGAATACCCACAACTTTGTAGTAAGATGACTTCCAGTTCAGACAACGAGGATATCAAAATGTCCACTTTACCCAAATCAGTTTTACCGGCCAAGACATTCGAGGTACAGTATTCTAAATGAATTTTCTATTACTGGGCATAATTGACCGTTTCTGACCTTTGGACAAAAAGACGTATATTGTGTAGTTATATGATACAAATTAAATAAACTCAAAGTAGTGATAGTCAGGGCTTAAATGAAGATTTGATGTAAAGCATGCAGGTGTGTGTGTGTGTGTGTCTGACCGTCTCAAGAAAGTACCGAATTACGTTCAACTGAAATAATACACATACCCTGACGGAATTCAAACTACTAATTTTGTGAATATATGTGTTTCCAGAAACATAATTTAATCATTTACAGCAAAATAAGGAAGTTAGTACATAATGACATCCGTTTAAATCTAAGTATTCAATAAGAACTTTGAAGAAAAGAATGACGGTTGTACGGTCGACGAGTGTAGGACAAAACAGCCATTTGACATAAACCCCATAGGACAAAACATCCATTCTTATTATAGAACAATCTTTTTTAAAGTTGTCATGTTTGATTCTTTCGATCTTAATTTGGATATTAAGAAATATCTCTTTTTTTCTCTATCAGCAAATCCAAACAAATGTATTAAGTTAAATATGCCATTGTTTCCATTATAAAAACATGGCACAGTATACTAGCCTGGTTGTGATTGTCAACTATATTATAACAGGAAGAGGAATTTGAGCACTTCTCGCATTTCTGTTGGAGTATCATTTATTTTTCCTAAAATGCTTCTATCATTTTCTCTAATTGGTCTAGGATCAGTAGGGTGTAATTGAAAAAAACACCTTCAAATACAATTGATATAATGCATCTATATATTAATATCAAACGCCAAGGGTGTATTGTCCATTGTTCACTAAGGAGAAAGGATTTGTTGTCCAGTTGGTAAATAACCTATGGGGGTTTATGTCCCGTGTTTTGTTTTTGTCTGTACCCCACGGTCGACATGCGATAAAATATGCTTTATCGCATAGAGGGTCGAATTGCTTCGCAATTGACACCGAATAATAACAATTGCATTAGCGGTTCGTTCCTGGCATTTACACTAGGTGAGGTAAATGAAGCACATTTTCAATTTACTGCGCGGGTGCTTCAGCACCAGTGCATATATTGGTTGTGTTTAGAACTACCACTGGTGCAATGGGTGATGGGCTTGCGCATGCGCATGCGCCGTGTTAAACGTCTTGATCTTCGCATGCGCCGTATTTTACTGTCAGCTCTCGGATATTTCCGTAGCAGTTCGTCACAAGTCTGGTTTTCGTTCGAGTTTGCAATAGAAGATTAAGATTAGTGAACCAGTTTATTTATATGCGAGTAGTTTTTTTATAATTAAAATGTAAATTAAAACCATTGTGTAACGTGTACCGGCGTTAAGCCATCGCGGGTCACCCATCCAGGCACTAACCGCGATGAACGTTGCTTAACTTTACGAAAAGGTCAACCACTCTACCAACGTCGCTATAAAAGTCGACTTCGAAGCAATGCTTTAGAAGCAATAGTTATACCTAAAGCAGAGTCTATGTAAAATCACTAGGAACCACCGGGGTTTTAATAACAGGAAAATGGGAATACTTTCATGAATGCAAAGTTATTGTGCTAAATTTTGCGATTTTAATAATATATTAAGGGGAAAAAAGGACGCACATGCGCAGACAAATGTTTACAATAATTTTGAGAGATCGAGGTCAACACGTTGGGAAAATGTATTTTTGTTTTCGTTTTACATATGTAACTAAAAAACTGTTGTATCATATATTTAAAAGCGGGTCTCGTGTTTTTCGAATCAAACAGTATTTCTTAAGCCATAACAAGCTGATTCCCGCACTAACATCGAATTGCTTCATCTTGCAGCAACTCTTGTTAAATATACATGTACATTTTTTTGTTATAACTTGATATGCACTAAGGGCAGAGTCGTGGTAAACAGCCGCACAACTGATTACCACCTTCCTTTAGTTGTGCAAGCGTACTTTTCCCGTCTCACGAAAGTACCGAATTACGTTAAAATAATGGAAGTCAAACCACTGATTTTGTGCATATCAATAATATAGTTTTATCATTAACTGTACAATCAGGAAGTTATTACAACATGACATTTGTATATTTCATTCTTAGAAAGATTTTTGACCTTTTTTTACGATTGTACGGTCGACATCCGATGAAATATACTTTATCGCAAAAGACGGTCGAATTGCTTCGCAACTGACACCGAATAATAACAATTGAATTAGCGGTTCGTTCCTGGCATTAACACTTGGTAAGGTAAATGACGCACATTTTCAATTTATTGCGCGGGTGCATCAGCACCAGTGCATATATTGGTTGTGTTTAGAACTACCACTGGTGTAATGGGCAACGGGCTTGCGTATGCGCCGTGTTAATCGTCTTGATCGCGCATGCGCCGTATTTTACCCTCAGCTCTCGGATATTTCCGTAGCAGTTCGTCACTGGTTCTCGTTCGAGTTTGTAATAGAAGATTAAGATGATGTGAACCAGTCTATTTTTATGCGAGTAGTTTTTTTATAATTAAAATGTAAATTAAAACCATAGTGTAACGTGTACCGTCGTTAAGCCATCGCGGGTCACCCATCCAGGCACTAACCGCGATGAACGTTGCCTAACTTTACGAAAAGGTCAACCCTCTACCAACGTCGCTATAAAAGCCGGCTTCCACAACAAGGCTGTAGAAGTGATGTTTATACCTCTTTACCCCGTTTTTATCCCTCTTTTCTCTTGACTTCGACCCGAAGTCACACAACTGAACACAAGCAGTATACCAGAGCGGAGTCCATGTAACATCGCTGGGAACCACCGGGGTTTTAATAACAGGAAAATGGGAATATTTTCATAAATGCGAAGTTATTGTGCTAAATTTTGCGATTTTAAGAATATATTTAGGGAAAAAAGCAGGCATATGCGCAGGCAAATGTTTACGATTATTTTGGGAGATCGAGGTCAACATGTTGGGAACATGTATTTTTGTTTTCGTTTTACGTATTTAACTAAAAAACTGTTGTTATCATATATTTATATCATATATTTAAAAGCGTGTTTCGTGTGTTTCGAATCAAACAGTATTTCTTAAGCCATAAACTGCTGATTCCCGCGCTAACATCGAATTGCTGCATCTTGCAGCAACTCTTGTTAAATATACATGTATAACATTATATACATTATAACTTGATATGCACTAAGGGCAGAGTCGTGGAAAACAACCGCACAACTGATGACCCCCTTCCTTTAGCTGTGCAAGCGTACCTTTCCCGTCTCACGAAAGTACCGAATTACGTAAAATAACACAGTTACCTTAATGGAAATTAAACCACTGATTTTGTGCATATTTGTGTTTCAAGAATATAGTTTCATCATTAACTGTACAATCAGGAAGTTATTACAACATGACATTTGTATATTTTATTCTTAGAACGATTTTTGAACTTTTTTGACGGTCGACATCCGATGAAATATACTTCATCGCAAAAGGCGGTCGAATTGCTTCGCAACTGACACCGAATAATAGCAATTGAATTAGCGGTTCGTTCCTGGCATTAACACTTGGTGAGGTAAATGACGCACATTTTCAATTTATTAAAAGTACATGTACGTTATTTTTATAACTTGATATGCACTAAGGGTGGAGTCGTGGTTAGCAGCCGCACAACTCATGATTCCCTTCCTATAGATGTGCAAGCGTACCGTTCTCTGACACTCAAGTTTGACTCCTCTTGGTTTTATTACGTTTTAAAAGCATTGTTGGAAAAGGAAATTTTGCACATGATATGTCAACTCTATATAAATTGAAAATGAATTGCCTACTTTCGAGATTCACACAATCGATTATTTAATTACCTTGAAAACGGTACACGTTCATTGAAAACGGTACGCGTTCATTGCAAACGGTACGCGTTCATTGAAAACGGTAAACGTTCATTGAAAACGGTACACATTCATTGAAAACGGTAAGCGTTCATTGAAAACGGTACGCGTATATTGAAAACGGTAAACGTTCATTGAAAACGGTACGCGTTTATTGAAAACGGTACGCGTTCATTGAAAACGGTACGCGTTCATTGAAAACGGTACGCGTTCATTGAAAACGGTACGCGTTCATTGAAACGGTACACGTTCATTGAAAACGGTACACGTTTGTAATTCTGAACAGTGTAGGTTCAAAACAGCCTTTTTCTCTAAATTTTCAATAAATCGACTCTTAAACCGCCATATGAGGCAGTATATCAGTAAACAGTTAAAAGATGTGATAGTAATATGGACTTTTTTCTGGCACATGGGCCTTTTGCACTTTTAACAAACTAAGGTCAAAGTAAGACAATAATGTTCTAGAGTAATTTCCTAGGTGGGATTGGCTGTTAAGATTAATTAAAGTACAAAAATAAGCTTTGTGTATTTCGGGGAAATCGACGCTGCGAAGAAGAAAAAATCAATTATCTTTAAAGGAATAACTAGGAGAGTGTGTGAGTTTCCACGCCATAAATTGTCGGCATCACGTCATGCATCTCAGTATCGCGGTAATCGGAAACGTGTGTTCAACTACTTGCCCTGACGATGTTGTTTGTTGGTACCCTGTGTCACCTAGCTTTCTACTTTGTTTACGTTATATCACGGCCGTTGTTAACACATTGACGAATTTATAAAAGCTGTTTATTTTTATGCTCTGATCCCAAATTTATCAGTTTTGTAATTTATGTTCACGTTTTGAAAAGGGTAATAAATATAATTTACAATTATGTTGTTTTGAATAATAATACCGAGGGTTCCCCCCCCCCCCCCCCCCCAACCCCCCCCACCCCCGTGCTAGTTATATAATGACACAGATTACAGCCAACAAACGTTCTTTTCGATCGCTTGAGGTCATTGCAACTAGCACTATTTGTCAAATTCCGAATGACTTTATTTAGCCGTCAGACTTATGCCTGATATATCAGTAGTACTCAGTCTCTAGATTAATTGGTTGGTTAATTGATGGTTTATTATATTTTCAGAATCGACCCTCCGAATTGCTTGAACACCTTTACATCGGCAATGAACAAGACGCCATCAATAAAGACGTGTTGATAGGTCTTGGTATTACGGCCGTCCTGAACGTGTCCACGGTACAGCAGAGTCACGTGACTAAAGACATGTTGTACAAGGAGATCCCCGTACACGACAATAACACAGAGGACCTTCTTGCATTCTTTGGAGAGGCTGTTCGTTTTATCGGTAAGCTGGCTGTCTGATGAATTGATATGGGGTTTAACGCCGTTTTTCAACAAAATAGTTCAGTCATACCACGGCGGCTCATTCACTTGCCAGTGTGTTCACTGGCTTCCTACAACATGACTCCACAAAGCAGTCTTTCCAAGCAACTGGCTATTTTCTCTACAAACACAAATGTCTAAAAGAATAATGGCCAAGATTGAGTTCGAATTCGGTCATTTGAGTTCACTTGTCTATCGGCCACGTGGCCACGCCAAGAAAATTTACACTGACAATACAAAAATGCAAGGACAGTAGGTAACAACTCTGAATGAATAACTAGCCGAGGACGAAATCATAGTTATATAACTGTTGTTTAGGGTTTCTAAAACAACAATAACAATAAGCATGATACGAAATCTTTTATAATATTTCATCATAAAATCTTCGAGGGTCCGTTTACGGGGTGTCGCGACTCAATTAGAGAACATGCCGCGTTCTCGCTTACTTGCTTCCCCCCTATTCTTTTGTTTACCTTATTGCTCCTGTAAAGTTGACGCCGCGTGGAAGCGCAGCGTCAGTATGGGATAGGTTTTAATGTTGTACCATGGGGTGACGTAATCGAAAAGGGAGCAACCAACATTATTATTGATAAGAAAAACTGTGTTATGTATTTGAAAAAACAACAAAGACTTTATGAATAAATAAATTGTATTAACTGATTTAAGAAAATACGTATGTCTTCTACCGTTATTACAACACTTTAGACACATTTAATTTGTATTTAATAACTGTTCTCCAACTTCCTAGGCTACGCTGCTTTTTATAGGATGGTTTACGGAGTTCACTTTTCACCAACTTCCTAGGCTACGCCTTTTTAATTTTTAATTGTTTGGTTTACTCGATTGACGACTCGATTGATCAAAGGTCAGATAAAAGTTTCGGGGGATGTCTTATAACCAATTTATTTCTGTTGTATTTCTTAACTCTAAACGTTCACACTTGTTCATTCAGACCATTGTATTTTTGCTATATGTTGACTATACATGTGAACATTTTTCTTTTAATTTCATAAATGCTCAATTTTGATGATAAATATCTTTAAACTTGTTAAAATTACTTTGTATGTTTTGTTTATATACATGTACACCCGTTGTTTGTTATCCTACTTCTACTAAACTGGAAGGAGAACAGACTTCCCTCTCTCCTTCCAAAGCTTGTGTCATACTTAACTTATAACTTGAGGCAATATCTGTTAATATTTCAGAACCTATTTTGTTTGTTTCTCTAATTGATCTAGATAGAGCTGTTTTAAAAACGTTTTTTTGTATTAATTAAGACACGTTAGCTTGTATGACACATTATAGTTGCAGTCAATGTTAAGCAAACGGTAAACCAAATGGTTTGAGGATTAAACTTGTCCTTTCACGACTAAACTTCACATGCTGAATATCGCATATATCGTAGCATATAAAACGTCTAATCCCTACGTCACAATTTACCCTTTCTAATATTGATAACCTGTTATTATAGACTATGGTAGCAAGGTGAGCAATACAGGCAGATATTTTCCTTCTTGTTTAAAATAAAGGGACATTTGGCCTTTTTGTTCAAAATATTTATATCCTGTCTGTTTGCACAGGTTATTTAAATGTATTGAACTGTATCTGCTTCCTTTAAGTCATGCTTCAAAATCATGCGTGGCGTCTTTGATGCTTAACATAAAAATGTGTCTTGTATATAACTGTAATTTAATAAGTAATCATTATAGTATGTATCACATGAAACTCTACAGAAAATGATTCATTTCCATAAATTCATCTCATTAAGCAGCCTTTCACAGACGCATTTTGACGCCTCTGCAGCAGATGACTTTCGAAAACAATATAACAAAAATGGCACTTTCATTTATAGATATATTTTCATTTTTACCTGGATGTTTACAAAGTCATCTGCTGCAGATTTGTTGCCTGCCATATTGAGTAATTTCGCCATTTTTCACTAAATGAATTCAACCCTTTCAGTAATTATACTTTCAGTTAGAGATATTTAAGATATTTTTGCCTATATATATTTCATGTCATCTGCTGCAATTTTATTTTATTTATTATGACTGAAAAGGGGGGTTAAACATCGCTCCAATCAATCAACCAATCAATCAAACAATCAATCAACCAATCAATATAAAGCCATTTTAATCAGATTATGAGTTTAATTACCTGATATACTTCTTCATTCTATTTTCAGATGCAGTGGCAACTAGTGAAGGAAAAGTTCTCGTCCACTGTAAAGCAGGAATCAGTCGGTCTGCAACCATTTGCATAGCCTACCTCATGTACCACAAGTCCTTGACTCTTGAACAGGCGTTTGATTACGTCCAAAGCCGACGAAAGATCGTCTCCCCAAATATGAACTTTATGCAACAATTGTTCCAATTTGAGAAGTGTCTGTTAAGTGATATTTTACTATCAAGTATGTCAAACTTGCGTCCAATGTCGTGTTCTGGATTTAAACCTGCCGAACAATCAGCATAAACGACTCAGGAACTTGTGAAACAGTATTTCAACAACAACGACAGTGTAAACGTAGCGCACTAATGCCGTGGTAACGGGTTCGATTCACGTAAAACATCTCTCCTCTACTAAGTTCATTTAATTTGATTAAATTTGTTTCTATTTAGGTCATACAATTTAACTTTATATATATCTGAATATAGGTTTTAAAATTAAATGGATGTGTGATATATATATTTATATATGATATGTTGTAAATGTGGGAAATTTAACTATAATTTACTTGAGAAAATTGACTAATTTTTCGGAAGAAAAGAAAGATTGCATTTAAATTTGAAAAAGTGTCTGCCGAGCATAAAATTAAACCCTGCAATAATAGTTGTTAAAACTAAACATTGTTACATTGTTATTGTAGTAAGCGCAGTTGATTTAATCATCGTAGTCGTGGTAGTGCAATTGTCATTGTCAATTGAATAATAGCTCTATATCTAAAGCCATGGTTAACTTATGTAGGGTTCGAATGTTATGCTTGACATAGACTACTGTTTCAGCTATTCATCTAATTGCTTTATGTTAATAACATTTCTTTCTTTTTTCAATCTCAGAAAATTTAATTTTTTTGTCAAGCAGTAGATTCCTTTCTACTTCTGTTTTCTCAAGTGTATTATATTTTATTTCGCCGAAGCATTAACTTATTAAACATCTATTTAATTGTGTAAACCGTCGCCGAAGTGTAGTGGTTAGAGCCTCCGCCTCGGAAGTGGGAGTCCATGGTTCGAGCCCCTACAGAGTCATATCGAAGATATATGGTGATAATGGCTTCCCTTCTTCCTTCGTGACCACCGATACAAGGGTGTGAACGGATAAACAATAAACATAGTACTGATGAGTTTCCCAGGAAACACCGTGATATAACTGAAATGATGTTGAAAGCGACGTTAAACACTCAACAAATTATTTAATTTGATAACCTTCATTCAGAATTAAAGAATATATACATTAAATTGACAGACATGTCCTAAAACAGACAAAATACCAGACATTGATGATAAGTTAGACATTGGCATACGTAATATAAGTTATCCTTGTCAATATTGCTTTTTCAGTATAAAAAGGTTTTTAGAACCGGCATGGCGCGAGGTTTTCATTCTGTTAGTGGCGACCTCTTTGGAAAATTATGTTTGGTTTGTTTTTATATTATAACGGTTTACTACGTATATGCATAGTGATAGTTATAATGTTCATTTGTCGCCGATTTTCGTATTTCGAGAAGCAATTCAATTCTCTTTGCGTGTTATGGTCGCTATTAAAAAAGCATCATGTTGTTTACTATAAATTATTTGTATTCATGTCGATCATGTGTACACGCACAAACGGATACACCATTGTTTTCTACGTCCATTTAGTTTTGTCCAAGAGACTTTGGATGTATCAAGTTATCGTTAAACTGCGGCATAATCATGGATGAGTTATTACTCAGCAGTATTGACCTATCCCTGACCTTTCTGTAACGTGACATCTATTATAACGACACACAGGTTCGTATATTTACATACAATTTGAACTTTTCCGTATGTTATGTGTGTTTTCAGGAAACAAAACTGAAATTTAACGAAAACACATACGCCTCATACGGGAATGCTTCTTTGTAAAAGGGTCAGGATGAGGTTAACACTGTTAAATAATACTAAAATGAACAAGGTTGTCAAATATTTTATGTACGATATAATATAATAATATGTATACTGAACGGCGGCACAGGAAACCGTACATCCGAGAATCCTACCATCCCCTTGTTACCGGGGATTGTGTCCAGATTTGCCGAATAAAGTAGTTTGTGTGGTTGTCAGTCCTAACAGTCATCTGCACGGCATGCAAGTCTGTGTGAATACACAGCCTCAAGTGAGTTTTCGCTGTACGCTGAAAGCACGATCCGGAAGTCTGTGTGAATACACAGCCTCAAGTGAGTTTTCGATGTACGCTGAAGCACGATCTGGAAGTCTTGTGAATACACAGCCTCAAGTGAGTGTTCGATGTACGCTGAAGCATGATCTGTAAGTCTGTGTGAATACACAGCCTCAAGTGAGTGTCGCTGTACGCTGAAGCACGATCTAGAAGTATGTGTGAATACACAGCCTCAAGTGAGTGTCGCTGTACGCTGAAGCACGACCTGGAAGTCTGTTTGAATGCACAGCCTCAAGTGAGTGTTCGATGTACGCTGAAACTTTAATACCACAATTCGCTCCATCACTATTATTCATGTTGACTCAAATTTACTTGATGAAGAAAAAGGAAATATTTTCAAACAAATGTGAACCAACACATATATATATAATCGGCCTGTCCGTGGACAGAGTGTAGATCAGGATCAAACTGTGTGGGTGCATATTTTAATCTAGGTCATCGCTGAACTCAAGAATCTGAAGTTTTTTGTCTTGAAGAGGAGCGTATAACATGGTCTGAATTGTTGAAGGGAATGTAATAAATTAAATGGGTACATCGGTGAGAGTAGAGTCTGAAGTCCCTTTCATAAACTACATATACTATTAACCCTTTCCCTCATATAGACGCTTTCTAACGCCTCTGCAGCAGACGGCTTTTTGAAAACATAGTGACAAAAGAAGAAATTGCTCAAAACGAGCAATTTCTCCTTTTGCCACAATGTTTTCCACTTTTAGTCATAGGTTATCCATTCCATTAAAGAGATTTTCTAGTTTTTGACAAAATATGTTCAAAGTCGTCTGCTGTAGAATTGTCGTATGAGGGAATGGGTTAAATATAGTACAACAGTTAACCCCGCCCTCTATGACTGACAACAAAGGTGTAAGGTGTAGGTTTTCTTGTGCCGTAGCTCATCGATATTATTATGTATTCATGTCACTAGTTAGTCCGAAAGCATGGTTGTTAATGTTATATAGATATGTATGCACTATGATTGTACTATGTGTTCATCAGAGGCAATAAACGAAATGTATACCACGACGTGTTATCGAAAAGCTAACCTATTCTCTGATATGATAAGTCTAATGCGGTGTTCTGCAAAACCAACCGTTTGCGACCAATGTAGTTCCAGATATTTCATAAAACCCCGAAGTCTTTGATTGCTCTGCACTGTTCACCAGTATAATGGCCCTGTCACACCAGAACGTTTTAGGCCAACGCGGAAGTAGCGCGTTTAAAATAGATGATAGGCTGGCAAACACTGAACTTTCACCGAAAAATTCAAGTGAAAACATGATTTCAGCGTGTCCATAACGCGTTCATAGCGTATGCCAGCGCGTGAGTAGCGTGTGAGGAATGCTTTCAGCGTGTGGGGACCGCAATACTGATTTAAAGATAACATAAGACAGCGTATCGCCAGCGTTTGCCAGCGCATGAGTAACGCGTTAGTTTCGCAATCGACGACTGATGAACGACTGCCTAGCGTGTGAATAGCGCGTTCTAACGCGCACCAGCGTACTGCAACGACCACGTGATTGTTTATATATATAGCCGACGCGCTACAACAGTATCAGCGTGTCGCCAGCGTACGCCAACGTATAAGTATGTAGGTTGGTAATGATCGTCTATCGCGTTCGCCGCATGAGTAACGACCCTCAAGCGTTGCCAGCGTGTGCAGTCACACGCTGGCAAACGCTGGAAATTGGTATGTTGAAAAATGTATTTTTGCTTCAGCGTAAGACAGCGTGTCCCAGCGTGACAGTAACGCGCTCAGCGTGTAGCAGTGATCGGCGTTTGCAAGCGTGTTGCCGAAATTCCAACACGTTACTCACGCGTTGGCCTTAAACGTTCTGGTGTGACAGGACCATTAGTCATTGGAGGCTTCAAGAAGCGTCTGTATACCAATGTATAAATGTTTCCTTTAGCATGGATGCGCAGACAGGTATGTTGTCCACACGTGTTGTAACTACGCTAAAGTTGGTTTCCGTTCCTACGTTGCCAGACGAAGTATGACCTAAAACCCTTGTCAAAATAGAAAATCTCTATAATTGAATGTATAACCTATGACTAAAAGTGTAAAACATTGTGGCAAAAGGATAACTTGCTCGTTTTGAGCAATTTCTTCTTTTGTCACTATGTTTTCAAAAAGCCGTGTGCTACAGAGGCGTTAGAAAGCGTCTGTATAGACAGATTATGTGAATCAGATGATGTCTGGAAGTTTGGATGATACGTTATTTTGACAGAGATTTGATATTAGGTTGTTCTTCTGCGTAGGATCTTGTGCGGCAATACCTATTTATATTTGCGAAAAATTACGTGTTTCAGTAGTAAGATTTTCAAAAAAAAGTGACTGGTGTTGATAAAATAAAAACTAATAAAACTATAAACGAGCAGATTTTGATCATTTTTCCAAGCGTGGATATCTTTAATGCAATTGAATGGGCCAATGCTGACTGTAACTGTTAGTTTAAGATTACACAAGGGTAAGACAATATCCCACAAGTCGTACGTTTTAGAAAATATTACAGTTTGACTAATTTGTATTAAGCAAATCCAGCTGTTAGTAACGTTCTAGTACAGCGGAAGTGTATAACTATGCGACATTAAACGTATTATCAAGGGAGAGACATCAACTCCATAGACGTGATTGACTAGCTCCTCATCCAACTAAATGGGTGGATGAATACTAGCTCTCATGACCCGGTTTACTAATATGAGGCCGGCAATGCGAAACTGTTTAAATTGACAACAAGAGAAAGTTGATGCAACGCATCAATGTCGCCGGAAATCCATGCTGCAGTTATGCATAACACTAACATTATAGTAGTTGAATAAACAGTTATCAACTGAGGGGCATATTGGAACATCAGGGGTGGGCTCAAGTGAAAATGTTTCATAACTTGCATTGTTTGATCAACGAAGTGAATGATAATTGAAGCCTTTCATTGTTTATGATCAATCTCCATTCCAAAGTAGGTTGACCATACACACAACCAACTAATTATTGATCCTAAACAGTAATAGAAATGAGTAATCTTGCCAATCATTAGTCTTAGTATGTATACAGTGCTATCATTAAGGAATAATTATAAGATTTGTGAATTACACATACACTTTTCAAGATGTTTGTCAGAATATTTGAATTTTATTATTTTTCAATAAAAACACAAAACAGACAATTTAGGATTTGCATGCAATAGCACGTCATTTTACCTTTCCTCTATTAAAGTCAACAGAGGACACCTTTGCAGCAATCTACTTTTAAAACAATGAGATTAGGGTTAAATCGCTGAAGACATGAGTTTTCTCTTTTTCTCAGAATGATATTAGCTTGGCATCCTAATTATATCATACTTTAACAAATGTTGAAATGTAGTCCAATATTTATGAATTAGACCACCTTCGAAATATAATATCAGCTAAACAGTTAAATCTCAATGAAATTGTTGTATAATTTAAACTTAATTTCGAACATAAACTGAGCCCTATACAACATGTTAATTTATTTTAATTCTTTCCTTCCTTTTTTATAATGAAAATAACAAACTACTCATGTTTTAAAATTATATTATGATGAGCGTCCTTGTGTCAATAATGATGCATAACAATATGCAGATCGGAAGCAATATGCCTTTAGGGAATTAAATGACACATTTAAAATTGTCAAGGACGAAATAATTTTGTACGAAAGACCGATTCTTTCTTATTCGCAGAGGTGTCGTTCTTGAAACTCTCTTTATAGGCAGAGAATGTTCGTTCAAAGTAATTTTTCTATTAAAACTAGTTTTATCTCGGTTTGTTCTTTTCTTCATTTGTTTCGAACCAAATAAACATTTTAAATCACCTATGATTTACTATTTGTAAGTGAGTGCAAAGAGCGGCTCTCTGCAAAGGAGATTGATCTACGCAGTTGGTATGTAAACCAAATTAGACTGTGCGACGTAAAGGTTTGTAGTTATCGCCTTTGGTTACATGTAGTATATAGTGTAAAATAAAGTATTTCAATCTAGCTAATAGGGACTGTTTTGTCTTCGTAAATAAAACAAAAAAACATAAATGCGAGTCAAAATAAAGAAACTGAAAATACCTAAAACATCGGAATATTTATTTCATTTTAGATGTGTCATTACTTAGTGTTTTTAAACAAACACAATTGTAATGTGTTCAAGACATCTAAATGTGTTTCTTTCTAATAATAATCCCCCCTCCCATGTCATTTCCGAAAACCTATTAAAAATAGAAGTCGCGGGCTTCTGCCCGGTGACTAATTAGTAAAGAATGTAAGGTTCAGATCACACTGTGCATCTGCTCTGATTTATCATAATCTACACAAGGTTTTATAAACGAAGTAAGCAATATGTGAATGTTGGATATCTGTACAGGACTGTGCGGATTGCGCAGGCTGATCTCAATCTGCACTATTCCCAAAATCTAAATGCTACTGTTTCCCATGGACGAGCTCATATATCAATTTCCCGAAGGAGCAGTTGTATGTGTAATTTGCAAACTATGTATATGATAGGAACATCTGCTATAGGGCAAGCCTATCCTTGCTAGTACCAATTCGACCACTTGGCTATCAATACGCCAATACATGTCTACAAAATGTCGACACAGATAGTCAATACTGTCTATATCGGGTGAAGGAATGGAATAAAAGGAAAATCGACAATTGAGTGAGACAGATACAGGAATCTTTATTTAGCAGTGCGTATACATAGCATGTTACATTTAAAATAGCGCGTGCAAATATCCAATCTGAACATACTTTCATGTAATCGCAATTCAATGTTAAGACGGATTGACCGAATTTACATTGGTAAGACCTTTACTTAATGAAAGAACCATATATAATTACCAAGTGAATAATGTTTTGATTTATTAATGGATTTGTCTGCAATGATATTTCCAGAGTCGTCTTTCAAAACATCGGAGATATTTTAATTAAAATATATTAACAAAAAATAGAAATGCATTTCTTTTATGTCATCGGAATGAGATTTTTTAGCAATTTACCCGAACATGTTTACAAAGGTCGTTTTCCACGAAAGTGCTGGATATCACCTATATCTGAGGGAAGGAAAACGTATCGTGCACCCCGCTCCATCAATGCAGTAAAACCACAACCAGCAAAGTTAATAGTTTTAAAATCAGCCTGCTTAACTAATTCACCAAGGGGTTTAACGCCATTTTTAATAATTTTGCAGTCATACCACGTTAGCCAATATTTCCCCCGGCTTTCTCACACCAGTACTACAGCCAACTGTCTTTCCAAGCAACTGGCTGCTTTTCCGCATAGGCTTTTAAACCAATGGTGGAAGACATTTGCTTCAGGAGATATCTCCCGAAGTTCTAGAAACTATACCCCAGTTACGGAAGTATCTCCCGAAGTTCTAAAAACTATCCCTCGCTTCAGGAAATATCTCCCCAAATTCTAGAAACTATCCCTCAGTTAGTGCAGTATCTCCCGAGGACATATCCAAAGAAAGCCGTGTTAAAACAGCATGTTGTATGTTAACTCCTGCAGAGAGGGTCATCTAAGTGGAACTCGGACATTGCGTGACATTGGATTCGTATCTAACATCTTGTTTTTAAATGACCTTTCATTTGTTCGCTTTTATTCTGAAAAGTAATGTTCGTAAGGATTGTCAATAAGTCCTAACAGATAATTAATTATCGAAAAAAGATTTCATATGACGTCATAAATACCCTACTTTTATCTATTTATATTTCCGTTTCTTTTGAAGATGCAGAATCGTGACTTTAATGCATTTAATTTGACAGAGAATAAACTTACTTTGTAAAACGAAAAGTATTTAAGTGAAGATTTATTTGGCTTAATTGCTTATAATTAGAAGGCGTTTGCATTCAGTAATCTTTTTGATATCGGGTCGAAATACAATGTTGCGTAACACGATAAAATAACTAATTTTGTATTTAGTTTTAAACTGACACTTATTTATTTGACATCGATTCTGAAACCAAAGGCACTCGATGTTATGTACGATTACGCCGAGCCCCGGTAGCTCAGTTGATAGCGACCCGGGCTGTCAATCCAGGTGTTGTGATTTCGAATCCCGGCTCGACAAAAGTCAATGCGATATGCGTCATTCGTCTTCCACCAATGGGCTAAGTCTATGTGGAAAAGCAGCCAGTTGCTTGGGAAGATTGTTGTGTGGAGTACTGGTGTGAGAAAACCAGGAAATGCATGAGTATGTGAACTGGCCGCCGTGATATAACTGAGAATTGTTAAAAACGGCGTTAAACCCCAATCAATCAATCAATCAATGTACGATTACCCTCCTTGATCTCGGTCTAACGGCCCTTAACAAAATCCTCTTCTTTTAAAAAAAGAATCAATGAAGCAGTATTAATTATAAAAACAAATATCAACCAAAGGCTGTTCACAACATAGGTTAACATGAGTAAGAGGAGAAATACTGATGACCAAAAAGTATACATGGGTAATGAGATAGATACTGAGGACCAAATACTGTTTACAGCATAAGTATACATGGGTAATGAGATAGATACTGAGGACCAACTACGATTTACAACATAGATTAACATGAGTAGTGAGATATATATTGAGGACCAAAGACGATTTACAACATGAGTAAAGAAAGAGATACTGAGGATAAAAAACTGTTTATGTTGAGTACAGCATAGGCCTGCATGAGTAATGAGATAGATATTGTCGGACAAAGACTATATACAACGTGGGTATACAACATAGGTTTACATGAGAAATAAGACAGATAGAGTGGACCAAAGACCGTTTAAAACATAGGTTTACATGAGAAATAAGACAGATAGAGTGGACCAAAGACCGTTTAAAACATAGGTTTACATGAGAAATAAGACAGATAGAGTGGACCAAAGACCGTTTAATACATAGGTTTACATGAAAAATAAGACAGATAGAGTGGACCACAGACCGTTTAAAACATAGGTTTACATGAGAAATAAGACAGATAGAGTGGACCAAAGACCGTTTAAAACATAGGTTTACATGAGAAATAAGACAGATAGAGTGGACCAAAGACCGTTTAATACATAGGTTTACATGAGAAATAAGACAGATAGAGTGGACCAAAGACCGTTTAAAACATAGGTTTACATGAGAAATAAGACAGATAGAGTGGACCAAAGAACGTTTAAAACATAGGTTTACATGAGAAATAAGACAGATAGAGTGGACCAAAGACCGTTTAATACATAGGTTTACATGAGAAATAAGACAGATAGAGTGGACCAAAGACCGTTTAAAACATAGGTTTACATGAGAAATAAGACAGATAGAGTGGACCAAAGACCGTTTAAAACATAGGTTTACATGAGAAATAAGACAGATAGAGTGGACCAAAGACCGTTTAAAACATAGGTTTACATGAGAAATAAGACAGATAGAGTGGACCAAAGACCGTTTAAAACATAGGTTTACATGAGAAATAAGACAGATAGAGTGGACCAAAGACCGTTTAAAACATAGGTTTACATGAGAAATAAGACAGATAAAGTGGACCAAAGACCGTTTAAAACATAGGTTTACATGAGAAATAAGACAGATAGAGTGGACCAAAGACCGTTTAAAACATAGGTTTACATGAGAAATAAGACAGATAGAGTGGACCAAAGACCGTTTAAAACATAGGTTTACATGAGAAATAAGACAGATAGAGTGGACCAAAGACCGTTTAATGCATAGGTTTACATGAGAAATAAGACAGATAGAGTGGACCAAAGAACTTTTAAAACATAGGTTTACATGAGAAATAAGACAGATAGAGTGGACCAAAGACCGTTTAAAACATAGGTTTACATGAGAAATAAGACAGATAGAGTGGACCAAAGAACTTTTAAAACATAGGTTTACATGAGATATAAGACAGATAGAGTGGACCAAAGACCTTTAATACATAGGTTTACATGAGAAATAAGACAGATAGAGTGGACCAAAGACTGTTTAAAACATAGGTTTACATGAGAAATAAGACAGATAGAGTGGACCAAAGACTGTTTAAAACATAGGTTTAAATGAGAAATAAGACAGATAGAGTGGACCAAAGACCGTTTAATACATAGGTTTACATGAGAAATAAGACAGATAGAGTGGACCAAAGACCGCTTAAAACATAGGTTTACATGAGAACTAAGAGAGATACTGAGGACCAAATACAATTTGCAAAATAGATTAACCTGAGAAATAAGAGAGAAAGTGTTGACCAAAGACGGTTTACAACCTAGGTTTACACGAGTAATAAGAGAAATACGATGTACAACATAGGTTAACGTGCATAATAAAATATACAGTGCGGACGAAACACTGTTTACAACATAGGTTAACATGAGAAATAAGACAGATACTGAGGACCAAAAACGATTAACAACATAGGTTAACATGAGTAATAAAAGACATAGAATGAATTAAAGACTGTTAACAACATAGGTTAACATGAGTAATAAGATAGTAAGTGTGTACCATAGACTGTTAACAACATAGGTTAACATGAGTAATAAGAGATAGTGTGGACCATATACTGTTAACAACATAGGTTTACATGAGAAATAAGGGAGATAGTGTGGACCATAGACTGTTTACAAACATAGGTTAACATGAGTAATAAGAGAGATAGAGTGTACCATAAACTGTTTACAACATAGGTTTACATGAGAAATAAGAGAGATAGTGTGAACCAAATACGATTTACAACATAGGTTATCATGAGTAATAAGTCAGAAACTGAGGAACGAAGACTGTTTTCAGCATGTGTTACTATGAGCTGTAAGAGATAGAGTGGAGAATACTTCTTTTATTTAGGTCTATGATTGACGATCATGACTAGATCATTCTGAAGTATTTCTGCCATAACATATACGAGCTGCGTCTGCGTACAGTGAAGACTCGGACGAGCATGTGCAACCACACCGTCTCAACATAGTCTTCAAAGACTGACACGTATGTTACATGTATATAGACTTGAATGCATTTTCTGACGAAAGAAAACAAAGGGCCTGTAGCCCAACTAATTTTATGCAAATTTGTCTTTAACTCTTTCAGCGCCAAAGGCAATATCGAGCTTTTTGCAAACAATACAGATTCAGCTGAGCCAGCTCGTAACGAGCTGTCTCACCTGAAATCTGCATTGTTTGGCTGTGAGTTATAATAAAAAAAATCCAAAAATCCTATAACATGAATATAGAGTCGTCCGAGTTTGAACATGGAAGAGTCTACTTTAAACAATTCGGCGCTGAAAGGGTTAAATGATGGCTAAGCTACAAAGGACTCAATAATATAGACATCGTAAATGTTTGAACGACTAGATGGCGAACAATGAGGACGAGTATGAGATTGACTGAATTGGGTATTCCCTCTTAGCTAAGTTCAAAATGCTGGTTTTCCCCATGACGTGACCCAACCCACTAAAACTCCTGGTTTTCTCATGAAATCGCTCGATGAAGAAGCCGTTCATTCACAATTCCTAGCAAGCCTGTGCTAAATGAAGTATCGATCGACATTGCCTCAACACGATTCATTCAGGCAGATGTTTTACCGCCGTCTTGTCAGTCCTAGAAAGCCGATTAACGATATTGACTGGTCTCACACTAGTGTATAAAACCCAATCCTACATATAAAATGAATTTTGAATGCTTAAAACAGAAAGACATCCTTGATTTGACATTGTATAAGGTTGCGTTAACTTTGTATTGGATCTTTTTAAGCGTTTTGTGAGATTATCGTTCCTGAGTGATGCAGAGCAACAGTGGTCTATAAAGTAATTAATTATAATTAAGCATATTATTAATTAGCAACTGCATTGGTAGCGGTAACAACTTGACATCATGTTGGTAATACAGCATATAAACAATACACAGTAATATATTGTCTACAACTACATGTATTATGCTATGCTATCGACATGGTGATATGATGGTGTTTCCGATGAGTTTTTATTTACTCGAATAAGCACGTGAACACCTCTCTGTTTTGCTTCTGCCAGGCCCCGGTAGCTCAGCCGGTAGCTACGCGGGCTTTCAATCCAGGCGTTGTGCGTTCGAACCCCATCTTGGCCAACATGCTTGCCGACGTTTGCCAAAAATCACTGAAAATTATAATTCCTCTTCCCCAGTGAACTAACAGTCTATGTGAAAGAGCAGCCAGTTGCTTGGAAAGTCTGCTGTGTTGAGTACTTGTGTGAAAGATTGTTAAAAACAGAGTTTAACCTGTTTTGTTGGTAAATACACAATGACATTCTGTGTGAACTTTTTCCTGGTCTGACTTCACCCTTTAACGCATATAGGCGCTGTTCGACACATCTAAAACAGATGACCTTTGAAAACATTGTTACAAAAGGAAAAAATTGCTCAGACCGAGCAATTTCCCCTTTTGCCATTTGTTCAACTATTCTAAACGATGACACTTTAATTTTGGAGTGACTCTATATATTAACAATGATTTTTTCAAAGTCCTCTGCTGTATAATTGTTGTATGTGTGTGAGGGGGACTCCGTGTTAACCAATGAATGTAACTACAGCTGTAGATACAAAGACGTGAAAGCGCATCCCTTTTCTTTAAAAGGGGCATCACTTGCCATACGTCTCTTTAATTCTTCCGTGAATAGTGAAGAGCCTGATCAACCTGCGCAATTGCAATGGTCGGTAGCACATGCCCTTATGTTGTCCTTCGTAGATAGCCGAGCCCCGGTAGTTCAGTCGGTAGCGACGCTGGATGTCAATCCAGGGGTTGTGAGTTCGAATCCCGGCTCGGCAAACTTTCTTTCCGATGATTGACAAAAGTCAATGCGACATGCGTCATTCGTCTTCCACAAATGGGCTAAGTCTATGTGGAAAAGCAGCCAGTTGCTTGGGAAGATTGTTGTGTGGAGTACTGGTGTGAGAAACCAGGAAATGCATGAGTAGGTGAACTGGCCGCCGTGATATAACTGAGAACCCCAACCAATCAATCAATCAATCAATCAATCAATCAATCAATCAATCAATCAATCAATCAATCAATCAATCTTCGTAGATAATATATATGGGTGTGGAGAATGGAGTACTACTATTCACGGATTTGTTTTTCGCATGTTCTGTCGAATTAACTTCCAAAAGTTCATAAAATAATCATAATGCGTACATGCAAATTCGTTACACACTGGTAGGGAACATTTTATTACAAAACATCTCAGAAGACGGGATTGGTTGTTTTCAGTCCTTGACGCATTCTTCCCTGTTATATTGATTTAACCGTAATTTCTGTCGCGGCAACAAACAAGATTCTAATAGCTGTCATGACATACAGTGCATAAATTGATATTTATTTCGAGCCAGTATAGCTACACATAATCGCCATGTAGGGTCGTCACTCTACGCACTCTCGCACTGTTTGTATGGTAAAAGGCTATAAGTGTTATGTCAAGGATTAGCCGAGCTTGGTAGTCTTTGTACATAAAACAAGAATGTCTGCAATGTCCTCTTTACCGTGACGTCCCTCACATACACTCCTTCGCCCACGCCAATCGCGGAAAACATTAGAACGAAATATCCGTAAGCGGTAGAATTCGATATTGATCAATGCCGGTTTTATTCTCTCTCAAAACATTCAGGATGAATCGCTAGACTTTTTAAGATGAATATTTGAGCTGTGTTATAGACACAAAGGCAATTTGGCTTTTATTCTTGTACGTGGCGTGTCAATCCAAACCATTACGTGCCTCCGTGCAGGGAGATATCCGACTGCAAGTGTTTTTTGCCAAGGCTTTTAAAAGAAGTACTATTAATAGGAAGAGAACACCTAACACATTTTATATAACATAAAAGTGGTCGTAATACAAACGTTTTTTAAAACTTACGCAAATAACAACCACATAATCTGTATGCTGGAAGCGTATGCAAAACATCTCTTTCAATATAATCTGAATCAATAGGTGCATTTGTTTTTTATTTCCTTGTGTCAACGATTTCTAAGGCAGCTGCAAAGGGAGACGGGATCTTGATGCATTTGCAAAGAATTACAGCTTTGTCAAGACCATGCACTTAATATTAGCCAACAATTAAAAGTTTTAATAAAACAATAAACAACTTAGAGGTGCGGTCAAAAGACTAGGACCTAGTACATGTCTCCTAATCCTAGTCCAAAACGGCGATACCAAAAGTGCCCGTTTCACCTGAGACAGATCTCTCAAGCATATATACGTGAAAAGGTGGACTCTATTTTGAGGCATATATGTGTACTTGACGAGCCTTGAAACTCGCACTTGGTGTTATATTAATAACTGCATATTTATATATTCATGGAAAACCACATTATATATATTCCTTCTTGTGCAGAATGTATGGGCGAAAAGGTACACGGTGATATTGGTAAACAGTGTCGATCCATATCATTCTGTACATCCCCACTATCATATCCACATCTACACTGTTCATATATAACTTATACATAAGCTTGTAAGAAGCTTCTAGCGACATTTGTAAATTATGATAAAGCTGGGCAGATGGACAGGTTGACCTTACCTAAACTGTTCAAAACGGACAACGTGTACATCTTCGCATGTACATGTATTACAAGCCGGATGTTTGATGCAAAGCATCAAAGAGAAGCCGCAATATTTCGTTTCACATGAAGAAATAAGAAAAAAGATCATTTAAATCCACAAACATTAGAACAATTTAATCTGTAGTCAGTAATGCTGATATCGATTATTGAAGATATAAGTTTTATGTAGGATATTTAACCTGGCAGGGTCTGTGTTTTAAGTGAATGAGATAATTTCGAGTTAAACAAAACTGACACATAATACTAAAGATAAATGGACAAGAGGTTATGATAAATTTAAATTAGTACCAAAAACAATCAACTATTTGTATTGAACACACGCCCTGTTATGATAATGTTTTATCAAATAATGCTGACACACAGAAAATCTGTTTTTCGTTTGTATCGGTAAGTAATGATCGTATGATAATTGAAAAGTGTTGAATTATTGTGGCAAATGCAGATATTGCTCATTATGAGCAATTTCTCCTTTTGTCACAATGATTTCAATGATGTTTACTCTGACAGACTTTAAAATCATCAAGTACATAACATAGGAAATCTCTATAAATGATAGTAAGATAATTGAAAAGAGTTGAAATTATTGTGGCAAATTGAGCAATTGAAAATCAAAGCTGTCGGATTACAAACGCACAATCTCGAGTTGACGAAACTGATGTGAACTCGTGTCGTCATTAGCATTCAGATATTGAAAACATTGTGACAAAAAGAGAAATTGATCACAAGGAATTTATCCTTTTGCTACAATGTGTTCTACTTTATGTCCATAAATTATACCTTCATTTAGCAAGATGTTCCAATTTTTACTTAATGTGCGACGTATAAGGGAAAGGCTTAACATAGGAACTAGTTTCATTTTTGTTTTGAAAACGTTAAACCAGTGCTTGAAAATTTACTTGAATTTAGTTCTCAAACTGTAAATTTACCAGTTGATATAAGAGTTGAAATGCTGTCTACATTTACAGTGATAAGTTAAATACAATTCAGTTAATCCGATTGTTTGTAAGAACCAGAAGATTTCATTTCATTTAAGTATTCTGGATGTTCACATCGCATCCGTGATAAAAACGTGTTGTTGGCTAGGCAAAATACACCGATATCGTGTTTACCGCGATATTCGTGAAATGTGGAACTGCAACAGCGAAAAAGAACGAAATTGATCTTGAAACAGATATTTCTGTGGTTTAAATCTTTTCATGTCTGCATTTTGCGATGACAATTGTACTCAAAGTTAACTTTGAATCTAATATGTACTGAACATGAAAGTCAGATTATTAAAAGCAAAGCAAATGAAAAATGTATGTGAAATTGCGATAAAAATGAAAATCTATAAATAGACTATAGATGAATGGTACTGTCTTTTATTTTATCTCTTAACTTATTCGGGAACCAGAGTCGCTGCGTGGCCGCTTACGACATTTACACACTAGACCAAATTGAGATCGGTTTAAAACGCGTTGGTGAATACGGATTAAATCTGAAACGTGGACTAAATATTAAGATTTAGATTTAGACAAATATCTAAATTGAAAAGTTTAAATAAATATATATCATAGCATGTAAGTTTAAGGAACCAGACTACATTTACAAATTCAATAGAAGGGTTCTCTATTTTACTGTCTAGAGTAGATACAGTATGAATTTCGCTTAAATAAAAATGTACATACATTCAATTAATATACTGGAACTTTGTCTTTTGTTTTTAATTTGTTAAACTCACACATGTATACAGAGTGTAAAAGGGATGTTTTAAAAGTCATTACCTTAAATTAATGTACTTAGAAAGGACAAAGAGAAATCAAGATATGTGGTCACGCTGGCAGGTCTAAATATTCTCCTTTACCGAATATTAAAAGCATCCCTACAGGAAGCCGCCTACTGGCGGCTTCCAATAAAACTAACAACAACAAGGTGGGTGTTTGTCTTGCGTATCGCCATGTATAATTATGTGTATGTATATGTGCGAACATCAACCAGGAGCTGTTTATGCTTAAGCCTTACCCCTCATATATACGCTTTCGGACGCCTGTGCAGCAGACGACTTTTGAAGACATTGTGACAAAAGAAGGAATTGCTCAAAACGAACAATTTCTTCTTTTTCCACAATGTTTTCAACTTTGTTCAATAATTATACCTTCATTTATAGAGATTTTCCATGTTTTTGCCTAGACATTTTAAAAGTCGTCTGCTGCAGACTCGTTGTATGTGGGAAAGGGTTAAGTTGTAAATGAAATATCTATTTGTATTTATTATTCGTGAACATGAGTCGTTGTATCGCCACCACACCTGTATTAACTAAAACGGCAACAAGAGGAGTGGATTCATTCCCCCTAACGATATGCAAACATTACACGTTTTCAAAAGATTATCATTTATAAATTGGACATGGACGCCATTTTAAAAAAAAATTGACTGTGAGGAAATGATAAGTAAAGTGACAAAATGGAAAGGTTGGACAGTATCATCATAACTTCTGCCAAAAGAGGAAATTGCTCATTATGGGAAAATTCACCAAGTTTCAAAATGTTCCTTCTAAGTTATCATCTAACATCCATTTAGTCTGATCTTCATCTACACAAGTCACGCTAGTTGTTAATCAATTGCAAACCTATATTAACAGAGGTAAGATTAGCACAGAACTACTAAATTTTGAGTTTTGTTGTAACTGTAATTTTCAGAGACAATAAATCTGCCTGAATTCTCAATAACAAACTGTCGTCTTTCGTGCAGTAATGTGGGCAGAGGTTGACGAGCAGTTGCGATACATACACACATACTAGTATATGAAGCATAATTGTAGTGCTAGAGCTGTTAAATGCCAAACCAATCCTAAGCAAACAGTTCTGGCTGTTTACACCAACGCAATATTTCATTCTGACTGTTGTCTTGGCGTTTGAACGTATCTGTATTGCGTCATGATTACTTACAGTTCGAATAAGTCTTTTTAGTATATATCGAGGGCTTGGTGTGAAACGGTTGTAACTTAAAATCTATTTTAAAAACCCTGGTTTTGGGGCAATTTTGACCCCTTTGTAAACAATGCAAATTTAGAGGCCATTGCTCAAACGAGCAATGGCATCTAAATTTCCATTGTTTACCAAGAAAAATGATTTAACTCATATAAAGACTTTATGGCGAGGTGATTAACCTTGGTACAAAAATACCAATTTTAGTTACAACCGTTTCACGCCAAGCCCTCGATATCTGCGGAATATAAGGTATCGTTTTAAAAGCACTTGAACAAAGATTTGTTATATTGATTGATTGATGGATGGATTGATTAAACGCCATTTTTAACAACTTTTTCAGTTATATCAATTTGGTCAGATCACCTACTCATGTGTTTCCTGGTTTTCTCACACCAGTTCTCCACACAATAGACTTTCCAGGCAACTGACCTTTTTTCCGCATAGACTGTTAGCCCATTACTAGAAGAAGAACGCCGCTTGTCACAGTGACTTTCATTACATCGCTACCGGGGCTCGGCTGTAATTGGTTAGTGTAGAAGATGTAAGCCTGGTGTTGTTGTCTCCCTTATAATGTACCAGATGCACTGTCCAATCATCAGGTTGGCAATTCATTACACGTATTAACCGTTATTGAGGGAGTCTGTGAGCACAATCCGCGCTTAGCGACTTAACCCTTTCCCTCATACGACAATTCTGCAGCAGACGACTTTGAACGTATTTTGTCAAAACATAGAAAATCTCCATAATTGAATGGATAACCTATGACAAAAAGTAGAACAAATTGTGGCAAAAGGAGAAATTGCACGTTTTGAGCAATTTCTTCTTTTGTCACTATGTTTTCAAAAAGCCCTCTGCTGCTGAGGCGTCAGAAAGCGTCTATATGAGGGAAAGGGTTAACTTAATGCTTACGAACTTGAAGGAATATATGTATACGTAAGAGACCTACTACCAACCTCAAAAAGAAATCTTGATGACAGACGACACATTTCTGTTGCAAATAATCATTCACGTATTACGTAAATAAGAATCATTGTCAGAAAAGGATAAAATAAATATGATGTAGACAAACACTGATTTCAAATTTGAAATATTTAGGTAAATGGAGAAATATTCCATTTTATACGAGTACGCTTTGTCACGACTTTTTTTAGATTTCAAATCTTGTATTAGGCCAGTATGATGCGCCTAATTTTGGCTCAATATATATATATATATATATATATATATATGCAAGTGTTTTATTTTAACTACAGAAACGAAACAGTAAACAGTGTGGTCCTTTAACGATCACCTGATTTAAAAGAACTTAAATGGTTTTCAGTGTTTTTACTCTTTACATATAATGAAAACCCGCCCCTTGTGGCCATGTTTTTCAACGGATCATAATAATTTGAACAATCTTGGGCGAGGGCACCAAACGAACATTTGTTCAAAATTGTTTCAAATTCAGTCCTGTTTTACTTTTAACATAAAAGGACTGAAAATCCGCCAAAACGTTTAGCTGCCACGTTTTTTAACGGGTCGGAATAATTTAAATAATCTTAGTAGATGGTCAACTAAGGTACATTTGTGCCAAATATTGTCAAATAAGTCCGGTACTTTTGGACAAGAATATTGTTAACGTTTTGTCATTTTCCCCATCATTTTGATGTCGTAGCAATCAAACATCTATTATATAAATGAGGTAATTGAACACATTTGGAAGAGGACCACCTAATTAAGGAAAATTCCTATGAAATTATTTTGAAACCTGATAAGTATTTGCAGATAAAATTTAAACGAACGACAGACATTGGAAGACGGACGGAGTGTAAGTAATCACAATAGCTCACCCATGGCAATTCGTGTTCATGTCAGCTAAAACACATGGGTTTGTAAGTAAGATAGTAAATTGTTTATTAGTGTAACATGTGAAAATCAAGCATATTCATTACAATACATGGATATCAAAAATGTAAATCATGTTTGAAATATTAACAATCGGTCCTCGGGGCATATATGTCACGAAGATATAACGCATTTTTATACGTACCTATAACATAAATATCTGGCTCAATTCTAACGATGTCGTTATCAAATCGTATTCCGAAGATGTGTACGTATGATACATTGAAGCCCCAATTATCAATGTTTTCAAATATGATAATAAGAAAAATGGATATATAATCAAATACATAATTTAACTTTCAACATTTTATGAAGAACAATTAACAATGAAATAGTCATCAAACGTTATAAGTTTCATTCTACTAGACAACCAATTAATTTGCTCGTTTATTTCATTATTTTACCTCATTTTCAACACTATTTCATTTCTATCATTGCGACAGTTAAATTATACATTATCTTATTGAAAATCTAACAGTCCTAGGTAAGGAAATATGCATTGCGAAATTGCGCTCACCTGCAAGCTGGGATTGAACCCGGAACGACTACAATTAACAATGGTTGTCCGTAAGACAGCGCGTTCGACTATTCCCTCGCTTATAAGTAACTGAGATATGGACTAATAAAGCCGTTGCAGCAAAGCTTGAACCACAATTTCTAAGTTAAATAATAAAGGGCCGTGATTTGCATTGTATGCAAGATAGAATTACATAGGTGGGATTGGTTGAGGATAGTTGTACAAAGTTTCAATGCAATGCATCAAGTACTTACTGAGATATGGACCTTAATTTAGTTTCACGCACAACTTTTACCTGAATGTCTTAGTATATGCAGTAAATAGTTAGCTTACTGGGTTAACTACATAGCTGTGATGGCGCTGGGAAGCCATGTAACAGTTGTAATGCAATACATCAAGTAGTAACAAAGCTATATTGTAAAATATGTACTTCCATGCAAAACCTTAACCAAACGCCGACGCCAGGGTGAGTAGAATAGCTTTCATATTCTCCAATAGTCGAGCTAAAAATAAAGCAATACATTTAGCATATACATAAACAACAAAAGAGCGACGGTAGCCCTGTAACGCTAACATGTGTACCATGGCACTGTATGATAACGTTTGAACAATTGTAACTAGAATTGTTTTTGCAAAAAACAGATGTCTCCCCGTCAAATATCTGTCAAAATCTCTCAAAACATTCCAACCTATAAAGCAGACAATGGGTTCTGCACATCGCCTTGATGAGGTGAACATGTGACCCAAGTTTCATGAAAACCTTTCAAGCCGTCTTGGAGATATGGAGCGGACACGATTTGGGACAGACAGACAGTCGAGACATGAGTTCTGCACATCGCCTTGATGAGGTGAACATGTGACCCAAGTTTCATGAAAATCCTTCAAGCCGTCTTGGAGATATGGAGCGGACACGATTTGGGACAGACAGACGGACAGACAGACAGACAGTCGAGACATGGGTTCTGCACATCGCCTTGATGAGGTGAACATGTAACCCAAGTTTCATGAAAATCCTTCAAGCCGTCTTGGAGATATGGAGCGTACACGATTTGGGACAGACACACGGACAGTCGAGACATGGGTTCTGCACATCGCCTTGATGAGGTGAACATTTGAACCAAGTTTCATGAAAATCCTTCAAGCCGTCTTGGAGATATAGAGCGGACACGATTTGGGACGGACAGACAGACAGACAGACAGTCGAGACATGGGTTCTGCACATCGCCTTGATGAGGTGAACATGTGACCCAAGTTTCATGAAAATCCTTCAAGCCGTCTTGGAGGTGTGGAGCGGACACGATTTGGGACAGACAGACGGACAGACAGACAGACAGACAGACAGACAGACAGACAGACAGTCGAGACATGGGTTCTTCACATCGCCTTGATGAGGTGAACATCTGACCCAAGTTTCATGAAAATCCTTCAAGCCGTCTTGGAGATATGGAGCGGACACGATTTGGGATGGACAGACGGACAGACATACAGTCGAGACATGGGTTCTTGCACATCGCCTTGATGTGGTGAACATGTGACCCAAGTTTCATGAACATCCTTCAAGCCGTCTTGAAGATATGGAGCGGATACGATTTTGGACAGACAGACGGACAGACAGATAGACAGACAGTCGATACTTTGGTTCTGCACAACGCCTTGATGAGGTGAACATGTGACCCAAGTTTCATGAAAATCCTTCAAGCCGTCTTGGAGATATGGAGCGGACACGATTTGGGACAGACAGACGGTCAGACGGACAGACAGACAGACAGACAGACAGACAGACAGACAGACAGACAGACAGACAGACCCCCAAGGACAAAAACAATATATCTCCCCCTGTATACAGGGGGAGACATACATGTAATTAAGAAGTAATTTGAAAAACAAGTAAAAAGTACGACCTCTAGAATGGCCACAAGATTTGACTTAAATTTGACCTCGTGACCTAGCTTTTGATACGACATGATCCATATTTGAATTTTACCTCTATACAAAGTTTCAACATCCACACATTAAAAAATACGTCATTAATGGCAAAAATATTTTTCTCAAATTGTATCTAGTGACCAAATTGTACAGACATGACAACATTTTGAACTTATTATATATATCATCAAGAAAAATATTCTGAAAGTTGTAACATACTCAAACAAGAGGTTGCCCTAGATCGCTCACCTGGTTCAATCCATGCGATTTATAATGCCAATCACAATAACTCATTCGAGGCTAAACTATAAGCCCAGTAGTGCTCCACTGCCACAAGGTGACACAACCCAACCCTATGTTATCTGTCAAATTAATTTGGCAGAAAACCGACCAGATACTTATGGAGGAGATTTCGTTCACGTTAGCCATATAAGGCAAAACAGGCCCTACTATTGGCGGCCATGTTTTTTACCAATAAACATGGCTGAAAGGAAACTCAAAAAGGGTCATCCATGGACTTCTACAAAATAAAATGAAAATCAACCAGACACTTTTGGAGAAGAAGACTTTTCAAGTTTTCACTTTAGCCATAAAAGGCAAAAGAAACGTTGTTTTTTGACAAATCAACATGGCTTGAAGGAATCTAAAAGAGGGTCACCCAAGGAATATTTCTACAAAATTATTTGAAAATCAGCCAGACACTTTCGGAGGAGAAGATTATTATATATACTAAAAGGCAAAACGCCCCTCCCGTGGTGCCTATGTTTTTTTTACCAATCAACATGGCTTGAAGGTATCTGATAGAAGGTCTTCCAAGGAATATTTCTACAAAATGATTTGAAAATCTGCCAACAAGTTTGGGAGACGAGGAATTTTAAAGTTTTATTTCGTTTGATTGCCACGGATACATGTACCAGAATTCTGCATGGATCCAAATTGAAGGACTTCTGGAGTTTACATTTAGAGGCTGCTTGCTGTGAAGTTTCATCCAAATTGATCAACTCGTTACTGAGGAGAAAATGATGATGATCGCATGACGCACGACGTACGCCGGACATAGTGCGATCATAATAACTCAGTTCAGGTGAGCTCATAAAAAATGCGGCATTGGCCAGAATACATTTCTTATATTTGACCAATTGAACTATTTTTTGACCGGAAATTACCTATTTTCGAACTTTGCGTAGATATCATCAAGAAGCACACACAGAATAAAGATGAGCTAACATTAAAGTGGGGACTTTTATAGGGCGAATGCGATTAACACGAACGGGCTCAGGCGAACTGTTATTTAATGTGAATGAACCGGTGATTGATAAATCAAGAGTTCCAAAAGGGTCAGAATCGCTCGACTGAAATGAGGACAAATTGTATTCACTTTGGGAATAAGGGGTACTTGTAAAACCATGGCCAAGCTTTTGGATTAATCAACATGGAAGGATCTATAAGATGGTCACATCCAAGGAACATGTCCATTTACTTTGGCTTATATGTTCTGAGAAGATGATTAAACGTTTACACTTCATGTATGAACTTATGTATGCATAGTAAAACAGCTCCGCCCCCCTCGCGGCCATATTTGATTTCCAATCAAAGATTCAAAGTTTATTGGTAAAGTATTAAGGTCCCGTATACACCATATTTACATGACACACATGATAGCTTACACAAAGACATGTTAGTTCATTCAAAAATAGCATTCGTTTGCAAACTTTTACAATTTCCAATAATCAAATGTAAATACAAAAACAAGGATGCAATATTTATAGGAAAATCAATGTATCATGGTAAGGTTAGCAATGCGTCCTACATATAAGTCAATAATAACGAATACCTAGATAACGAGCAGCTTAACAAGTCGCATAGAAGTACATTTTTGCGTATTAATTAAGGTATATTCATATTACTAGTTCGATTTTGCACGGCAAGATATCGTTTCTTTTAGTCATTGCTTAACAGTGCTTGAAGGAATCTGGTCACTCAATGAACCTTTTTATAAAATTATTTGAAAATCGGGCAATTATGCTCTGAGAAGTTTCATTGTTTGGCGTTTCATGGGTAAGATACAAGTTCTACTGATCCATTTATCCTGACACCAGCCAATCATTCCTTAAGTTAACCATGCATCCCTGAGCGCCAAGGAGGGCAGCCATTCCTACCATTTTTAAAGTATTTTGTTTGACCTGGCCGGGGATAGATCCCGTGACCTCCAGCACCCGAGGAGACATACCACTACACCACCCATGCGGTCCACTCTTAGAAGATGACGTTTTAAATGTTCATGCATAAATGGTAGAACAGGGGGGTCACCCGATGAATAATTCGAATAAGTTATATGACGATCAGGCCACAACGCCATGAGGAGAATATTGTCATATAAACCAAAGCAGCCCATCCCCTTGGTGGAGACGATTTTTGACAGCTTGAATGAATTTACTGCAACATAGTTATAAAAGGAAACCAGGACAATTATTTGGGTGTCTTTCAGTTGTCATGGCAACCAGAATGATGCATGAATTCTAAAGCTTAAAGCCATTTATGAGAGAACATATTCAAACAAAATAAACACTGACAAATTGTCTTGATCAGTATGTTGCTGTTTTCAGCATCTTTAAAATAATGCCAGCATTGTACCTTTCCTTGCAAAAAAATGACAGTTGACATCATACATTGAGAAAGTAATGGCCGTAAATTGTGAATGGCAAACATAAAGAGCAATTACCCCTTTTTCCTACTCTGGCTGATGATAACACTAGCTCGGCCGAAGGTATCAAAGGTAATTTAATGCCATTCAAACCAGATCTTAAACTTTGCTGCAGTAGCATAGGTTCATTTATATATAATGAGTGCCTAGTTCTGATATGTTGCACATCCTTTACCACAGATGAAAACACTGATCAAAATTGGTTTCTGTAGTTGTAATAGTGCAGGAGATATCATCAATAAATGATTAAATTTAAAGTGGAGTCAAATTGCAAAGTCGTTGTGATCCAATTTTGTAATGTGATCACCTTCTTCCCAAGATGTATGGATGAAGCCAATTTGGTAGCTCTGAATTTAAAAGAGAATGATACGTGTGGCCTAGACAAGATTTTTCTTTAAACTGGACGAAAGTTCACGGTCAAGGGCAGAGATGCATCTTTATGCCGAATTAGGTTATTCTATGTACAATAGCATATACGATTTATTCGGTACAAGGTCAAGGTCACAACGAACCTATTCTTATATGTGACAAATCATCCTCAAACCAAATTTGGTAACACCAGCAATGATAGCATCGTAGATAAAGCCTGTAAAAGTTGTATTGTTAAATGAGATAAAGGGTCTATTTTGTAAAGCTTCCCATTTATTCCCTGTATGCATTTGCATACCAACTTGGTAACTGAAATGGTATAGAATACATGACCAGGACAGGGTTGGGTGGAAGGACGGACGGATGGATAGATAAGGTGAACAGATATCAGTTCATGTGGGGCTGATTATTATGGAAATATTAAGATAGAAAATGTACATCAAAATAAGATGAACAATAAACAATGGTGATTTACTGGATTCTCCATTTGTCACAATACTTATAAATGTCATTTCCTGCAAATGTGTTAAAATGCGAATACATGTGGGAAAAACAACTAAACAATAAAATTCCCTTTTTTTCTGGTACCACATTTCTACATAAATATATTTCATGTTTAAAAAAGTATTTACGGTATATCAAATATATACAATAATTGTGGTGAATCAAAAGTCATCTTAGAAACAAGAATCTTACAAACGTGTTAAAGTAATAAGTGTTTCAAAGAGTATTCCAGTATGCTTGTACAACTAGATGACGAGTAGACCTATATCAGACAAGGCATTGTTATAGTCTAATCTGAATCTTCACAGGTTTATTTTCATGTGATATGAACAAAATAGTTTTTTAGAAATTAATAAATAATATGTTAACAGCAAGGGTCAATAAAATAGTCATGAATGAAAATTTAATATTGTCTCCTTTGCTGTTGAATGGAGTCACATACACTTTCACGAAAGCCGAGTCCGCCCGTTTGTTGGTACCCGCATCTACAGCCTGCACGGCTAAGTAATAATAGTGTTGCTTGTGTCGTGTCAATCCTGAAACATTTGTCCTGATCAGTCCTGTATTGACATCAATATTAAAATCTTCATCTTCATCACCATCTGAAATAAATGCCATTCATAGATTAATTTTTAAGACAGTTTCATATATTTTTTGCAAAACATTAAATGAAAAGATATTATTTACTCAATATTTGGCGATAATACTTTTAAGCACATGTGAACACATTAAGGAAAATGGAGAAATTTCTTGTTTGGAGAAATTTATTCTTTTTCAGCAATTATGATATTTCAGAACTGTTTATTTGGAAAACATATGAGTGCAAAAAGTATTAAATCAGAATGTTTAGTAATCTAATTATAAAACAGATTAGAAAAATGATGAAGGAAAATGACTACCTACTTGTTAACAGTAAAGGTTACAAGTTACATATGGAATATCTGTTCTATCTCAAAATGTGTTTGCATGTTGGAAGGGATTAACTCACCAACGATAGCATATGTTAAGGTTCCTGCTGCCCCACTGTCCTGGTCTTGTGCATTCATATCTATTACACTTACAGCTAAAACATAGAATGTATGTATTAGTTGGTCAATGCTCACTATCATCTTTCTTATCACTTATTAAAACCTTATATTGAAGGTACTAAAAAGACAAGTTTTTTCATTTTCACAACATAGGGTTTGTTCTTTAAATGATTAAAGGCGATGTGTCCAGGGCAATATGGCTGGAAAAAGAATGTGTTCATATAATTACTATTATCAAGTCTGACAAAGAGTTTGAGTAAGATATATGACATATTTTGTGGATGCATTATGCGTTTCCCCAGGTTTTTAAATAAAATATTCCATTTAAAGACAACCATATAAAAAGGATAATTTGAGAACTATGTGCAAAATTGTCATTTTCCACTGTGTTCAAGAGTTGTCTGCTGCAGGGGTATTAAAAGTCATTCGTATGTAAAATCGGGTTGCATGTTACCAGTTAAATGAAACATATGATTTTTGACAAGAAGAAATTTCTCAAATTCAGCGATATTGCCTTTTTTAACAATGTTTTCAACTGTACATCCAATTTGTACTGCTAATTTATTAGGCATTACAAAGTCTTTTTAAAACAGTGTTGACTCTGCAGCAGATGACTTTTAAAAAACATAGTTGCAATAGGAGAATTAATGGGCACTTTCTTCTTTTGGCACTAGGTATTCACTTATATTCGATAACTGCTCTTTCATTTATAGAGATTTTCCAAATTGTTGACTAAATGTTTTCAAAGTTGTCTGCTGAAGATTTGTTATATGAGCAAAAGGATTTATACTAACCTGACGTCTGCCATTCCATCACATTCACCTCACGGAAATAGGTATCGAATACTGGGAATTCATTCTCATTGAGAATGTTTATAACAAGTGCCCCACTTGTCTGTTTGTTGGCTGTGTTACCATCAATGTCATCTACTCTGTAATATATAATGTCACAGTATAAATAGGTTACATGAAAGGATTAAATACTTTTCCACATGCAACACATCTGAAGCATATGAATATGAAAAGAATTACGCAAAAATATCTAAAATCTAAATATACAAAATTATCAATTGAAATAGAGGTGAAAAGAATTGTTGCAAAAGGTAAAACGGCTCAATGTTAGCGATAACCCCATTTCCCACTATGATCTCTGCTATAGATTGGTCTAAATGTGCTAATTTGTTCATAGCTGTTCATAAAAGTTGCATAAAATTGGTACTGACATGTTTTTTATGTATGTATACATTCAAAGTATATTCATGATTATACTAAAAGAATTGTCACAGTTAACTAAATGATAAATCCAATATTACTTGAAGAATTGCAAGTCTTCGTTTCTTTGTTAGTATAGTGACACTACCACGTTAAAATAAAAGGGATTCCTATATACAAAAAGTCCTCATTTTGATGCATTGAGATCCCCTACAAAAAGTGGGATTTAGAAACTAACGCTTGGACCATCATGGGAATGCAAATAAAAATATATTTTAGAATTTGTGACTATGAGTGCTGCGTCTAGACAGTTCATAAGGTTTTTCAAAAATTTAACATAACCCAAACTTAACAAAAATATTTGATATTTGATGAATGCTCTGATCAAATTTCAAGATGATTGGTTAAGAATGAGGTGTCTAGAGTGTTCAAAATGGTTTTTTCAAGGTTTGACTTAGTGATCATGGGGTGATGGTGGAAACGTCGAATGTCGATAACGTCGAATTGATAAAACAGAACAAAATGGGAGTGGAAACATGACTGTTATGATGATGTGTTTATGAAGATTGGATGTTAAATGTTTCCTTTAGAGTGTCAACAAGGCTTTATTTTTTAATTTGACCAAATGTTTTACCCCATGTAACCCAAAGTTGATCAAAATTCAACGAAGATAAAGGCTTTAATGAATTTGTATCATGATTTGAGATCTAAACTTTTCTAAAGTTTCTGATATAAGATCAATTTGGCATCAAAAGTTTTCACATGGTTTCTCTAAAGGTTTGACCTTGGTTTTTATCTTTTTCGTAACCTAGTTTTTAAACTCAACCAAGATTTGTCTAAGATAAATGTTCCAATAAAGAAACATGAAATATAACCTCTAAGATGTTCAAAGGGTTTTCTGTAAGTTGACCTCTTGACCTTGTGAATTCTAACCTGACAAATATTCGATGGACATGAATACTCTGATGAACTTTTAAGATGTTCTATGAAAAATATTGTATCTAGTGTTTTTCCTATGATTATTTAAGTTTGACCTAGTGACAGAGCTATTGACCCTATATGAGATCTTAGTGAAACTTGATGTGTGGAATTACTTATGGTACAAGCGCTGTGGAGGTTTCAATAGCATTCTTGTTAGAATGATTGTCTTATTGACGCCGCGTGGGAGCGCGGCGTCAGTATGGGATAGGTTTTAATTTTGTACCATGGGGTGACGTAATCGAAAAGGGAGAAACCAATGTTATTATTGTTAAAAAAACCTCTGTTGTTTGATTGAAAAAAACAACCTTTATGAATCAATAAATTGTATTAACTGATTTAAGAAACAACAAGATACAAAATACGTTTGTCTTCTACCGTTATTACAAAACTTTATACACATTTAATTTGTATTTAATAACTTTTCCCCAACTGTCTAGGCTACGCTGTTTTTGATTGTTTGGTTTACGGCCCTGACCCAATTCATCAAAGCTCAGAGAAAAAGTTCACTTTTCCCAAACTTTCTAGGCTACGCGTTTTTAATTGTTTAGTTTACGGGCCCAAAATTCGCCGGATGTTTTTGCCTATTTATAAAAGTGTGTGAAGTTGGCAGAGCATTAGACGTTAGACATTAGACATTCAAAAAAAATATTATATTGATTATCGAATGTCTAATTAGACATTAGACATTCAATTAGACATTCAGAAAAATCGCAAATGTTAAATATCGAATGTCTAATTCGACATTAGACATTCAATTAGACATTCGCAAATTACAAGATCTATAACCCAAATTCGTCGGAGGTCATTGTACATTCAAAAAACGAATGTCTAATTGGTCAGTTAGACATTAGACATTCGCAAATTAAGGGATTTAGGTACCAAATTCGTCGGAGGTCATTGTACATGCAAAAAACGAATGTCTAATTGGTCAGTTAGACATTAGACATTCGATTAGACATTCGCGAATTACGATATTTAGGTTCCAAATTCGTCGTAGGTCAACGTACAATCAAAAAACGAATGTCTAATTGGTCAGTTAGACATTAGACATTCGATTAGACATTCGCAAATTAAGAGATTTAGGTACCAAATTCGTCGGAGGTCATTGTACGTGCAACAAACGAATGTCTAATTGGTCAGTTAGACATTCGATTAGACATTCGCAAATTACTATACTTAGGTTCCAAATTCGTCAGAGATCATTGTACATTAAAAAAACGAATGTCTAATTGGTCAGTTAGACATTAGACATTCGATTAGACATTCGCAAATTACAAGATCTATAACCCAAATTCGTCGGAGGTCATTGCACATTAAAAAAACGAATGTCTAATTGGTCAGTTAGACATTAGACATTCGATTAGACATTCGCAAATTAAGGGATTTAGGTACCAAATTCGTCGGAGGTCATTATACATGCAAAAAACGAATGTCTAATTGATCAGTTAGACATTAGACATTCGATTAGACATTCGCAAATTAAGAGATTTAGGTACCAAATTAATCAGAGATCAATGTACATTAAAAAAACGAATGTCTAATTGGTCAATTAGACATTAGACATTCGATTAGACATTCGCAAATTAAGATATTTATGTACCAAATTCATCAGAGATCAATGTACATTAAAAAAACGAATGTCTAATTGATCAGTTAGACATTAGACATTCGATTAGACATTCGCAAATTAAGAGGTTTAGGTACGAAATTTGTCTGAGGTCATTGTACACGCAAAAAAACGAATGTCTTATTGGTCAAATAACTTGAACATATTGATAACTCGAACATATCGATATCTCGAACATACCGATGACTCGAACACATCGATATCTCGAATACATTGATAAGACGAATGTTTTTAACTTGAACATTTATTGACAAATCGAACATATCGATATCTCGAAACTTTCGATATCTCGAACTTTCCAATATCTCGAACTTTCGATATCTCGAACTTTCCGATATCTCGAAGATATATATATATATATATTTTTTTTTTTTTTTATTATTAATTTTTTTTATTTTTTTTTCTTCTCGATATCTCGAACTTTCCAATAACTTTTCGATATCTTTAAAAAAAAAAATCTCGATATCTCGAACTTTATCGGAAAGTTCGAGATATCGACAAGTACGAGATATCGACAAGTTCGAGATACCAAAAATTTCGAGATATCGGAAAGTTCGAGATATCGAAAAAAATATGAAAAAAAAATTGGTAAGTTCGAGATATCGGAAAGTTCGAGATATCGAAAAAAAAATATAAATTTCTTTTTCGAAAACTTCGAGATATCGGAAAGTTCGAGATATCGAAAAAAAAAAAAAGATATCAATATGTTCGAACATTTCGATTTCTCGATTATTTTTTTTGATATTTTTATTTTCTCGTTATCTCAGAAATTTGCGATGTCGTATTTTTTGTTTATATACTTCCATTTTTAACTCCACTGGCTGAAAGCCAGTCGAGCTTATGTCATGGGGAATCGTCCGTCCTGCGTTCGTGCGTGCGTGAGTGCGTCCGTGCGTGAGTGCGTACTTACGAGAGTAATCTTGTTCGATAGTGTTTTTTCGTATACCCCAGTCACCACCCTTATAAGACACTATAAGTGGTTTTTTTTCATACAATTGTGTTATGGGTATCTAATTAACATATTATTGCTATTTATTCCGTAAAGGGGGGATAATTACGGAATAAACCATGTGCTTGTTGGGTATACCCAACAAGAGAACATCAAAGGAAAACACCCAACAAACGCCTTTTGGACGTACGTGCGTGCATGCGTGCGTCCGTCCGTCCGTAAATGTTTTGCTTCAAACTGTTTCTCCTACCTAACCACTGGACCAATTAGGATGAAACTTCATAGGAAGTATCCTCTCAATGATCTCTCCTTAGTTCCTCAAACTGTTTGGGATCCATGCAAAATTCTGGTTTCCGAAAGAGAAAACAATGAAGACTTAAAAAATCTTCTTCTCCTCCGTAGGTATCAGGCCGATTTTCAAATAATTGTGTAGTAGTGAAGACTTAAAAAATCTTCTTCTCCTCCGTAGGTATCAGGCCGATTTTCAAATAATTGTGTAGAAATGTTGCTTGGGTTACCTTCTTTCAGTTGATTGGTCGAAAACTATGGCCGCCAGAGGGCAGAGCTATTTTTGCCTTATAATATGGTTATAGTGAAAACTTAAAAAATCTTTTATTAGTCGCCGGGCAGAAGCCCGCGACTTCTATTTTTAATAGCTTTTCGGAAATCACATGGGAGGGCGGCTTATTATTAGAAAGAAACAAATCTAGATGATTTGAACATATTACAATTGTGGTTGTTTACGAACACTAATAAATGACACATCTAAAATGAAATAAATATTCCGATTTTTTAATGTTTGCATTTTTTTTTATTTCACTCGCATTTAAGTTTTTTGTCTTATTTACGAAGACAAAAGTGGTCCCTTCAAGACGTGAACCAACACCCCCTAATGCAGACTCTTATGTGTCATCATTGAGGTCAATTTCGGATTCTCCTTTTAATAGCAATTTTAACTTACTAAATGTTGTTTTCATGTTCAAAGAGATGTCTTGATTTGTGTAGAATTCATTTAATAATGTTAATCCATGAATATCTAAAGTAGGAACTGTTTCTAAGCTAAATATAGACCCTATTCTGTTGTGTAGGTTCGTGACCTTTAACATCGATTTTCGCGCATGCGCATTTCGATATGAAAAAGCGAGTGATATTATTTTATTTTAGACAAGTACAAGACGAATGTTTGACGCAAAGCGTCAAAGAGAAGCCGCAATATTTCGTTGTACATGTAGAAATAAGAAAAAAAGAACATTTTTAAATCCACAAACAATAGAACAATTTAAACTGTAGACGGTAATGCCGATATATTTCTCCTTTTGAAGACTTTTGTTTTCTTCAAATTACCTCCCTTTAAAGCAATACCAGGATATTTACCTTGTGATTCGAATAAGATTGACAAACATTGAAATTATATGAATGAATACTATTAGTTAAATAAGTAACAACAGCAAAATTAAATTTAAGCCAAGATAAATGTGTACACATTTCGTTAATTTTTTATAGATACCCTAATGTAGGTATGAATATAAAATTTATAAGTAAATGTTTTCATTTCAACGTTCCTAATGTTTGAATAGACTAAGGAAAGTCAAGAATACATAAATAAATCAATGTAGTCTTTTCCGGCGACATTGATGCCTTGCATCAACTTTCTCTTGTATATATATATATGACCCTCTATCAGATTCCTTCAAGCCATGTTGATTGGTAAAAAACATGGCAACCAGGGCGCGGGGCTGTTTGAAGATTTAATTGGCAGTGGAGCGATACTGGCCCTCTTGGGCCTCTTGTTGTTATCATACTTCTGATAAACACGAAGGAGAATATACTTCACCCTCTCCTTCCAAAGCTTGTGTCACACTTAATTTATAACTAGAGACATTACATGTTAATATTTAAGCACCTATGTGATGTTTTTTTTATCTAATTGATCTAGTTAGAGCAGATTTGAAACCGTGTATTGGTAAAAAATTAAGAAACTTCATGTTGTATGGTAACCTTTTATTATAGGCTATGGTAGCCAGGTGAGCAATATAGGCACATCTTGGCCTTTTTGGTTATGATAAAGGGACATTTGGCCTTCTTGTTCGAAATATTTACATCCTGTCTGTTTTCACACGTTATTTAAATGTACTGAACTACATCTGCTTCCTTTAAGTCATGCTTCAAAATCATGCGCGGCGTCCTTTGATGCTCTGCATCAAAATTCGTCTTGTTGGTATCTAAGACAAGTTCGAATACGGGTCATATTGGGTCAGAAACTAGGTCACTAGGCCAAATTGAAGGTAAATCTTGTTAACACTCTTGAGGCTGCATTTTTATCTTGAGCATGTTGAAACTTTATCAGAATGTTTGTCTTGATGATATGTAGGCCAAAATTGAATATTTGTCATGTCTTTTCAAAAACTAGGTCACTAGGCCAAATTGAAGGATAATCTTGTCAACACTGAAGAAGCCACTTTTTTTTTAAATTTTGTCAGAATGTTTATCTTTATGATATCTAGGCCAAGTTTGAATATGCCGGGTTCAAATCTAGGTCACTAGGCCACATTGAAGGAAAAACTTGTTAATACTCTGGAGGCCGCTTCAGCAGCTTAAAACTTAGTCAGAATGTTTGTATTGATGATATCTAGTCCATGTTTGAATATGGGTCATATTGGGTAAATGAAGGAAAATCTTGATAACACTCTGGAGGTTGTATTTTGAATCTTTGTCAGAATTATTGTCTTGATGACTTTTGCATTGTTCAAACACTTTCTCCCAGTCTAGTAAATGGTTTAGAGAATTATTTCTACTTGACGGAAGTTGATTTAACATTGACATATTTCTCAATATAATAAGGCAGAAACTTAAAAATATTCTGCCTAAACCTGCTGTCAAATTTTCCTTTGATTCTTAATGTTTTAAATAAGTATACTTGTGAGCTATTGCACTCAGGTGAGCAATATAGTGCCAACAAGGTCCTCCTGTTTTCAAATTGGCAGTTTCATAATATTTACTATTTTTGATATAATATTTCAACTTCTTAACAATAAATCATAAAGGTGAGTTGCAATTGTTACTTCCTTTCACATGTTCCCTACTTCTCCAACCTTCCTGCAGCACCCATGTCATCAGCACTTCAGTGCTTTGATTAAGTATTGGCTCCTTCTGGTGCAGCATAGAAGAATCCTTTGAGTAGATTAGGTAGAACGTCACGATAGGAAGATTTTCTATTTCTATCTCTGTCTGACCGACATAACTTTTGATAAAAGCCAATTAATCAAAATTTAATCAAAATTGGACCAGAAATTAAGGAGGAGATGCATTTTCAAGAATTTTATAATTCTAGCTATGGCAGCCGTTCCAGCAACTTTAGTAGACAGCCACCTAAAAATAATTTGTATTAGATTATTTTCAATATAGGCTAGCACTAGCCCTTAAAAAGAGGAGATGACATTTCAATGTACACTGTTGACTTCCAACAATAATACTCACAAAAGCTCACTTTGTGCTAAGCTGACCTACATGTTACAAAGGTCAAAGCCTGTATCCATGCACTGCCATTAGACAAAATACTACTACCCTCAGTTGCCTATGGAAATTGTCAAATAAATATGAATTGGGGAATCTTAACTTAAGTGAAATTACTGGAACATTGGTTAACCCTTTCCCACCTACAGACACATTTTGATGCAATAGCAGCAGACGCCTTTTGAAAACATTATGATGAGCAATTGCTCCTTTGACCACAATGTTTTTAACTTTATTTAACAATTAAGCTATCTTTTATGGAGATTTTTCAGGTTTTTGCCAGTATGTTTTCAATGTCGTCTGCTGCAGATGTGTTGTATGTGGGAAAGGGTTAAGGTGTTATCAAAAGGAATCTTGTCATGGTCAACTAAGGGACGTTTCCACAACATAACTTGAGGATCAGAATGATTAGTTTCTGGCCCAGTTGTTACACAAGAGAAGTTGATTGCAGCTAAAAGTTAATTTAAAGAATGGGCAATTTGCCCTGACATAAGCTCTACTGGATTTCAGCCAGAAGAGCTTATAAAAAGTTATCAAATAACAATTTAAACAAACATACTCAAACGTTAATGTGTAGGATGTCTCATGTTCATAGTCAAGTGCATGCTTTAGTCGTAATTCATTAGATGCCAGTTCAAATTTCATGGATGGTGTCTGTGATCTAATAGAGTATTGTAAGCCATCCTGATCAGAATCACTGGCAACAATGGCATACAATGAACCTCCTACTGCCTGGTTTTCTGACAGACTAATAGAAACTCCCCCTAAAGCAGGACTGGTTATCACTGGATCTGAATCTGAAATATATTAAAGTTTACGAGCCAAGCTTTATAAAACATAAAAAGATCATTAGGTCACATAAACAAAAACAATCCTGTGACAAACATACAATCAATCAACTTTTTGAAGTAGAAATGTTCTTAATTCTTTCAGCGCCAAAGGCAATATTGAGGTTTTCGCAAACAATACTGATTCAGGTGAGTCAGCTCGTAACGAGCTGTCTCACCTGAAATCTGCATTGTTTGGCTGTGAGTTATAAAAATATTCCAAGAATACTATAACATGAAAATAGAGTCGTCCGAGTTTGAACATGGAAGAGTCTACTTTAAACAATTCGGCGCTTAAAGGGTTAAGATTAAATTTCATATTACATACTGTACAGTATTTCTTATAACCATAACACTTACTGACCTGGTTTCACCCCATACCTGTCTATAATTTGATACCAATAAGGAGATACGGTAATAATTAAATTCTCACGTTTTATACCAGTATGACCACCTAACCTAATGAATGGCCATCTGAAGAAACCAACCATTAGGCATTTGCAACTTGTGTAGATCAATATCTGTATCTGCGCAGAGACATATCTATTTAGGTCTCAGATCTGCGCAATATAATATGTCTTAGCAATGTACCCAAATTAGTCATAGAAAGAACTTCAAAAACTTCTGTAAAACAGTATGCACTCGGATCCTTAGAATGAACACATATGTAGGTCTTTTTCAACACGTCCAACAAGTATGCTTTGCTGGAACATAGCTCAAATAGGGCAAGCCTAAATATTAACCCTTTCCCTCATACGACAATTCTGCAGCAGACGACTTTGAACATATTTTGTCAAAAACTAGAAAATCTCTTTAATGGAATGGATAACCTATGACTAAAAGTGGAAAACATTGTGGCAAAAGGAGAAATTGCTCGTTTTGAGCAATTTCTTCTTTTGTCACTATGTTTTCAGAAAGCCGTCTGCTGCAGAGGCGTCAGAAAGCGTCTATATGAGGGAAAGGGTTAACTGATTATTAGAAATACTGAGCTCTAGATAAGGTGCATGTTTCATGTTCTCAACCCTTTACCACATACAGCAAATCTGCAGTAGAAGACTTTGATTTTTTTTTGTGTGCCAAAATGGGAAAAATCTCTATCAAAAATGGTATACTAATTGAATAAAGTTGAAAACACTGTGGCAAAAGTAGCAATTATTCAATTTGAGCAACTTTTCATTTAGTCACAATGTTTTCAAAAGTCGTCTGCAGAGGCCTCAGAAAGTATCTTTATTTGGCAAAGGGTTAAATCCTTATTCAATCTCCTTACCCTATGTTGTGTAATCTTGTCATTAATATTTGGTTTAATTGTTTAACCCTTTCCCACATACAACACATCTGCAGCAGACGACTTATCAAAATCTACACAAGATGACATAAGTTTCTAACAAGCTTATTTTAGTAATTATGATGATCAGGCTCTTCACTGTTCACAAAAGTCATCTTATTCCTTTGTACATGGACAGGCTCAAATAATTGCTTATGTATCTATCAAAGCATACTAAGTTGAACTTATTGAAACTTGTACAAGAGTTTGCGCATGGCTATGACGTCACATTATACCAGTTAAATTCTTTCTTTGTTTCCATGTAAATCAATAAGTTTCAAGCTTCAATTGTCACATTTTCTTCAATTTTTAACATACTCTACTTTCTCTTTCAATCAAGGTCAAAGTACTAAATATGATCAAATAAAACAGCTTAAGTGCATCCTTTACATATTTACAATGAAATTAAACTCATTGCATTTTGGTGAAGGTACACTAAGTTCTACACAAACAATGTTTTTTCTGTAATGTAATTTGTAATGTAATGTAATGTAATGTAATGTAATGCTGTAATTTGACCTATGAACAGACAGGGGAGTGTTAATATAATAATATATGTTGTAGTGGTGATGCATTCTTCTTTATTATACACCTGTACATTTTCTAGCGCAAATACATTCAGATTGTCAATGCACAGTTCAGACACGACAGATTACAATTCCGTATCCCACCTGGTGAAAATACAGGATTGTGACGTCAGACAGTGCGCGGACTACTTTCAACGAGGTTCCTGTTTTGAATCTGCGATACGTAGTAAAATACGCGGAAAATCAGTACTATTTGGGAAACTCGTTTCTATTTTATGTATCGAAAACCTAGTGTCAAGTTAATAAAAACCCGCAAATAAAGATTGTGTTGTTATTTTCTCCCACAAAACAATGGAAATTTAATTTGATGATGTTATTGGGCGGGACCTACGTATTATGATTCTTTCTAGGGGCGTGGCCTAAGTATTGTAGTAAATATTCATGTTTTCATTTCACGATTACAAAATTGTTTACACAATAAAAAAAAATTGAATCTGTATATTTGTTACTTTTTTCGCTATTCATAGATTGTATATAGGTTTATAATAAAAGAAATATTACGTTGCAGGAGCGATAAATGGGTTCGTATTGCACGACTCGTAGCGTGGGAAAATCCATATCGATTTTCCACGCTACTTGTTGTGCAATACGAACCCATTTATCGCTCCCACAACGAAATATCATGTGTATTTTATTACTAGGCGCATAGAAAAATTGATATCTTGTGAGACTGTAGGTCAAGAGAGATGTCAATTTTCCCACTTTCTGAGTTTAAAAATATCATGTTGCATAACCTTACTGCAACACAATGTTCCTTTTATTACATATTCATTTATATCTTTTAAGAAAGAAAAAAATATATATTACACAAATTTAAATGTCATTAATAATTAACACTTATGACACATGTAATACAATCTTTGAATGGCATGTGAAAGATGTCACAAAAACGCATTTGGAATGACATGAAAGCATATATAGATCACATCACATTACCATATCTGCAGGTACCCTATTTGTCCTAGTCAAACACATAATTTGAATCTGTTTGCATTGTATTTTCCCTGTGAAAAGGTGCAAGACTGGTGTTATATAAATATTTTACCATAATTGTGTGTGCTGCACTTACCTTCCACGACAGAGACAGAGACAGTGACAGATCCACTCAATGAGGGAGTTCCGCCATCTGCTGCCCTCACTACTAACACATAGTTTGGTGTAGACAGGGACAAGGCCTCTGCTAATGTTATCGCACCAGTGCTGGAGTGCAGACTGAATTTGGCAGCTGTGTTTCCAGCTGAAATATATCAATTATTTTGAATGGTTACCCCTTTCACGTTTGTAGACATATACACAGCAGACGTCTTTTAAAAACATTGTGGCAAAATGAGTAATTGCCAGTGACAAGCAATTTTTCTCTTTGTTTCGATGTTTTCCATTCTATTCAATAATAATACTTTTAGAGATTTTGCATGTTTGATGAAAGAAGCCATTACAAACAAAAGCTGTCGAAGGACTGCAAGCTTGACTTTTTTGTGCTTGCCAATAAAACAAAACTTTTGTGGGTGGTACAGAAAACATAACCAAGTACTTTATCATATTATTTGAAAGCAAAGTACTTTATAAGTCGAAAAAGGTACATAATTCTTACAAAAACCTTTACTGAATTATGCACTCTTAATTGGCTGTTGGTGGAGATAATGATGGTAAAAAATAATTGTAAGTGTTTAAGCTATATCTCTAATTATTTTGAAAAAATTTGATTTGGTATGAATAACAAAACCAATATTCTAAAAACAAAAAGGGCCATAATTCTTAAAATAAATGTGACAGAGTTATGTACTCTTGTCTGTTGATGGAGGTAATGATGGTAAATAAGTATTATAAGTGTATAAGCTATATTTCTAATGGTTTTGAAAACAAGTGGGGTGGTACGAAAAACGTAACCAAAATTCTAAGTCGAGAAAGGGCCATGATTCTTACAAAATCATGGACAGAGTTATGAACTCTTGTCTGTTGCTGGAGGTAATGATGGTGAAAACGTGTTGTTAGTTTCAAAGCAATATCCGTAATTGTTTTGACAAAAAAGTGAATTGGTACAAAAAAACTTAACCAAGGTGTGATACACGCTGACGCAGCGCCGATGCCGAGGTGAGTAGTATAGCTAGCCTTTTCTTCGATACATATGGGTATATTTTGATTAAATTTCCACACAAGAATGAGAAATCTTAAAAGTGCAAGACTATAAAATGATGAATAATATTCGAGGGATAAAAAATGCTTTTTTTAAAAATAATTTACAGACTTTACGACAGAATAGTAAACAAGACATGGAAATGCCATGAAACCAGGTTTTCTATAATGGAAGGTGTTTGATTAAGAATTAACAAATCTGTCAAATCTTTCTGTTAATAGTTAATCAAAGCTAGTAATTCAAGTAACAGGGAATATTTCTATTGATGAATAATCATAATTACTTTGTCAATTAAATATATCACAATTTTATCTAACAAATATCAGTTCAATACAGTCAATCATGTGTTGAAGGCCTCATTTATTAAGAACATATAATATATAACAGATATTAAGCAACCTTTTGTTGTAAGCAGCCACATTTTAGGATCCCTAATGCCAGGTTGATAATCAGTGATCTGCCTTAACCCTTTACTTGATAGTAACGCGTTTATGCCTTTGCAAACAGACTAGATCCAGGGCCCGAGGTTATGAAACTTACTCATATCTATGCTATATTCTTTTAAATTGCCAAGTTATTTAATATGGAGCATATTTGCGCGAAGTTATTTGAAAATATCTATATGCATGGTAAAGTTATGGTCTGAACAAAAAAAGTTCAAGTAAAGTATATTTTCTGTCACTGTGAAGCTAAACACATAAATTGTGCATATGACACAGCCTCTTGATATGGTGTATATCTGTTCCAAGCTATTTGAAAATATCTCTATGGATGAAAAAGTTATTGTCCGGACAAGAAAAGTTCAACTGATGTCTATTTGTTGTCACTGTGACCTTGACCTTGAAGCTACAGACAAAAGTTTTGCATGTGACATATCATATTGATATAGTTCATATGTGTGCCAAGTTATTTGAAAATATCTCTATGCATGACACAGTTATGGTCCGGACAAGACAATTTAAATTAAAGTATATTTCTTATCACTGTGACCTTGACCTTGAATCTACAGATTTGTTATGGTCCGGACAAGGAAAGTTGACGCCCGCCCACCCAACTGCCCAACCGCCCGCCGACTTCGCGAAACTAATAACCAGATTTTTCCTTCGGAAAACCTGGTTAATAAAGTGAATAAGTACAGAAACTGATAATCTAAAGTAAAATCTATATTCCTCAAAGGACAGGCGACCTTAGAAACAAATCTTATTTATGGCCAGAATGTCTGCACTGTGTGAAAATCCTTGAGGCTTAGTATGTTAATGTATATTGTTATATCATCAACAACAGCATGACAACACAAGTTCTCCCGGAACACAGTCTCAGCCATTAACCCTTTCCCACATGTAGACACTTTCTGACTTCTCTGCAGCAGATGACTTTTGAAATCATTGTTGCAAATGCAGAAATTGCTCATCATCGACAATTTCTCCATTTGCCACAAGGATTTCAACTCTCTTCATAATCATACTATAATGTATAGAGATTTTCTATATATTGTACTTGATAATTTCAAAGTCATTTGCTGCATACGTTTTGTATGTGTTAAAGGGTTGAATAAAGAAAAATATTGTGAGTGATAAATGATAAAACGCTTTCCTGATTACAACTAATCCGTAGCAGGCAGCCTATAGAACACATCTTTACAAAACTATAGAAAGTCTCCAAACATTAAAAAGCATAAATATTGAATAGAGTTGAGACATTATAACCAACTCCTCCTTTTGACACAGTTTTCAAATGCTGTCTGCTGCAAACATATAAAAATGGTTCTTCAAGTGGGAAATGGTTAAATTCCTGCAATTTGGTATCATCATCATTGGTTATTGATATATTCTTAAAATATTTCTGGAATAGTTAATCTACAACATATTGATGATATCTATGAAAAGCGAACAATGAACACCAAGATAAGAATGCACAAATGTGCAGGCTAACCTCAATCCATATTGTTTGCAAATACAGTTTAAAGTTGTGCATTACCGCAAACATAACTATTAATTATTAGTTAACTTGTCACAATGTTTATAACAAATCATCTACTGCAAAGGCATCAGCAAGCGTCTGTATGTTGTGAAAGATATAAAAAAAAACACTTAATGCATTTAATGAGCTGTCTGACATGCAAGTAATATATGTTATCAATCATAAAATACTTATACTTACATACAAATGTATAAGTAATAACATTGTTGTTATTCAGTGAGCTGTCCGCGTCAGTAGCTGTAACCGCTCCAACTGAGGCTTCTGTAATAAAATAAAATTGTTTCCTTCTTGTTACGAAGCCATTTAATTTTTTCAAAACAATATTTTGCATTCGAGCAGACATTGAAAACAAGTGAAAAGATGCATGTGGGAAAATCAAACCTTGGGCATTTATGTCAACTTGTCAAGTGTAGATTCAGATTGATCTATACAAGGAAATGTCTTGGGAACATTGTCTATTTGTATCAGATTATATGGAAACTTGAAGCAGATCTTTAAACCTTTTCCACATACAACAAACATATATAACTAAAAATAAAGTGAGCAATTTCTCCTTTTGTTAAAATGTTTTCAAAAGTCGTCTCCTGCAGATGCATTAGAAACCTTCTGTAAACATCATAGTACTGAAGAATGTACTAATACAAACATCAATCCGACATCAATCAAAGTGTTCCAAAAAGACCAAGTTCAAGGTCAGCAAAACAAAACATAAACAAACCCAATCAACCCAGGGAAAACATGTCCTCCAAACTAAATACCAACAACAGTGGAGCGTCAAATACGAACCCCGGTAAACATATAGGGACCGATGGCAGCAAAGAGTTTAGAGGAAAAGCTAGAGTATGTGTCTATGTCCGCAGGCTTAAGCTCAGATGCCATCGATCATGTACAAAGAGAAAATAAACTATTGAAAGATCAAGTACATTGTAACATGCCTACAATCACAGAGCATGAGAAATAATCTTATTTTTTGGAAATATCCCTGAAAGTGTCAACGAGAATCCTAGTGATACAGAAATAATGCTCAGAAATTTCCTGAAAACAAAATTAGAAATCGCAGAAGATATAGTAATGAACATGAAAATGGAGAGAGTACATAGAATGGGACCCAGAAATGATCCTACTACCGGTACAGGTGAAAAGGCGGACATAAAACCAAGACGGATAGTGTGTAAATTTAACCAGTTTCAAGATCGCGAAGCCGTTCGTAAAAGAAGTGTTAAGTTAAAGGGTACAGATCTTTTCATTACAGAACAATTTCCATATGAAATAAATCAGATCCGAAAAGAACTGTGGCCAAAAATGAAAGAAGCTAGAAACAAGAATCAAACCGCATGGATAAGTTACGACACGCTATACATTAACGGAAAACCAGTGAAAACGGACTAGGAGTTGTTGGGGGGTGAACTAAAGTGCTTAGTGTGGAATTGTCATGGTTTAACCAGGAACATAGATAAGATCTACGTCCCTGGTTTAACCTGCAACAAACGTTCTGATGAAGATTTCCACAAATTGATAACAGAAAACCATATCATCATTCTGACTGAGTCATGAGCAAGTAAGGACAGTAATTTGAACCTAGATGGATACACAAGTTATAATCTGTATAGAAAATATAGGCACAAAAGAGCTAGACGTAACAGTGGGGGTATAGTAATCTATTGTAGAGACAATATTAGCAGAGGGGTTTCAATTGTTAAAAATGTCCATAATTCATTAGTTTGGATAAAATTTGACAAATATTTTTTCAAAATATCAGAAGATGTATTTCTTTGTGCCGTGTACATATGGCCCGAAAATTCGCCGATTGTAAGGTTGTTTGATTGCGATCTTTTTGAAAATTTACAAAATGATATAACATACTTTGAAAACAAGGGGAAAGTTATTCTTTCTTACGATTTTAATGCCCGTACTGCATGTAAAAATGATTTCATTGTATGCGATTGTACCTTTAAAACCGATATCAACGAGTATGTCCCTGACAAACCATTAATGAGATATTCCCAAGATAAGGGCAGTAACTCTTATGGGAATAAATTAATAGAATTATGTAAGGCAAACACATTGCGCATTGTGAACGGACGGTTGCATGACGATTTTAAGTTGGTAGGGTCACTTACACGAGAAGCCAGGGTGCTAGTACTATAGATTATGTGCTCACTAACGAATCTTCATTTTCATTGTTGTCGCATTTTGCTGTAGGAGATTTTAATGAATATAGCGATCATGCCCCGATACGCTTTAACCTAAATTTCAACAGTATAGTGCAACCGGATCAAGAACGTTGCTACATGCGTGAAAGTTTAAGATGGGGCAGTGTGCATAAGCAGGCATTTAGATCAGGCCTAATAGCCAATCTACCAAACTTTAACAATATTTTGGCGTACAATTGTAATAATACAGATTCTTTAGTTACTTCCTTTTCCAACATAATCACGAATGTAGCAGATCCTCTTTTAAGAAAATGTCACGTATATCAAATTGTTTCGAGGACCGATACAAACGTTTAGACAAGAAATGGTTTGATAATGAGTGTAAATCGGCTCGACACAACTATCACACTACTTTACGTAATTATAACATGCGGATAAATCAGCTACGAACCACCAGTTATTAATTAAGGAACGTAGAAATTATAAGTGTTTGTTGAGAAAAAAACAGCGGCGTCATGTATACAACCAATCTGCAGCATTCGAAAATCTAAAGAAAAGTAACCCTCGCCAATTCTGGAGATTTTTTAAATCTCAAGACTAATCCTGTTGATCGCAACATTTCACAGGAAGAGTTTAAAAAATATTTTACCGGTGTGTTTCAGGCAGACGTATCGTCTACAGGAAATACATTGGCTGAAGATTTTTGTGTTTCCCACGATTTTAGCAATCTAACCCCTTCCTATGAGGAATTGGACCGTCCAATCACTTACACGGAGGTACTCACTTGTATCAAGTTAATGAAGCGTAACAAATCATGTGGTGTGGACTTCTTAACGAGTATTTTTTAGAGTCATGTGACATATTAGCGGGCCATATTACTGAAGTCTTTAACATAATATTAAATACAGGTTCATTTCCTGAATCATGGACGAAAGGTATTATAGTACCAATCCACAAGAAAGGATCAAGATCAGACGTTAATAAGTATAGAGGCATCACCCTTCTCAGCAATTTTGGCAAGTTATTCACGAGCATATTAAATACACGTCTAACTGAATGGTGTTCAGAGTACGGGAAATTATCAGACGCTCAATTCGGGTTTCGTAAAGGGCGATCAACTGTCGATCCAATGTTTATACTCCACTGTTTGGTACAGAAATATTTGAGTAAAGGTAATCGTTTATCATGCCGCGTTCGTTGACTTTCGTAAATGTTTTGATAGTATTTATAGGAATGGGCTGTGGTTTAAATTGTTTAATATGGGAGTAGATGGTAAACTTTTGCGCATTATTTGTTCGATGTATAGGTCTGTTAAATCGTGCGTGCGACACTGTAACGAATACTCAGAGTACTTTGATATAGCGGTGGGCCTTAGGCAAGGGGAGACACTTTCACCAATATTATTCAGTCTCTTTATCGAAGACCTTGAGATGTCCTTACAATCCATTTTGATAGTGGTCTATCTATCCAAGACTTGTGTATAATCACTCTGTTATTTGCTGATGATATGATAATTGTTGCCGAAAATGAGATTGATTTACAACGCTCATTAAATAATTTAAACCAGTACTGCGATAACTGGAAACTCGACGTGAATACAGACAAGACCAAGATCGTAGTTTATAGAAAACGTGGTAAATTAAAATCCAATGAACAGTGGGTATACGCAGATAACCCAATTGAAATAGTCAACGATTTTAATTACGTAGGATGTACTTTTAATTTCACGGGTTCTTTCACGCTTAATAACCAGATGTTGTACGGGAAAGGTCTTAAAGATATGAATGTTTTACTTTCAAACCTGAAACGTTATAACACATCTCCAAAAGTAGCGCTACAGTTATTCGATGCTTTTGTTACCCCTATACTCTATTATGGTTGCGAAGTCTCTGGGTTTACAAATGCAAACACTCTTGAAAAACTACATTTAAAATTTTGTAAAACGATTCTTGGGGTAAGACAGTCTACATGTAACGCGGCAGTGTACGGGGAGTTAGGTAGATATCCTCTTTATATTAATCGCTATGTAAGAATTTTACAATACTGGTTTAAACTTATACATACCGATAATCTAATACTATCGTCAATTGCTCAGGATGACATGCTCGAAAAAAATAATTGGTTCACTAAACCACGTAATCTTTTAAGTAGCCGTGGCTTTGCTTACCTTTGGGATAACCCGTGCTCATGCAGTGAACGCTAAACATTTTACTAATATATTTAAACAAAGGTTAATCAACACATTTTTACAAAAATGGTATCAAGATATTGAGACTGGGCGCATTCTTAGTACATTATATATGCATTTAAAATCCGATTTTGGTCTGTAAAACTATCTAAACTTAAGTATTAGTAGAAATTTACGCGTTGGTCTCGCCAGAATTCGAATATCAGTCCATAAATTACGAATAGATACCGGTAGGTTTGCAGGTGAAAGGGTAGATGACGACATGAACGTTTATGCACGTACTGCCAAATGGGCGAATTGGAAGATGAATTCCATTTTATCCTACAATGTCCATACTATTTAGATATTAGATTCAAATTTGTAAAAAAGAAATATTGGAAAAACCCAAATATGTTAAAGTTAGTTGAGCTTTTAAAAACCAATAATAAAGGTGACCTTATCAACCTTTGTAAATTTATTACCTTTTCTTTTCATAAACGCAACAATGATGTGCTTTGATATATATGTATTGTATGTATGTTGATATGTTTAATTTCCTTTCTTTACCAAACTATACACAATGAAATATAGAAACGTATGTACATGGTATACTTTAGTTTCTGTACGTCTTTGACATTGTTTGGATATGATAATACGATATGTGGCAGCATGCATATGTGTATGTAAATAAAGTGATATGATATGCCATATGTCTTTTACTACATATTCATCTGCATGGTATAGTTGGCTATTACCTTTTTAAAGCTTCTAATATGACAAAGCAGTTTGTCCTCCAAAACTATATTGAGATTCTTTCCTTGATACACACATATATAATTTTTTCTTGTATATTTGTAAATGACCATAAACTTTGTAAAGTTTGAGTCAATAAAATATTCTGAATCTGAATATGTATGTGGGAAATTGTTTTAACACTTTCCCTCATATAGACGCTTTCTGATGCCTCTGCAGTAGACGGCTTTTTGAAAACATAGAGACAAAAGAAGAAATTGCTCAAAACGAGCAATTTCTCCTTTTGCCACAATGTTTTCCACTTTTAGTCATAGGTTATCCGTTCAATTATAGAGATTTTCTATTTTTTGACAAAATATGTTCGGAAAGGGTTAATATGTATGAACACCCAGCTAATATATGTGACAATTTCATTTAGAAAACTTTTTTGGGTTCTACTTTAACCCTTTCCCTCATATAGACGCTTTCTGACGCCTCTGCACAGCAGACTGCTTTTTGAAAACATAGTAACAAAAGAAGAAATTGCACAAAACGTGCAATTTCTCCTTTTGTCACAATGTTTTCCACTTTTAATCATAGGTTATCCATTCAATTATAGAGATTTTCCATTATTTGACAAAATATGTTCAAAGTCGTCTGCTGCAGAATGGTCGTATGAGGGAAAGGGTTAAATCAGCTCATATTCAGCTAATTTCTCACTCAGACCATGGAAGTCAAGATAAGGTTGTCAGCTGTGAGTCATTCACCATAGTACAGTCAAACAGCCACCCTGGGTAAATTCAACTGACTGCTTAGCTCTCTCCCCCATACAACACAATTTGCAGATGATTTTGACAACATCTTGGGAAAAGTATGGAAAAGCTCAATAAATGAAAGGATATTTTTTTAACATAGTTGAACACATTGCGGCAAAAACTGTATATTGCAGATGCGCCTGCAGGTGAGAAGGGGCTCCCAATATATAAGAAAGCTATTTTTAGTGAACTTCCAACTAGCTGATATATACAAGTTGCTTGCTAAACCATTACCAATCTCATCTACAACAACTTTTGAAAGCATTGTGGAAAAAGAACAAATTTCTCAAAATAAGCAATTTCTCCTTTTGCCACAATGTTTTCAACTGTATTCGATTATTATACTTTCACTTACAGATATATTTCTTTTTTGGCATGATGTTTTCAAAGTCTTCTGCTGCAGATTTGTTGTACATGGGAAAAGGTTAAGAGAATTATATATAACTGTTTACAAAAGTCTGAATGTACCATCCAAATACAATTTTATTCTCTTATGATGTTACCAAACCTAATGTTATTTCATTGTTAATGCTTCTTTTAATGACAGACAAATGAGAATTTCACCCTTTCCCACATATAGACCCTTTCTGATGCCTCTGCAGCAGACAACTTTAAAAACATTGTGACAATAGGAGAAATTGCTCAAAACAACCAATTTTTCCTTTTGTCACAATGTTTTCAACTTCTTTCGAAATTTTACCTTTATTTATGAAGCGTTTCCACAATTTTCCCTAAATATATTCAGAGTCATCTGCTGCAAATTTTTATATGAGGAAAAAAGGGTTATAAACATGAAATGCATATGTTATCTTTGTTTGTATGGTGTTTCGGGCCACTTCAAACGATTTTTCAGTTATACTAAAGCGCTTCCTGGCTAAGATACTGGTCCATTTTTCCTGACACCAGCAAGTCAGTCGTAATGCTTACCCCACACTCCTGATCGAGCACCAAGGAGGGAAAGTCATTACTACCATTTTTAAAGTCTTTGGAGTGAATGGGTTGGGGATCAAATACAAGATATTTTGCCTTTGATGGGACGCTCTATCACTACACCACGGAGGCGGTCTTGTTATCTAGAACCCAGTGGTACTCACCTACAGTAAGAATTGTTTTAACTGGGATATCTATATTGCCACTAAATGTTGGGGAATTATCATTTATATCTGTCACACTGAGGGTCAGTGGTGAGCTGTTGGCTACATTTCCAACTGGATCTGTGGCTCTGAAATAAGTAAGAAAACAAGTAAGTAAATTGTTTCATTGTGATATGTGTTGCTAAAATAATTTATAATATACATTCATAATTTTACAATAATTTCTTGATAATTTACATCCTGTTCCATGGGCCTTTATGCCACTAAAACATTTTATTTCACTATATCATACAAATATACATGATTACATACAAAATATCGTGATCTGATGTGCAGCCAGTCATATAAATCGGTCTAAAAAAATAAATATTGAACACTCCAGCATTATAATTACTGTCTTTCAATTAATAATCCATTGCATTTTTTATGATGATGCCTCAAGTTCAACTCTTTGATATTTGTTAATTAATTAACCCTTTCCCATATACAGATGCTTTCTGACACCTCAAACCAAGTGACTTTTGAAAACATTCAGCGATTTGCCACAATATTTTCAACTCTATTTAATGATAACAAAAAATATTTATAGCGGTCATCTGCTGCAGATTTATCATAGGAGGATAAGAATTAAAGACATTTGAAAAAGCTTTGTGTGAAAAAAGAATGGAAGTCACATTAATTATTACATAATATGAATTATCATATAAAAAGAGTCAAAATCCCATTACATAAATATCATATGACACTACTAGTTTGGTTTACAGCTCAAGTCTTTGTTACAATGCGGCAATCTAACCATGAAAATAACAACACTTCAGCGGTTGGACTTCATAACGTTAGTCACTCTGGCGTCCAAACTGGCAAATTTCATGTAGAAATTATATTAAACTTTTTATGTACATTTTTTCCAAATATGCCTCATAAATCACTTTATGTGATAAATAGAATATCTCATTTGTGTTATATATTATCACTTTTAATAAACTTGTTAACTAAGCTGAGAATGACGCTCGCAAAGGCTCGTGGCATATCATCTTAGTAAACTCGTTTAATAAAAGTGATAATAAATAAACAATCATGAAATATACTCTATATACTCTCTGCTATAGAAAATAATTTTAAATTTTGATATTTTTTGAGAAAATAAGGTCAACAAATGATTCTTGATTTATATGAGTGAGGTTACAAAACAAAGAATAAGACCTAGTACAAAAAGTAGAATGAAATGTGTCATTATTTCGGAAATCAATTGTGCCAACAAGTAATTACAACCAATGCAGGCTAAAAATTGTGTGTTAATATGTTCACAGTTTGAAACATTTAAATCAATTACATTTTCATGTATTAAATAATAATCATTTTTAACATAAAATAATGCATTTTTTTATTATTAATTTTAACAAATGGGAGACAATACCAATGTTTTTAGTATTTACTGCGATGATAGACCTATTTACTTTTCCAACATGGCCGCAGTTGGATTCAGTAATAAAACTTCCACAATAATTATTTTTCCATTACATTTGAATTAAAAAGGTTATGTCAATTGCATTTCAATAAAATTTACACTATAGTGATATTGTAGATTTCGAATATCCACTAGTGTCTCACTATACCATATAAGGCAAAATAGCCCTGTCCCTTCCCCCCCCCCCCGCCATGTTTTTCGACCAATCAATATAGCTTGAAGGAATCTGATAGAGGGTCATCCAAGGAACATTTCTACAAAATTATTTGAAAATCTGCCAACCAGTTATTTTCATTTTGTTGCCATGGAAACCAGAATGCTGCATTGATCCCAAAAATTTGAAGGAAATCTGGTGAGGTCATTGAGAGGATGGTTTCTGTGAAGTTTCATCCCAATTGACCCACTGGTTACTGAGGAGAAGAAGTTGACGCACCACGCACGACGGACGCCGGACAAAAGGCGATCACAATAACTCGCCTTGAGCAAAGCTCAGGTGAGCTAAAAATTGTCTGTTGAAAATTTGTTGTATGTGGAAAAGAGTTACGTCAGATCTATTTTCTAAGGCATAACTTACGTAAACGTTATAGTGTAAGGCCAATCTGATTTGTTAAGTTTTCGCTTTGGCCATATAAGGCAAAATAGCCCCGCCCCCTGGCGGCCATGTTTTTCGACCAATCACCATGGCTTGAAGGAATCTGATAGAGGATCACCCAAGGAACATTTCTAAAAAAAATATTTGAAAAACGGCCTGACGCTTTTGGAGGAGAAGATTTTTTAAGTTTGCACTATAGCCATATAATGCAAAATAGCCCCCCCCCCCCCCCCCCCCCGGCGGCCATGTTTTTCGACCAATCAACATGGCTTGAAGGAATCTGATAGAGGGTCACCCAAGGAACATTTTTGCAAAATTATTTGAAAATCGGCCTGACACTTTCGAAGGAGAAGATTTTTTAAGTTTTCATTAAAGCCATATAAGGCAAAATAGCCCCGCCCCCCTGGCGGCCATGTTTTTTGACCAATCAACATGACTTGAAGGAATCTGATAGAGGGTCATCCAAGGAACATTTCTACAAAATTATTTGAAAATCTGCCAACCAGTTTGGGAGAAGAAGAATGTTGAAGTTTTTTCGGTTTCGTTGCCATGGAAACCAGAATTTTGCATGGATCCCAAAAATTTGAAGGAATTCTGGTGAGGTCATTGAGAGGATGCTTTCTGTGAAGTTTCATCCAAATTGACCCACTGGTTGCCGAGGAGAAGAAGTTGACGCACCACGCACGACGGACAAAAGGCGATCACAATAACTCGCCTTGGTGAGCTAAAAATTGTCTGTTGAATATTTGTTGTATGTGGAAAAGAGTTACGTCAGATCTATTTTCTAAGGCATAACTTACGTAAACATTATAGTGTAAGGCCAATCTGAGCCCTCAAAATTCAGACTTTTGCCTGTATCAAGTTTGAAATCACGGTTCCCAGTTCCTCCCAATGTGAATAAACTTTGTGCTGAAGCTGGTTGAACATTAAAGCTGTAAAATATAAAACATACTCATACAGTTAACTTTCTATGGTTCTGCAGAAGTTGAATCTTAACCCTTACCCACATATAGACGCTTTCTAATGCCTCTGCAGCAGAATTAAGACTTTTGAAAACATTATAGCAAAAGGACAAATTGCTCATAATGAGCAATTTCTCCATTTGCCACAATGTCTTCATTTTTTTAAGTATACAATCACACCTTCATCTTTAGAGATTTAACATGATTTTGCCACGTGCTTTCAAAATCGTCTGCTGCAGATTTGCTGTGTGTTAGAAAACACATTGCTTGAAAAGTAATGAATGCTCATGATGAGAAAAGTATACTAATCTTATAATGTTTTCTAAAATACATTAAAATTCTTCTTTCTTTTTCAATAAATCTCAAAATGACAATACCTTTCACTAAAAAGGACTCAATATCATCATATACTACTTATCCTTTTCCCACTTGCAGACCCATTTTGATGCACCTTCATTAGACAACTTTTAAACATTTTGATAAAATGATAAATTGCAGATCATGACCAATTCTCCTCCTTTTGCCCAAAATGTTTTTCAACTAGCTCTATATTAAATAATAATACTTTCATTTCGAGACATTTTCGATACTTTTGCCTTCATGTTAGTAAAGTCGTCCGCTGGATAGTTGTTGTATGTGTGAAAGGGATGATAGTACATGTATACCAAATTTCAAGGGTTGATATTTCTAAAACACAATGACCATATTTGAACCCAATTTTGTCTTTTCATCCACCATTCATGATTTTCATGTACATGTACCAAGTTTCATTAAAATGTCCTTAAACATTGTATAAGAAACTTCATCATTATGACATATTGCATAAATAAGTCAAATTTCAAGTGAGAAATAACTCTAGAACCCTTGTATGGATTTTATCCAATTACTATGCCATGCATGTATACAATTCCTGACTCATAGAGCAATTCTGCAGCAGACGACTTTGAACGTAGTTTGTCAAAAAATAGAAAATCTCCATAATTGAATGGATAACCTAAGACAAAAAGTGAAAAACATTGTGGCAAAAGGAGAAATTGCACGTTTTGTGCAATTTCTTCTATTGTCACTATGTTTTCAAAAAGCCGTCTGCTGCAGAGGCGTCAGAAAGCGTCTATATGAGGGAAAGGGTTAAAGGGTTAAACTGATGATCTGATATTTACTTGTATGTTAGAACGTCTCCATCTTCATCTGTGGCAGTCAGTGTATATATCACATCTGTTCCTAATATATTTTCTGCTTTGATTACAGTAGTTGGAGTTATTGGTGCAGTAAAGGTTGGCACTGAAAAAGGGATGTGATGAGAAACTAAGCACATGTACATGAAAGTTGAAGGAAGGTAAAGAAGTCATTAACTTTGGCAGTTGAAGATTGCAATGTTACAAAACAGTTGCTATTAAATATAATAATATCATATTACTGGTAACAAGAATGCAAAAACCAAAATGATGGTTTGAACATGTTAAGAAGCCCATACCATTTTTCTATAATCTTTAACCCATTCCCACATACGACAAATCTGCAGCAGACAACTTTGAAAATATTTAGGCAAATCTGTGGAAAACAATTTAAATTATTCAAAGTACGTATATAATTATTGCATACAACTGTCGGAATTATTATCTAAGAGGCAAATGATGCTTCATTCTCAGGTTGTTTTATGCCATTTTCAACAGTATTTCAGTTTTATTATTGAATTGCCTGGGTAATTATCTAGAGCTATTGGTCTTATATATACTTATATATACGACAACTCAATTGTAATGATATCCCTGCAACATTGAGTTCCAAGGATTGAATCCATATTTAAAGTTTTTGGTATGACTCAATAGGGATCAAACCCAGGTCTCTCACTCTCATAGCAGATGTGCTAACCACTACATCATGGTGACAATGGTGGTAAAAATGAAATTGCTCATTATTGGCAACACTTGCTTTTGCGTCGGATGAGTTACAATGCATTTGCATGTTTGGCATATCTAAAATGTAATACAAATCACTGATAATAAGATTGGCTTGAAGTTAAAATAATTTCAAAAATCTTGGAAATAGACAACTTTTTACACCTATGCAGTCAAACCCAAGAGAACCATTAGGATCCTATATCCCTCACCTGATTTACCAGAATTTCAATAAAAGTCACACTTTCTTGTTAAATATATTATTGAGTATTGTACTTCAAGGTAAAGTCTCCTTCTTACATGACATAGTAAAGTTATTCAGGTTAGTACTGATGACCTTTAGCTACATTAACCCTTTCCCACATACAACAAATCTGCAGCAAACGACTTTGAAAATGTCTACTGAAAAATATGGAAAATCTATATAATTTCAAAACATTGTGGCAAAAGGAGAAATTGCTCGTTTTGAGCAATTTCTCCTTTTGTCACAGTGTTTTCAAAAGTATTCTGCTGCAGAGGCATCAGAAAGTGTCTAAAGGTGGGAAACGGTAAACTATATACATATTCAATGCATTTCTTATGAAAAACATGGGACTCCACAGAATATGGTCTTTTTTTACCCAAGTGACGTAATTTGACCAATGTTAGTGATATAGTTACCACTTGTTTATGCTGCATACCAAATGACAAAGATTGAATACTTGCAGTTTTTGACAAATACATTTTTAAACATTTTACTGTATACATATGGGGAAACATTTTACTGTACATGCCCAATGACCATGTATTTCTAACTAACAAAACATTTCGAAATCAATTTTATTAACAGTCTATGAACATTTTATTTTAATTATACCTTATTTCATATAATTATCATTGGCAATTTGTTACATGCTAACACAATGATTTCGGAACGCACATCTAAAATGTTGATCATGCACGTGCATGACGTCATTTAAAACAATTATGTCACCGTTATAAATCAACTTCCCAAACAGTATTTACAACAAAAGCTTGTGACTTCATTCATAAAATGTCAAGCCCAGCGTAGTAATGAAAAATACGTGGGAGGAAATTTCAATAGCCAAAAATAGTTCTATAAGTACTGTGTGATATACCACGCTCAAATTCCTCTTTGCATATAGAAGAGAAATTGTCAATAGTGTTTGAATCAATATTGATGAATTGTCCTTACGAATGCACAATATTGCATGGTTTGCATGCTATGACCATTTTCGAGACAGAAAACTGAGTTTGAACTTTTTGCACTAATTTTTATATTTCAATGCTGAAATATTGTACTGGTTTTTTTTGTAGGTAAAATAATAATAAGCATTATATCAACAAAATGAATATACATCTTTGTACTTGTTATAAGGAAATAGTCAACCAATTGGGCCATGTGATAAATCCTTCTTTATGGAGCACCTTAAATTTACACAAAAGATGTATATACTTTTTTAAAAGGATGAACAAATTTATTCATATTTTGTGTACACATTGGAAATAATTATAAAGACGCTAACTTTCTAAGATTAGATACTTCTACAAGAGAATCATATTCTGATCAGGTGAGAACTTTTGGACAAGAAGCTAGATAAATGTATACATTCCTGGAAAAGGAGCCCGGCCCCTAGTGGCCATGTTTTCAAAATGATCAGAATAATTTGAACAACTTGACTTGCATATCATCAAGAAAAACATTCTGATAAAGTTTCATCATGCTCAAGTTAAAAATTCAGTATACATAGTGTTAACAAGATTATCCTTCAATTTGGCCTAGTGACCAAGTTTTAACCTGGCATGACCCATATTCGAACTTGGCCTAGACATCATTCAATTCAACATTCTAACTAAATTTCAAGCCGCTGAAGCAAAACATGCGGCTTCTACAGAGTTAACAAGATTTTCCCTCAATTTGGCCTAATGACCTAGTTTCTGACCCATCATAGCCCATGTTCAAACTTGACCTACATATCATCAAGACAAACATTCTGATAAAGTTTAAACATGCTCAAGTAGAAAATGCGGCTTCTACAGTGTTAACAAGATTTCCCTTCAATTTGGCGCATTGAATAGTTTCTGACCCAATATGACCCATATTCGAACTTGACCTAGATATTTTTTAAGACAAACATTCTGACAAAATTTCAAGCTGCTGAAGCAAAAATTGCGACCTCTGGATTTTCCTTCAATTTGACCTAGTGACCTACTTTTTGACCCGACATGACTCATGTTCAAACTTGACCTACATAAAAGTTGAAAATGTGTTAACAAGATTTCCCTTCAATTTGACCTAGTGACCTAGTTTTTGACCTCATATGGCCCAGTTTCGAACTTATCTAAGATTTGATGGAGATGAATGTTCTGATAAACTTTCATGAAGATTGGATGCAAAATGTAGCCTGTAGAGTGTTAACAAGCTCAAATGTTGACGACGCACAACGCCGGACAAAATGTGATCGCAATAGCTCACCTTGCATTTCACGCATAGGTGAGCTAAAAAGAGGAATCTGCCATGGCCGAATGGTTAACTTAAGGCATCCCAGATTCAATCCTCAGATTTGGAGGTCATGGTGGAGTGCCCTTAGGCAAGGCTCATTTCCTATCCTAGAACTAGTTTGTTTACTAAGGGATGATGAATAAGTGAACTGTTATAACAGAAATAATGTTGAAAACGGCAGTTTAAATTGTACAATTGGTGACCAACCTGTTTTTACAGCAATGTTGACAGTAGCTGTATCCATATTTGTTCCATCACTGACTTGAACAGTCAAGGCATATGAACTACTACCTTCCACAAAGTTCAGGGCACCAGCCACATTGATCTGACTGCTGCTTGAAGATGCAAATGCAAACAGGTTACCAGTGTTTCCAGCTGAAATAGAACCAAAAAAGCGTGATGTATTAGCTTAAAACTATTCTTAGATACCTTGGATTATAAATGACTCAAAATAGTTCAATAGTATTTGGCTGGTTATTAGGCTTTAATATTCATATGTATAAAGATTTAAAACAGTTGTCAATTAACATTTGACTTAAATCAAAATTGTAACAAGAGGGCCATGATGGCCCTGGATCGCTCATCTGATTTTTTTCTTCACTTTAGCTATATAAGCCCCAGCCCCCTGGCGGCAATAGTTTCCAACCAATCAACATGGCTTGAAGGAATCTGATAGAGGGTCACCCTAGGAGCATTTCTACAAAATTATTTGAAAATCAGCCTGACACTTTTGGAGGAGAAGATTTTTTAAGTTTTCACTTTAGCCATATAAGGAACAAGAGGGCCAAGATGGCCCTAAAATCGATCACCTGAATGATAGTTAATTAGAAGCAAATATTTAACTGCAAATATCTGTGAAAATTTGATCAGGAGTTCAAATGAAACTGCAAGGAGTGGACACTCAGTTAAAGAAATAGTCCATTTTTATCTTGAAATCTAACAAGAGCTTTCTCAATTTCTGATGCTGCAGCAACAAAGGTTCTACACAGAATGCAAGTATTTGAACAATTTTGAAAGAGGACCATCAGAGGAACATTCCTGTGAAGTAACGTTGAAATTGGTCAAGTGGAATGGTAGGAGTTGTCATTTGTAGCTAAAAGTTCAATTTACCCCTTTTGTGATGACGCGAGGTTGCTATGATTTTGTAACTAATCAAAACAGCTTGAACAAATTAAATGTAGTCAAATGTAGTTAAATGGATCACTTTAAGTAGGATTTATATTCAATTCCCTTAATATCAGACAAGAACTTAAAAGAAAATGGAATTTCCAAATTTTGTCATTTTGCCCCTTTTCTGATGCCTCCTGACTGCAATGTTTTTACAACCAAACAGTATGCCTTGAACGATCTTTGTAGCGGCTCACCTAAGGAACATTTCTACCAAACTATAATGGAATCAGACATGCAGATTCAAAGAAAAAGATTTTTAAAGCTTGGACATTTTGCCCCCTTTCTGATGCTGCAGCAACCCTGGCGGCCATGTTTTTCAACCGATCGGAAATATTTGAACAATCTTGGTAAAGGGTGCCCCAAGGAACATTTGTGCAAAATCATTTTTAAATCGGGCCAGTACTTTTGGACAAGAAGATTTTTAAAATTTTAACAACAAAAAAACAAGCTCCGCCCCCTGGCGGCCATGTTTTTCAACGGATCGGAAATATTTGAACAATCTTGGTAAAGGGTGCCCAAAGGAACATTTGTGCAAAATAATTTTCAAATTAGGCCAGTACTTTTGGTCGAGAAGATTTTTAAAATTTTAACAATGCACATATAAGGAAAACAGACTCCGGCCCCTGGCGGCCATCTTTTTCAACCGATCGGAAATATTTGAACAATCTTGGTAAAGGGTTCCCCAATGAACATTTGTGGAAAATAGTTTTCAAATCGGGCCAGTACTTTTGGACAAGAAGATTTTTTAAGTTTTAACAATGCACGTATAAGGTAATCAAGCTCTGCCCCCTGGCGGCCATGTTTTTCAACGGATCGGAAATATTTGAACAATCTTTGTAAAGGGTGCCCCAAGGAACATTTGTGCAAAATAATTTTCAAATTGGGCCATTACTTTTGGTCAAGAATTTTTTTTAAATTTTAACAATGCACATATAAGGAAAACAGGCTCCGCCCCCTGGCGGCCATGTTTTTCAATCGATCGGAAATATTTGAACAATCTTGGTAAAGGGTGCCCCAATGAACATTTGTGGGAAATAATTTTCAAATCGGGCCAGTCCTTTTGGACAAGAAGTTTTTTTAAGTTTTAACAATGCACGTATAAGGAAAACAAGCTCCGCGCCCTGGCGGCCATGTTTTTCAACGGATCGGAAATATTTGAACAATCTTGGTAAAAGGTGCCCCAAGGAACATTTGTGCAAAATAATTTTCAAATTGGGCAGGTACTTTTTGGCAAGAAGATTTTTAAAATTTTAACAATGCACGTAAAAGGAAAACAGGCTCCGCCCCCTGGCGGCCATGTTTTTCAATCGATCGGAAATATTTGAACAATCTTGGTAAAGGGTGCCCCAATGAACATTTGTGGAAAATAATTTTCAAATCGGGCCAGTACTTTTGGACAAGAAGATTTTTTAAGTTTTAACAATGCACATATAAGGGAAAACAAGCTCCGCGCCCTGGCGGCCATTTTTTTCAACGGATCGGAAATATTTGAACAATCTTCGTAAAGGGTGCACCAAGGAACATTTGTGTGAAACAATTTTCAAATCAGGCCAGTACTTTTTAACAAGAAGATTTTTAAAATTTTAACAATGCACATATAAGGAAAACAGGCTCCGCCCCCTGGCGGCCATGTTTTTCAACCGATCGGAAATATTTGAACAATCTTGGTAAAGGGTGCCCCAATGTACATTTGTGCAAAATAATTGTTAAATCGGGCCAGTACTTTTGGACAAGAAGATTTTTAAAGTTTTAACAATGCACATATAAGGAAAATAAGCTCCGACCCCTGGCGGCCATGTTTTTCAACGGATCGGAAATATTTGAACAATCTTGGTAGAGGGTACCCCAAGGAACATTTGTGCAAAATAATTTTTAAATCGGGCCAGTTCTTTTGGACAAGAAGATTTTTTAAGATTTGGCAATTTTCCCCTTTTCTGTTGCCGCGGCAACCAAAGTTCTCGATGGAATTTAAATCTTTGAACAATTTTGAAAGAGGTTCACCAAAGGAACATTCCTGTGAAGTTTGGTTGAAATTGGTCAAGTGGTTAAGGAGGAGATGATCTAAATGTCTAAATGTTAACGACGGACGGACGACGGACGACGGACGACGACGGACAACGCCGGACAGACAAAAAGTGATCAGAATAGCTCACCTTGAGCCTTTGGCTCTAGGTGATCTAAAAATAGCCCTGCCTACTGGCGGCCATGTTTGACAACCAATCAACATGGCTTGAAGGAATCTGATAGTGGGTCACTTGATGAACATTTCTACAAAATTATCTGAAAATCGGCCCGACACCTCGGAGGAGAAGATTTTTTAAGTTTTCACTATAGCCATATAAGACAAAATAGCCCCGCCGCCCCCCTGGCGGCCATGTTTTTCGACCAATGAACATGGCGTGAAGGAATCTGATAGGGGGTCATCCATGGAACATTTCTACAACTTTATTTGAGAATTTGCCTAACACTTTCATAGGAGAAGATTTTTTAAGTTTTCACTATAGCCATATAAGGCAAAATAGCCCCGCCCCCCCTGGCGGACATGTTTTAACATGGCTCGAAGGAATCTGAAAGAGGGTAATCCATGGAAGATTTATGCAAAATTATTTGAAAATCTGCAAACCAGTTTGGGAGAAGAAGAATTTTGAAGTTTTATTCATTTCGTTGCCATGGAAACCAGAATTCTGCATGGATCCCAACAATTTGAAGGAAATCTGGTGAGGTCATTGAGAGGATGCTTTCTACAAAGTTTCATCCCAATTGACCCACTGGTTACTGAGGAGAAGAAGTTGACGCACGACGGATGACGGACGACGGACAAAAGGCGATCACAATAACTCACCTTGAGCAAAGCTCAGGTGAGCTAACAAAAAAATTGATCATTTTAAATTCAAATTTGTTCTTAATATATATATATATGAATCAAAGATTTAAATAATTGGTAAACAAACAACAATTTCATATATTGTAAGACCCTTACAAGATGAGTATGGCAATAATCACAAGAGTTCTCAAATATTAAGTAGCATCGTAGGACAGCATGCTTACGTGTTCAAATTATGACGAATATAAATTGTAGGTTCAATAAACCTAAACAAAAATCGAATGCAATAGGGTGGTAAAATGTCAGTACCATTCCATTCAACTTCATATATAGGCATCGATCATGCAACCTGTGGTGAAAGTGCCAATCAATTGTTGATTTACAGAGATATTACAAGAGAAAGTTGATGCAACGCATCAATGTCGCCGGATATCCATAGTGCAGTTATGTATAACACTAACATTATAGTAGTTGAATAAACAGTTATCAACTGAGGGGCATATTGGAACATCAGGGGTGGGGTCAAGTGAAAATGTATCATAACTTGCATTGTTTTGTCAACGAAGTGAATGATAATTGAAGCCTTTCATTGTTTATGATCAATCTCCATTCCAAAGTAGGTTGACCATACACACAACCAACTAATTATTGATCATAAACAGTAATGGAAATGAGAAATCTTGCCAATCATTAGTCTTAGTATGTATACAGTGCTTTCATTAAGGAATAATTATAAGATTTGTGAATTCCACATACACTTTTCAAGATGTTTGTCAGAATATTTGAATTTTATTATTTTTCAATAAAACCACAAAACAGACAATTTAGGATTTGCATGCAATAGCACGTCATTTTACCTTTCCTCTATTAGAGTCAACAGTGGAAACCTTTGCAGCAATCTACTTTTAAAACAATGAGTTAAGGGTTAAATCGCTGAAGACATGAGTTTTCTCTTTTTCTCAAAATGATATTAGCTTGGCATCCTAATTATATCATACATTAACAAATGTTGAAATGTAGTCCAATATTTATAAATTAGACCACCTTCGAAATATAATATTAACTAAACAGTTGAATCTCATTGAAATTGTTGTATAATTTAAACTTAATTTCGAACATAAACTGAGCCCTACAACATGTTAATTTATTTTAATTCTTTCCTTCCTTTTTTATAACGAAAATAACAAACTATTCATGTTTTAAAATCATATTATGATGAGCGCCATTGTGTCAATGATGCATAATAATATGCAGATCGGAAGCAATATGCCTTTAGGGAATTAAATGACACATTTAAAATTGTCAAGGACGAACTAATTTTGTACGAAAGACCCGATTCTTTCTTATTCGCAGAGGTTTCGTTCTTGAAACTCTCTTTATAGGCAGAGAGTGTTCGTTCAAAGTAATTTTTCTATTAAAACTAGTTTTATCTCGGTTTGTTCTTTTCTTCATTTGTTTCGAACCAAATAAACATTTTAATTCACCTACGATTTACTATTTGAAAGTGAGTGTGAAGAGACGGCTCTCTGCAAAGGAGATTGATCTACGCAGTTGGTATTCGCGAATCACACTTCAAGCAGGTGCGCGTATGTAAACAAATTAGACTGCGACGTAAAGGTTTGCAGTTATCGCCTTTTGAGTATATAGTGTAAAATAAAGTATACCAGTCTAGCTAATAGGGACTGTTTTGCCTTCATAAATAAAACAAAAAAACATAAATGCGATTCAAAATAAAGAAACAGAAAATACCTAAAACATCGGAATATTTATTTCATTTTAGATGTGTCATTACTTAGTGTTTTTAAACAAACACAATTGTAATATGTTCAAGACATCTAAATGTGTCTCTTTCTAATAATAATCCCCCCTCCCATGTGATTTCCAAAAACCTATTAAAAATAGAAGTCGCGGTCTTCTGCCCGGCGACTAATAAAGTTGCCTTAACCCTTTCCCTCATATAGACACTTTCTGATGCCTCTGCAGCAGACGGCTTTTTGAAAACATAGTGATGAAAGAAGAAATTGCTCAAAACTTTCTCCTTTTGCCACAATATTTCCCACTTTTAGTTTTATCCATTCAATTATAGAGATTTTCTATTTTTTTGACAAAATATGTTCAAAGTCGTCTGCTGCAGAATTGTCGTATGAGGGAAAGCATTAAACTTCAAAGTCAATTGAAGAAAGAGGTAAACTTTTGGTTTACCATTTCCCACATATAGACATGTTTTGACGCCTTGAAAGCAGTTGATTTTTTTGCCACAATGCTTTCAACCTAATTCATTCTACTTTATTTGCCTTTTCACAAATGTCTGCTGCAGATTTATTGTATGTGAGAAAGGATTTAATGATAGTCTGTTAATTATATATGCAGAATTGAATGTAATGTCATGATGATATAAGAAAGTATAATTTTGATAGAGAGTTAAAAGCACTGCTGGAAAAAGAGAAATGGCTGATGCTCATTTCAAGCAACTTCTCCTTTGCCTAAATTCTTTCCAATATGTATCTTTTTCAGAGGTGTAAAATGTTGACTCAATTAGTTAACCCTTAGTCATTTGCAGACAAATTTTGATGAATCTGAAGCATGTTTTCAAATCTATTCAATAATTATATTTTCACTTAGGGAGATTTTCCATATATTTGACTGGATGTTATCAATGTTGTCTGCTGTAGATGTGTTGTTTTATGTGGCAAAGTACTATTATCATAGGGTCAAACTTACTTTGAGTAGGCCTTTCTCACATACAAGAAGTCCGCTGAAGATAACTCTGAAAACGTTTTGGCAAAAAATATGGAAAAACAAAGTGTCTAAAGGAGAAACTACTCAATCTTCTTTTGCCACATTGTTTTCAAAAGTCATTTGCTGTAGATGCGCAAACATGCTTCTGTAGGTGGAAAAGGGTTTAACACATAATGTTTTATTATCCTCTAGTATATCAGTCCATAACATACTCACCAGTAATGGTATACTCTAAGGTACTGTAACTTACAGTATGATCCAAGTCGGTGGCAGGCACATTGATTACAGAACTCCCTAAAAGTTAAATAGAAAACAACCCGAGTGATGTCAAATACATTTATATTGATCCAATAATCTGATATAATAACTGTTAGACTCTTTCAAAATGTAAGTATTTAAATAATTAATATCTTGAAAAAGAAACTAATTCTTAATTCTGAGACTTGGTAGAAGATATTTCTATACAACATATATATGTCAAACTGTCAAAAAATACACCAAGAGCAAGGTCACATCCGCTACATCAACACACATAGGAATCCCATTGACATCCTGCACATGCATATCATTCACTTGTTTCACAGTTGCTTCCTTTTTATGCTCAAAATTAAGCTTGCCTATGGAAGCAGATCGTAGTACTGCACTCTGAGCATTTAGATGTACTTATGATATGTCCACAAACAGGAGGGATTCTGGAAAAATCACTAAGTGACACAACGCAGTGACACTTTACAGTGGAGAAAAGAGATTGAGAGACTGGTCTCTCTTAATAAATGCAATCCTCCTTTTTCTGATTGACACATCACATGCAAACAGATGTCTGGAAGTAAACAAGTTCCCCCTGGGTCTGATCATAATTCTGCCTGTATACAAGCCTCAGGCCAACACAACTCAGACTATATATACTGTTTGAATGTTATAAAACTTTCATTTCGAAATTTGAATCGAATTGTTTTGCTATCATAAAATTGAAACACACACAAGGTTTTAGATTCAGGTACCTTCACTGACAAATGTGACAGGAAATACTTGACTATGAGCTCCACATTTTTATCCAATATGGTTCAACACTTGTCAAGGACAATCACTTCCTTTTCTTATATATTTATATCCGTCTAAAACTGCCATGTTGGTACCAGTCCAAAAAGGCCATGTTAATAGCTGTTTAGAAACGGGGGTTATGCTATTATGGTTTCTGGCAAAACATTTCTTAATGGTATCTACTATTAAAGGACATAGTGGTATCATTCCTCAAATGCCATGTTGCTGTTGGTAGTGAAAGGCCATTATATCTGGCTAAATATGCATTTTGGTATCTGTCTTAAAAGGCCATGTAGATATCAGTCTGAAAAGTCATGTTGGTATAAGTCAAAAAAGGTTCTATTGGTATCAGTCAAAAAAGGTCATGTTGGTATCAGTCAAAAAAGGTCATGTTGGTATCAGTCCAAAAAGGCCATGTATCAGTCAAAAAAGGTTATGTTGGTATCAGTCAAAAAAGGTCATGTTGGTATCAGTCAAAAGAGGTCATGTTGGTATCAGTCAAAAAAGGTTATGTAGGTAGCAGTCTAAAAAGGTTATGTTGGTATCAGTCTAAAAAGGTTGTGAAGGTATCAGTCCAAAAAGTCATGTAGGTATCAGCCAAAAGAGTTCATGTAGGTATGAGTCCAAAAAGGTCATGTAGGTATCAGCAAGAAAGGTCATGTAAGTATCAGTTCAAAAAGGTCATTTTGGTATCAGTCTTAACTGGTCATGTAAGTATCAGTCCAAAAAGGTCATGTAGGTATCAGTCCAAAAAGATCATGTTTATATCAGCTAAAAAAGGTCATGTTGGTATCAGTCTAAAAGGGTCATGTAAGAATCAGTCCAAAAGAAGGTTATGTTAGTATCGGTCTAAAAAGGTCATGTAGGTATCAGTTTATAAATGCCATGTTGGTATCTGTCCATAAAGGCATGTTGGTATCTGTCTACAAAGGCCTGATGGTTTCTATTATTGAAGGACATGTTGGTATCAGTCTATTTAAATGCCATGTTGGTGCTGGTAATAAAAGATAAGCTATAATATCTGTCTAAATATGCATGCTTGTATCCATCTTAAAAGGCCATGTATGTATTAGTCGATAATGGTCAAGTTGGTATCAGTCTATAAAGGTCATGTTGGTATCAGCCCAAAACGTTTATGTTGGTATAAGTCCAGAAAGGTCATGTTGGTATCAGTCCAGAAAGGTCATGTCGGTATCAGTCCAGAAAGGTCATGTTGGTATCAGTCCAGAAAGGCCATGTTGGTATCAGTCCATACAGGTCATGTTGGTATTAGTTCATAAAGTTCATGTTGGTATTAGTCCAAAAAGGTCATGTTGGTATCAGTCAAGAAAGGTCATGTTGGTATCAGTCCATAAAAGTCATGTCAGTATCAGTCCAGAAAGGTCATGTTGGTATCAGCCCAAAAAGGTCATGTTGGTATCAGTCCATAAAGGTTATGTTGGTATCAGTCCATAAAGGTTATGTTGGTATCAGTCCATAAAGGTTATGTTGGTGTCAGTCCATAATGGCCATGTTGGTATCAGTCCATAGAGGTCATGTTGGTATCAGTCCAGAAAGGCCATGTTGGTATCAGTTCATAGAGGTCATGTTGGTATCAGTCCAGAAAGGTCATGTTTGTATCAGTAAAAAAAGGTCATGTTGGTATCAGTCCATAGAGGTCATGTTGGTATCAGTCCAGAAAGGTCATGTTGGTATCAGTCCATAAAGGCCATGTTGATATCAGTCCAAAAAGGTTATGTTGGTATCAGTCCAGAAATGCCATGTTGGTATCAGTCCAGAAAAGCCATGTTGGTATCAGTCCAGAAAGGTTATGTTGGTATCAGTCCAGAAAGGCCATGTTGATATCAGTCCAGAAAGGCCATGTTGGTATCAGTCCAGAAAGGCCATATTGGTATCAGTCCATAAAGGTCATGTTGGTATCAGTCCATACTGGCCATGTTGGTATCAGTCCATAGAGGTCATGTGGGTATCAGTCCAGAAAGGCCATGTTGGTATCAGTCCATAGAGGTCATGTTGGTATCAGTCCAGAAAGGCCATGTTGGTATCAGTCCATAGAGGTCATGTTGGTATCAGTCCAGAAAGGTCATGTTGGTAGCAGTCCATAAAGGCATGTTGGTATCTGTCCATAATGGCCATGTTGATATCAGTCCAAAAAGGTTATGCTGGTATCAGTCCAGAAAGGCCATGTTGGTATTAGTCCATAAAGGCCATGTTGGTATCAGTCCATAAAGGTCATGTTGGTATCAGTCCATAATGGCCATGTTGGTATCAGTCCATAGAGGTCATGTTGGTATCAGTCCAGAAAGGCCATGTTGGTATCAGTCCAGAGAGGTCATGTTGGTATCAGTCCATAATGGCATGTTGGTATCTGTCCATAAAGGTCATGTTGGTATCAGTCCAAAAAGGCCATGTTGGTATCAGTCCATAGAGGTCATGTTGGTATCAGTCCATAGAGGTCATGTTGGTATCAGTCCAGAAAGGTTATGTTGGTATCAGTCCATAAAGGCATGTTGGTATCAGTCCAAAAAGGTTATGTTGGTATCAGTCCAGAAATGCCATGTTGGTATCAGTCCAGAAAGGTCATGTTGGTATCAATCCATAAAGGTCATGTTGGTATCAGTCCATAAAGGCATGTTGGTATCTGTCCATAAAGGTTATGTTGGTATCAGTCCAGAAATACCATGTTCGTATCAGTCCAGAAAGGCCATGTTAGTATCAGTCCATAAAGGCCATGTTGGTATCAGTCCAAAAAGGTTATGTTGGTATCAGTCCAGAAATGCCATGTTGGTATCAGTCCATAAAGGCATGTTGGTATCAGTCCATAAAGGTCATGTTGATATCAGTCCAGAAATGCCATGTTGGTATCAGTCCATAAAGGTCATGTTGGTATCAGTCCATAAAGGCATATTGGTATCTATCCATAATGGCCATGTTAGTATCAGTCCATAGAGGTCATGTTGGTATCAGTCCAGAAAGGCCATGTTGATATCAGTCCAGATAGGTCATGTTGGTATTAGTCCATAAAGGCCATGTTGGTATAAGTCCATAACGGTCATGTTGGTATCAGTCCATAATGGCCATGTTGGTATCAGTCCATAGAGGTCATGTTGGTATCAGTCCAGAAAGGCCATGTTGATATCAGTCCAGAAAGGTCATGTTGGTATCAGTCCAGAAAGGCATGTTGGTATCTGTCCATGAAGGCATGTTGGTATTAGCCCAGAAATGCCATGTTGGTATCAGTCCAGAAAGGTCATGTTGATATCAGTCTAAAAAGTCATGTTGGTATCAGTCCATAGAGGTCATGTTGGTATCAGTCCAGAAAGGTCATGTTGGTATCAGTCCATAAAGGACATGTTGGTATCAGTCCATAAAGGCCATGTTGATATAAGTCCATAAAGGCATGTTGATATCAGTCGTTAAAGTCATGTTGGTTTCAGTCCAGAAAGGTCATGTTGGTATCAGTCCATAACGTCATGTTGGTATCAATCCATAAAGGCATGTTGAAATCAGTCCATAAAGGTCATGTTGGTATCAGTCCATAACGGTCATGTTGGTATGAATCCTTAAAGGCATGTTGAAATCAGTCCATAAAGGTCATGTTGGTATCACTCAATAAAGGTCATGTTGGTATCAGTCCATAAAGGTCATGTTGGTATATGTCTAGAAAGGTCATGTTAATATCAGTCTTAAAAGTCATGTTGGTATCAGTCCAGAAAGGTCATGTTGGTATTAGTCCATAAAGGTCATGTTCATATAAGTCCTTAAAGGTCATGTTTGTATCAATCCATAACAATCATGTTGGTATCAATCCATAAATGCATGTTGGTATCAGTCCATAAAGGTCATGTTGGTATCATTTTTAAAAAGGTCATGTTGGTATCAGTCAATGAGGGTCATGTTGGTATCAGTCCATAAAGGTCATGTTGGTATTTGTCTAGAAAGGTCATGTTGATATCAGTCTATAAGGTAATGTTGGTATCAGTCCAGAAAGGTCATGTTGGTATCAGTCCCTAAAGAACATGTTGGTTTCAATCCATAAAGTTCATGTTGGTATCAGTCCATAAAGGTAATGTTGGTATCAGTCCAAAAAGACCATGTTGGTATCAGTCAATAAAGGTCATGTTGATATCAATCCATAAAGGCATGTTGGTATCTGTTTAAAAGGGCTTAGTTGGTATCAGTCCAAAGAGGTCATGTTGGTATCTGTCAAGAAATGCTATAATGGTTTCTGTCTAAATATGTCTTGATAGTTTCTACTATTAAAGGTATGTTGGTATCAGTCTATTAAAATGCCTAGTGTAAGTAAAAGGCCAAGCTATAATATCTGTCTAAATACGCATGTTGGTATCTGTCTTAAAAAGTCATGAGGGTATCATTCTAAAAAGTCATGTTGGTGTCAGTCCTTAGCGGTCATGTTGGTATCAGTCCATAAAGGTCATGTTGGTATATGTCTAGAAAGGTCATGTTGATATCAGTCCATAAAGGTCATGTTGGTATCAGTCCAGAAGGGTCATGTTGGTATCAGTCCAGAAAGGTTATGTTGGTATCATTCCATAAAGGTCATGTTGGTATCAGTCCAGAAAGGTCATGTTGGTATCAGTCCATAAAAGTCATGTTGGTATCAGTCCATAAAGGTCATGTTCATATAAGTCCATAAAGGTCATGTTGGTATCAATCCATAAAGGACATGTTGGTTTCAGTCCATAACGGTTGTATTGGTATCAGTCCAAAAAGACCATGTTGGTATAATTCCATAATGCCCTTGTTGGTATCAGTCCATAAAGGTCATGTTGGTATCAGTCCATAAAGGTCATGTTGGTTTCAATCCATACAGGTCATGTTGGTATCAGTCCATAAAGGACATGTTGGTTTCAGACCATAAAGGTCGTGTTGGTTTCAGTCCATAAAGGTCATGTTGGTATCAGTCCACAAAGGACATGTTGGTTTCAGTCCATAAAGGTCATGTTGGTATCAGTCCAAAAAGACCATGTTGGTATAATTCCATAATGCCCATGTTGGTATCAGTCCATAAAGGATATGTTGGTATCAGTCCATAAAGGTCATGTTGGTATCAGTCCAAAAAGACCATGTTGGTATCAGTCCATAAAGGTCATGTTGGTATCAATCCATAAAGGCATGTTGGTATCAATCCATAAAGGGCATGTTGGTATCTGTCTAAAAAGGCTAAGTTGGTATTAGTCCAAAGAGGCCATGTTGGTATCTGTCCAGAAATGCTATAATGGTTTCTGTCTAAATATCTGTCTCGATAGTTTAAACTATAAAAGGATATGTTGGTATCAGTCTATTAAAATGCCTAGTGTTAGTAAAAGGCCAAGCTATAATATCTGTTTAAATATGCATGTTGGTATCTTTCTTAAAAAGTCATCAGGGTATCATTCTAAAAAGTCATGTTGGTATCAGTCTACAAAGTACATGTTGATATCAGTCTAAAGAGATTATGTTGGTATCTGTCTTAAAAAGTAATGTTTTATAAAGATCTTAAGAAGTCATGTTGTGAAATCTGAAAGGGTTACTTTGGTATGGTCTATTAGGGCTGTGTTCATATTTGTCTACATGTCAATATTGTTCTAAATAATTCATGTTGATATTGTTTTAATCAAATCAAGTTGGTATCAGCCTCAGGTGTCCTTGTGTCAAAGTTGAAAAGGTTTGTTCTCCTGTAACTCATCTTATACCTACCGACTGCATTGGTTTCAGGAATGGTAACACTGTATGTGGTTTCACTGAACTCTGGTACATAATCATTTAGATCTTCTATATTGACTGTCACAGAAACTGTGGCTGTATACTGATCAGATGTTGCTCTGAAAGACAACTTCATTGATTAGTAATAAAACCTTTCCAACATGCACTTCTGCAAAAGACTACTTTTGAAAAAAATAATAAATAATGTCTCATTTTGCAAGAAATCAGTGTATTGGGAAATGTATTTATTGAGATTTTCACATGTTTGCCTAATATGTTTTCAAATTTGTCTGCTGCAGATTTTTTGTTTGCAATTAAGGGTAGGTAAAAATCCCTGTAATGGTAATTCTGTTATTTCTTCTTGCATTTCCTTGGCTATTAAAGAAGTGTGTGAGTAAAACAATGTAATATCTGACTAATTGGTAGTGTACCTACCGGTAAGATACAAAGTTAGCCAATGCAAATCACTTACCTACTACATGCAGATGCATTTGCAGAAGAGTTTTTTCTGTAGAAAAGGCTTTAACAGCATATGGATCATTGACAACAATGGTTTAAATATTGCTTTACCATTAACATAAAAAAAAACACCACCCATTTCATAGCGACCATGTTTTTAGATGGATAAAAAAAATCTAGACAGTGTCATACAAGGAACCTTTGTGCCAAATAATATTGATATTCGGCCAGTACTTTTGGAAAAAGATTCTTAAATTCTTAAAATTTTAGTAACACATGAATCTCCTTTTCCATCAATTTTTTCATCGAAAGGCATCGAAAGTGGACCACACATGCACACTTACATTAATCCCAGGGTAACAACTGCAACAGCCGGAGATTCATCCCTGTCTAAACCTAATGAACCAACATTAATCTGGGTTGATGATCCAGAGTTAAAAGAGAATAAACCAGCTGGTGAGTTGGGAACCTGCTCCTCTATAGAGTATGTTATTGTGTCCCCGTCTGCATCTGTTGCTGTGACTGAGAAGGCAGAACTGCCTGCAGCAACCAACTCCTGGACATTGAATGGTACGGTGTATGAATTCCAAACAGGTTCTGGAGAAACAAAACACAAATCATTATTACAGTTATCTGTGTGCCTGAGAGGTGGTTTTAGTGTTGTTTGCTTCGGAAATGGCAGTGGGAAAAAATATATATGTACAGGGTAGAAGACATTGTGAGATATGTCTTATCTTTAGCAATTCTCATACTTCAACAATGTCTTTCGTAACAAGTCTGCTGCAGAGCATCAAGAAGTCATTGATATCAGAGAAAGGGTTAACCATTTCCCACATATAACAAATATACTGCAGACAACTTTGAGAACATCTAGTACAAAAATATGAGAACAATTATTGAATAAGATTGTAAATACTATGTCAAAAGGAGAAATTGCTCATTTTGTGAGAATGTTTTCAAAAGTCTTCAGAGGTGACTACTAGAAACTGTTAATAATTTAAACTTACGTGTCTTTACGTTAACTGTGAAAGCTGCGTTTGCTGAGCGTGCTCCAGATGCACCATTGCGATCCTTGGCTGTGACAGTAACTGAATGTGAGGATGCAGTCGCATACATAAGATTAACAGCCGTCACTATCCCCGTTGAAACTCCAACAGCAAACAGGCTGCCATCACCAGCTGTAAAAATATCAAATTACTAAATCTTTTTTCATATTCATATTTGTCTTTTTCTCAACTGATAATTGGAAGAATTAAAACATTCAAAAAGTAATGTGCAGAGGCACCCAAATATCCAAAGTCAGTTTTCATAATAAAAGGCACATATGACATACATATATGTAGAAGGTACGCCTCAGTGGTAGAGTGGTAGATAGTCCGTCTCAAGTACGGGAGATAGTGGGTTCCATCACCAGCCCAGTCAGATGAAGAATTTAAAAATGGTGGTAATGGTTGCTCTTCTTAGGGCCTTTTCCCACATACATCAAATCTGTAACAGGACTTTAAAAACTTATAGGCAATAATTTGAAAAATCTAATTAACTGGTGTGAGAGAGCCAGGAAACAGATGGGTAGGTAAACTGAGGCGCATTTTTATTCTATGTCACAATATAAAGCCTGATCATAGACCCTTTCCCACATACAAACGCTTTCTGACACTTCTGCAGTAGATGACTTTTGACAATATAAAGCCTGATCATAGATCCTTTCCCACATACAGATGCTTTCTGACACTTCTGCAGTAGATGACTTTTGACAACATTATGGCAAAACAAGAACTTGTTCATGATGAGCAATTTCTCTTCTTGCCACAATGTCTGCGACCATTTTCAACTATTACACTTTCTTTTATAATGACATGGTTTTGTACATATGTTTTCACAGGCATCTGCTACAGATATGTTGTATGTACGAAAAGGAGGTTTAAAATTACCCGAGTGTGATTTTCACATGGGTAATTTACAATGTTGTCCCACAGATATTTCATCTGGGAAGTCTTTAAAACTAAAAGCACGTAACTTCCTTTTCCTGATTCAGATGACATCTGATGCCTCTACATCAGATAACATTTATGAAACATAGTGAACAAATAAATATTATTCAACTTGAGATAATATATTCATGAGATTTCAATGTCTTAACCCTTTACCACCTGACACCTCTGCAGCAGACAACTTTTGAAAACATTGTGACAAAAGAAGAAATTGCTCAAAACGAGCAATTTCTCCTTTTGCCACAATGTGTTCAACTCTATTTAATAGTAAAACTTTCATTTATTGAAATTGTTCATGTTTTTGTCAATAAGTTTTGAAAGTCCTCTGCTGCAGAATTGTTGTATGTGGGAAAGGGTTAATAGCAAATAGAAATTATGCTTTCAATTTAGATATAACACCTTTTTCTCCAAATATTTTCAATGAAGAAGATTTAATTAAAACATCATATAATGTTAACTGATAGCCGGTTCCCACCTTCAGACACATTTTGACGCACAAAGACGACCTTTGAAAACATAGTGGATTAAATGTCATCCTGTTTTACTTACATGTTATAGTATACTGTATCACATTGTTATCTTGAAAACTCGAATCAGCATCTGTTGCTGTCAATTCCAATATCGTTACAGCTATAATGACAGAATATGAACAAGATATCAGTGGAACCTATAGATGTTACCCGAAGAATAGCGAGTACACTGGAATGGTACTACAATATGCAATTGCGTAGCAAAATCAATTAGCCATAAGTAAGTAAATAGTTAGAAATGCGAGTACAAAAGTGCAAAGAGTTACTTGGCCAATCATGAATTCTCATATCTCATAGTATATAAAAGGGCAATAACTCATGTGAAAAATCATCAAAACTGGATGATAATGGTGAAAATATGCACATCTCCTCTTGTTAGTGAGCTTGCCATAACATTACGTTTAACCCTTTCCCTCATATAGATGCTTTCTGACGCCTCTGCAGCAGATGGCTTTTTGAAAACATAGTGACAAAAGAAGAAATTACATAAAACGTGCAATTTCTCCTTTTCCACTTTTTGTCATAGGTTATCCATTCAATTATGGAGATTTTCTATTTTTTAACAATATACGTTCAAAGTCGTCTGCTGCAGATTTGTCGAGAGGGAAAGGGTTAAATCAAGTCAGTGGTTGGCATTCAGGTTGCTTAGAAATAACCCAGACAAAAGCGGGACAGACAGACTGATGACGAAGCAGCAACTTTATGCTGCACATTTTTTATTGACGGAAATGGTGTGTTAGGGGAAACACATGCAACGCCTTCAAATAAGTCATAGCATGACAGACAGACATCAAATGAATTATCACAATGTGTCACCATGCCAAAACAGACACCATGAAAATGACACTTTTCTGGAAACCACATCTATCCAAAATAATATATATAAGTTCTTGCTCACTGCACATCTGCAGATCACTTTCTATATACATACCTATTTTGAAGTTGATACATTGGAATAAAAACAAATTAAAAAGGGCGATAACCCCAAAAACAAGCAGGCTAAAGTTATGTTCCTTAAAAAAAATCATTTGCCTAATCACAAGTTATGAGTGCTGAAACTGTAGCCAAAGTCTATGTATAAGGGGACACTTATACTGCCTTGCTATAGAGCTAGCTTTTAAAGCGATTTGGAATAGCTTTCACATTCTGACCAAGAGGTCCTAGATTTAAGGCTTGGTCAGGTGTGATCTTTAAGGACAGTTACAATGAGGGACGGCATCAGTCAAACAGCACTTTTCCTACACAGATAACCCAAAGTGATGTGAAAGAGAGTAATGGTTGTTGTAAATTGAATGAAATCGTCAGCCCCTTAGTATGTGTTTGTATAAAGAGGATACTTTTACTACCTAGCTATAAAGCTAGCTTTTGTATAGCGTTGACTTTGTATCGAAGGTCCAAGGTTCTAGCCCAGGTCTGGTCGAATCTTAAAGGACAGTTACAATGACGCACAACATTGGACTACAAAGGAAAAGCCTCAAGAGTTTTTCACAACATTCTAAGACTCGGGAAACGAATTTCAAGTTAGGAGGTTGTTCATGTAGCCAAAGTATAATTATAAGGGGACTCTTTTACTGCCATGCTATAGAGCTAGCTTATATAGCGATGTGCTTTCACTTTCTGATAAAAAGGTTCAAGGTTAAACCCCTGATCAGGTCAGATGTGTTAGGACAATTACACAACTTTGAACTGAATCTATCTAACAGTACCAAAGTAATGACCAATTATTCCAAAAGATAACGGACGGACAGATGCACAGATGAATGGATGGACAGACAGATGACAGAGAAGTGATCTGCCTAAATGTCTCCCTGCTTTACCGTCAAGGTGACACAAAAACCTATTCTACCTGTGCTGGAACCCTCTAATGTGTCCACACTTCCTGTAAAAGATTCAAAGCTTGGATCATTGTCGTTGACATCGGTTACTGAAACTGTCAATGTAGTAGAGGCTGTCTGTGGTGTCTGGTCTACAGCGCTATGAAATAATATGTAAACATACTTAACCTCATACTATGTTTGCTGTCAAAATTACCAAGGAAAATTATAATATATAATTATTGAAAATTATGAAAAAAGTATAATTTTGAAAAAGAGTTTTGACCAATTTAACTTTTTATAACATTCCAACATAAACAAACTAGAATTGTTTTGACAAAAACATATGTCTCCCCCTCAAATATCTGTCAAAATCTCCCAAAACATTCCAACCTATAAAGCAGACAAACAAAAATTTGACCAAGTTGGACAGTACTCAATTTTTAATTACTAATGTTTTGTCTTGACCTGGTACAAAGTGGACATGATTTCAAATGGTTTACAGAAACACATATTTTTACTGCAGCTGTAACATTCAAGACTGAAGTATTCTTCAAAACAGTTAACAACTGTTGCTAAACATAAGCAAGCCGTCTTGGAGATATTGAGTGGACAGGAAATTAAGCCTAAAACCTTTGAGCTTCAAGCGTGACCTTGACCTTGAACCGGTATGGTCGAGACGCGGGTTCTGCACGTCGCCTTGATGAGGTGAACATGTGACCCAAGTTTCATGAAAATTCTTTAAGCTGTTTTGGAGATATGGAGCGGCACAAAATAAAGCCTCAAACCTTTGACCTTCAAGCGTGACCTTGACCTTGACCCAGTATGTTCGAGACGCAGGTTCTGCACGTCGCCTTGATGAGGTGAACATGTGACCAAATTTTCATGAAAATCCTTCAAGCCGTCTTGGAGATATTGACTGGACACGAAATAAAGCCTAAAACCTTTGACCTTCAAGCGTGACCTTGACCTTTAACCGGTATGGTGGAGACGCGGGTTCTGCACGTCGCCTTGATGAGGTGAACATGTGACCCAAGTTTCATGAAAATCCTTTAAGGAGATATGGAGCAGACACAAAATAAAGCCTCAAACATTTGACCTTCAAGCATGACCTTGACCTTGACTCAGTATGGTCGAGACGCGGGTTCTGCACGTCGCCTTGACGAGGTGAACATCTGACCCAATTTTCATGAAAATCCTTCAAGCCGTCTTGGAGATATTGAGTGGACACGAAATAAAGCCTAAAACCTTTGACCTTCAAGCGTGACCTTGACCTTGAACCGGTATGGTCGAGACGCGGGTTCTGCACGTCGCCTTGATGAGGTGAACATGTGACCCACGTATCATGAAAATCCTTTAAGGAGATATGGAGTGGACACAAAATAAAGCCTCAAACCTTTGACCTTCAAGCATGACCTTGACCCAGTATGGTCGAGACGCGGGTTCTGCACGTCGCCTTGATGAGGTGAACATCTGACCCAAGTTTCATGAAAATACTTCAAACCGTCTTGGAGATATGGAGTTGACACAAAATAAAGCCTCAAACCTTTGACCTTCAAACGTGACCTTGACCTTGACCCGGTATGGTCGAGACGCGGGTTATGCACGTCGCCTTGATAAGGTGAACATGTGACCCAAGTTTCATGAAAATCTTTCAAGCCGTCTTGGAGATATGGAGCGGACACGAAATAAAGCCTCAAACCTTTGACCTTCAAGCGTGACCTTGACCTTGACCCTATATTGTCGAGACACGGGTTCTGCACGTCGCCTTGATGAGGTGAACATGTGACCAAAGTTTCATTAAAATCCTTCAAGCCGTCTGGGAGATATGGAGCGGACACAAAATAAAGCCTCAAACCTTTGACCTTCAAGCGTGACCTTGACATTGACCCTATATTGTCGAGACGCAAGTTCTGCACGTCACCTTGATGAGGTGAACATGTGACCCAAGTTTCATGAAAATCCTTCAAGCCGTCTCGGAGATATGGAGCGGACACGAAATAAAGCCTCAAACCTTTGACCTTCAAGCGTGACCTTGACCCTATATTGTCGAGACGCGGGTTCTGCACGTCACCTTGATGAGGTGAACATGTGACCCAAGTTTCATGAAAATCCTTCAAGCCGTCTCGGAGATATGGAGCGGACACGAAATAAAGCCTCAAACCTTTGACCTTCAAGCGTGACCTTGACCTTGACCCTATATTGTCGAGACGCGGGTTCAGGTGAACATGTGACCCAAGTTTCATGAAAATCCTTCAAGCCGTCTGGGAGATATGGAGCGGACACGAAATAAAGCCTCAAACCTTTGACCTTCAAGCGTGACCTTGACATTGACCCTATATTGTCGAGACGCGGGTTCTGCACGTCACCTTGATAAGGTGAACATGTGACCCAAGTTTCATGAAAATCCTTCAAGCCGTCTCGGAGATATGGAGCGGACACGAAATAAAGCCTCAAACCTTTGACCTTCAAGCGTGACCTTGACCTTGACCCTATATTGTCGAGACGCGGGTTCTGCACGTCGCGTTGATGAGGTGAACATGTGTCCCAAGTTTCATGAAAATCCTTCAAGCCGTCTGGGAGATATGGAGCGGACACGAAATAAAGCCTCAAACCTTTGACCTTCAAGCGTGACCTTGACCTTGACCCTATATTGTCGAGACGCTGGTTCTGCACGTCGCCTTGATGAGGTGAACATGTGACCCAAGTGAAAATCCTTCAAGCCGTCTGGGAGATATGGATCGGACAAGATTTTGGGGACGAACAGACAGACAGACAGACAGACAGACAGACATCAAGGACAAAAACAATATATCTCCCCTGTATACAGGGGGAGACATAATTAGCAGCAGACGACTTTGAAAGAATCTTTACCAAAATATGATTAATCTCTGTAACTAACTGAAAGTATCATACTTGAATCGAGTTGGAAACATTGTGGCAAAAGGAGAAATTACTCATAATAAGCAAGACAGTACTCCTTTTGTTAATTTGTTTTCTCAAAAGTCATCTGCTGCAGAGTTGTCAAATTAAGTCTTTAAGAGGGAAAGGATGAAAACAAAATTTAACTCTCAGCCTATGATACCTCATTCATACAATGACCAAGACATATTTTTTTCGCTCAACATGTCGTCTGATTAAGGCTCACACTTCTGTCAAATTATGTAAATTCACTAAATTGCACAACCAAGATATCAAGCAACATGGTTGACACTTTTTCAAAATTATTTGAAAATTCTATCAATACACAACAAACCTATGAAACAGAGACCTTTTTCTCTATTTTTAAAAACAATGACCTTGACTTTTATCTGATCAACATGGTTCTTCCAAACAGCACATTTTCAGGTCATGACTGACACTTCTGCCAAAGTAGTTGTAATTCAAACATTGAACATAGAAATTACAAAGTAGACAGCGGCCTGACAAAATACTAAAACCTGGTTAACTAACGATAGTTTTTACCTTGTTACCTGATAAATGTCTTCAAAGGTGAAACTTCGAGTTAAGAACAGTCTCAATCTGAAACTTAACCCTTTCCTAGATAGCTCAGCAGATGACTTTTGAAAATACTTTGAGAAAAGAAGAAATTGCACATTATACATAATTTCATATTTTCTCACAATGTATTATCCTATGTGTCAAACTCAGACCCTTTAATTTAATAAAATCTCAATATTTTTCTAAAAGATGTTTTCGAGGTAATTTTTTCATTCTGTAAATGGTGAATGTTCATTGCTGGAAAAGGAGAGAATGTCCATATAGAGAACAATAAGTTAGAACATAATGATACCTACTAAAAGACCACAGTGTAAATCTGGTTACTTCCTTCATAGTCAAAACTCTGACCCGAAGCAAGTTTTAAGTCGGTACTCGCAGAACCTGTCAATTCAAACACTCCAGTCGGATTCTGTGAGTTTATACTGAAATAAAATGACGAATTAACCCTTTCCTTCATACGGCAATTCTGCAGCAGACGACTTTGAACGAATTTTGACAAAAATAGAAAATCTCCATAATTGAATGGATAACCTATGACAAAAAGTGGAAAACATTGTGGCAAAAGGAGAAATTGCACGTCTATATGCGGGAAGTGGTTAAGACAACAAAGTGAAAAAACATGTAGGACTCATTCTTATTCTAGAATAAAATACCATGAACAGGACTTTTTTCACAGAATAACCTTTTCCCACATTACAACAAATCAACAGTGTAGCCGACTTTGATAACATATTCGAAGCAAATATATGGAAGATTTACATCAATGAAAGTATAAAAGGAAAAAAGTTTCATTATGAGCATTGAACAGTTTCTCCTATTGCCACAATGTTTCCAACAGTCACTTGCTGCTAACGCATCAAAATGGGATTTTTTTGTGGGCAAGGATTATTTAATAATTACTTTATGTTCCCTCTTTAGATATTTAAGCCTAAAGCCTGGATCACAAATCAGGATAATATCTTTATAATATTAGAGGAGAAATTACATGTATTTTTGGGAATTTGTTGAATATTATTTATTTCACATGGTTTTAAAAAATCATCTGCTGCAGAGTTATATTTATTTTAACCCTTTCCCTCATACGACAAATCTGCAGCAGACGACTTTCAACATATTTTGTAAAAAAATAGAAAATCTCTATAATTGAATGAAAAACCTATGGCTTAAAGGAGAAATTGCTCGTTTTGAGCAATTTCTTATTTTGTCACGTTGTTTTCAAAAAGCTGTCTGCTGTAGAGGCGTCAGAAAGCGTCTATATGAGGGAAAGGGCTAAATCATAACAGTCTGGAGAATAATGCTAAAAACTGGCATTATCTCCTTTTTCATTATTCTTTTCACCATTTCATCAATTGGGCATTTCAAATCATTAAACATAAATATTTCTAAACCTTATCTCGAAATTATTCATTCATTTTAACTCAAATCGTTTCAAAGCAGACAACTTTAAAACTAGCATATCAGGTTAATGATATGACACGAGGACCTATTCCACCTTACTTAGTTGTATGGTGTGTGGAGAACTGGTGTGAAAAAGCCAGGAAACATTTGGGTAGGTAAACTGGCTAGCAAGATATGACTGAAAAACTGTTTTTTATCTTGATTTTTTATTCGCGGGCTGTCAATCCAGGGGTTGTGAGTTCGAACCCCAGCTTGGTCAACATTCTTTCCGACGTTTGACAAAGGTCACTGTGACAAGCGTCATTCGTCTTTCACCAATGGGCTAACAGTCTATGTGGAAAATCAGCCAGTTGCTTGGAAAGTATGCTGTGTGGATAACTGGTGTGAGAAAACCAGGAATCATATGAGTAGGTGAACTGGCCGCATGATATGACTGAAAAACTGTTGAAAACTGCTTTACACCCCAATCAATCAATCAATTGATTTTTTATTAAAAAACAATCAATCAATAAATCTGACTTTGGTATTAATTGTACATACCTGATTGTTAATGTAGTATCACTTGAAACACCAACTGAATAAACCACATCAGTAACAGTCATGTCTTCAGGTTTAGATATAGTTGCTCCTTCAGGGGGTGGGGCAGTGAACTCAGGGACTAAAAATAGAATCAATCATTTCCAACATACAGATACATCTAGGTGGATCTGCAGCAGACAACTCTTAAAAACATTGTGGCAAAAGAAGAAATTGCTTAATATAGCAATTTCTTCTATGGCCACGCATGTTTACAATGATATTCCATTATTATACAATAGGGATTAAACATATTTTTGCCCAAAGTTGTTGTACAGATTTATGATATGTTGTAAAAAGGTAAACAGGGTATATAAACAGCTTTGCAGTTTTGCCCTGCAACACCTTAAATCTGTCACCATCGAAGACCATCGAACACCCAGGAGTGTGGTTATGGTCTCTTTTTAGAATAAAACCTTACCCTCATATAGACGCTTTCTGACGCCTCTGCAGCAGACGGCTTTTTGAAAACATAGTGACCAAAGAAGAAATTGCACAAAACAGATTTTCCACTTTTAGACAAAATAAGTTCAAAGTCGTCTGCTGCAGAATTGTCGTATGAGGGAAAGGGATAAAACCTTACCCACATACAGGATATCTGCAGCAGACAACTTTGAAAACCTATATACCAAAACGTGAAAAATCTCCATAAATGTTTAATTATTAAAAAGAGTTGAAAACACCTTTTTGAGCAATTTCTTCTTTTGTCACAATGTTTTCAAAAGACATCTACTTCAGAGGCATCAGAACGCGTCTATATGAGGGAAAGGGTTAAATCTGACCACCGAAGACCCAAACAAAACGAGCATTTTTTCTTATACATAAACGAAAAATGTTTCAAATTGTGAAAAAAAAAAAAATTCTCAAGCATTTCTAATTGTTACATAGTTTTCCTCAGACGGTTTCAAACAAACAACTCTAAAACCATGGTTTAAGCGTCTAGGATTTGAAACCGGGCATCCTGGGTTTGATCTGAAATCGCAGTGGTCAACGTGGAGTGCCGGCTAGGGCAAGGCTAATTGCCTAACCTTAAGTACTGATTTGGTTACCCAGTGATCATGAATAAGTAAACTGTCACCGTGATATAACTGAAATAATGTTGATAATGGCATAAAACTTAAATAAAACAATAAGACTTATATTATATCTCGTACACGGTTAACACTAATCAAAGAGCTGATCAATGGCCTGAAAAACAACAGAAGATTCATTGATATGCCTTTAACCATTTCCAACTTGCATAAGTATTTTGACTCATTTGCAGGAGATGGCTTTTGGAAACATTGTGGCGTAATGAGCAATTTTATACTTTCATTTAATTTATATGGTTACTTCATATTTTTATCTTGATTTTTTTCAAAGGCATCGGCTGCAAATTTGTTGCATGTGGGAAATAAGCAATACCTCATTTTGCCACAATGTTTTTACTCTTATTGAATAATAAAACTATCAGTTATATATAGGAGAGAGAATTTTTTTGCCTAGAATCTCATGTTTTCAAAGCCTTCTGCTGCAGAATTGTTGTATGTGGGAAAGGGTTTAAAACAACATTTACAACCACCATAAACAAATATAAACCTAAATATAAGTATGAGCCTTCTAATCCTAATGTACTTTGTTTTAACTCCAATCTTGGTGTACCTTGTTTTAACTCTTTCCCTCATATAGATGCTTTCTGAGACCTCTGCAGCAGATGGCTTTTTGAAAACATAGTGACATAAGAAGAAATTTCTCAAAACGAGCCATTTCTCCTTTTGCCGCAATGTTTTCCACTTTAAGTCATAGGTTTCCATTCAATTATGGAGATTTTCTATTTTTTGACAAAATATGTTTAAAATCGTCTGCTGCAGAATTGTCGTATGAGGGAAAGGGTTAACTTGTTGAATTTGGAAAACTTTTAGTTTCAGCAATTCAGAAGGACAAGGTTTAACCCTCTACCACTTATAGACGCTTTCTGGTGCCTCTGAAGCAGAAGAGTTTTGAAATAATTATGACAAAAGTAGAAATTTCTCAAAATAAGCAATTTCTCCTTTTGCCTCAACATTTTCAACTTTTGTCAGTAAGTAAATCTTCATATATAGAGTTTTTTTGTGTTTTTGATAAGATGTGTTTAAAGTCGTCTGCTGCAGATTTGTTGTATGTGTGAAAGGGTTAATAAAATAACCAATGACTGGGAAAATATTTAACATTTAAGCATATTTTGTCATGAAAAGACAGAAATCATTCTATAACAAAACCTTAAATGTCATGTGTTTTTGGTCTTGTTGCATTAACCCTTTCCCTCATGTAGATGCTTTCTAATGCCTCTGCAGCAGATGGCTTTTTGAAAACATAGTGACAAAAGAAGAAATTGCACAAAACGTGCAATTTCTCCTTTTGCCACAATGTTTTCCATTTTTTGTCATAGGTTATCCATTCAGTTATGGAGATTTTCTATGTTTTGACAAAATACGTTCAAAGTCGTCTGCTGCAGAATTGTCGTATGAGGGAAAGGGTTAACTTGTTGAATTTGGAAAACTTTTAGTTTCAGCAATTCAGAAGGACAAGGACAAGGACTGCTGCAGAATTGTCGTATGAGGGAAAGGGTTAAGACATGTCTGTGCATAATGCAGTCTCATCAGAGCCTTCAAAGTCCACGCTACTTTAGAAGAGGTAACGATGTGACTTCTGATGAAAAACTTGAATTATAGTCCCAATGATTCCATTACCATATAGCCCTTTCTGTTATGGAGAAGAAAACGAGACCCATTCTCACTGAATGACTCTCAATTATACAACCCTTTCCCATTTGCAGACACATTCTGACCCATCTGAAGCAGACGACTTTTGAAATCATATAACAAAAGGAAATATTGAACAATAATTTCAATGCTGATTGATAATCATATTTTCATTTACAGAGATTTTACATATTTTCAAAATTGTCTGCTGCTAATTTGTTAAATGTGGGAAAAGGTAAAACGATGGGTATCAGCCCACTTCTTTGCAAATAATCAGACTTGCAATGGTATGAAATTCAGTTAACTTACTTTTCTGTATGCTGACTGTCACTGTAGTTGAAGCAGACAGGGCACCAGCTCCTCCATTACGATCTGTCGCAAGAACTGTCAGCAATGTGTTGGTTCCAGAATGTTGTAAGTTAGTGACAGCAGTAATTATACCAGAGGAGGATCCAATACTAAACCAACTGTTAGGATTACCAGCTGAAAATTAAATGTAAGCCGATTATGTTAGCCCTTTCCCACATGCAGACGCATTTTGACACCTATGCAACAGACAACATTTGAAAACATTGTGGCATAACTCGTAATTTCTCCTTTAAGCCGTGATTACATCTTACGGTCACACACGTAGTTGATCGTAGTGAGGAATGACCAAATTTGACCGTAGTGGGGGATGACAAAAGTTGACCGTAGTGGACTGCAGTGGACGTAGTTATAAACGTAGTTTGAACTTCAAAAACCCCATGATTTGGCCACATGTTCAAAATATCTCTATGGTGAGTTTGGATGCCAAGATCCTACTGTGACCGTTGTTTGAACGTAGTTGACCCTAGTTGATCGTATTTGACCGTAGTTGACCGTAGTTCACACATAGTTCAACGTAGTTGTCTGAAGCTACACATAGTGATACCCTAGTTAACCCTAGCCATTTTGCTTGAACCTATTTCACCCTACTTTTACCTAGTTGACCGTATTTGACCCTATTTGACCGTAGTTCACACTTAGTTCAACGTAGTTGTCCGTAGCTACACGTAGTGATACCCTAGTCATTATGCTCGAACCTACTTCCCCCTACTTCAGCCAAATTGACAGTAGTGGCACTACGGTGAACTACTGTCAACTACGTGCATGACCGTAAGATGTGACAGCGGCTTTATCCACAGTTTTCAAAAGTGATCTGCTTCAGAGGTGTCAGAAAGGGTCTGTATGTAGGAAAGGGTTAAGATGAATGATGTATTTACATATCTGTTTCTGTAAGACTGCAGTAAGGCAGACACCTTGATGCAAATGCAAATTTATATAAGATACAGCTGGTCAAGCAGAGTGTTGGCAAATTAAAATTTTAGTTTTGATACAGGGTAAAAAAGAAAATATTGTAGAAAATAGACCTGATATTAAATAAACACTTAGTCTAGTATTACAAAACCAGAACGATAAAGTTTCATACTTACCAGAAATAGAGAATTGTATGACATTATTATTATCAGTTGAAGTGTCAGCATCAGTGGCAGTCACAGTCACTATGGTAGATACTGAAAATTCAAACAGAACGGAATTAACACCTTTCCACATTCAACAAATCAGCAGACAATTTTGAAAACACATCAGCAAAAATATTGAAAATCTTTATAAACGCAAATGTTATTATTGAAAAAAGTTGAAAACATTGTGACAAAAGGAAGACATTTGCATGCAAACTCTCCATTTACCACAATGTCTTCAAAAGTCGTCAGCTGCGTCATTATGTATCTACAAGTGGGAAAGAATTAATAAATAATTTATATTCAGTAAACTTTCCTATCAAGTGTCATCATTGAATGTAATCTATTTCCTTAAAGAATATATAATCTTCCTGATGCAAACGGTATGAGAGCAATTTCTCTTTTTACCACAATGTTTTCAAAAGTTGTCTGCTTCAAACATGTCAGAATGATTGATTGATGAGTTGGTTTAACCCTTTCCCTCATATAGACACTTTCTGACGCCTCTGCAGCAGACGGCTTTTTGAAAACATAGTGACAAAAGAAGAAATTGCACAAAACGTGCAATTTCTCCTTTTGCCACAATGTTTTCCACTTTTTGTCATAGGTTATCCATCAATTATGGAGATTTTCTATGTTTTGACAAAATTCGTTCAAAGTCGTCTGCTGCAGAATTGTCTTATGAGGGAAAGGGTTAATGTGGTTTACAACAATTTTTTAGTCATATCATGGCCACCAGTTCATCCACCAATGTGTTTCCTGGCTTTCTCACACTTGTTATATACACAACAGTCTTTTCAAGCAACTGGCTGCTTTTCCACATAGATGTGTTAGCCAATTTATGGAAGATGAATGAGACTTGTCACATTGACTTTTGTCAAACCTTAGAAAAAATATTGGCCAAAGCAGGTGTTCGGATTCACAACGCCTGTATTGACAGCCAACCTCACTTCCCATTGAGCTTTTTCTATGCTTGGCGCACAGTGCTGCAAGTTCAATTACCAATACAATGTAAACAGCATTATGATACCAAAGGATGAAGAATATCAATATTTGGTATGAAGATGGGTTTTTTTTCACAATATTTACACTTGTACAAGTACTATTATTGCCCATACCAACAACAAGAAATCAGAGTGTATTTATACAAACCTGTTTGTTGTTTTTCAAGTACTGTGTATGGATTAGAGAGTGCAGCAATAACAGGAGGATTGTCATTAACGTCTGTTACAGATACTGTCAATGTTCCACTGCCAGTCAGTGAGGACGCATCTACAGCACTGTTGGTAGAGGTAAACAAAACAAATGAACGTTAACATGCATTTTAACCCATCTGCATCAAGATGTATCTGTAAGTGGGAAAGAATGAAGTCTTTGCCACAAACAAATATGTATATATAAATCAGTGGACATAAAAGTAAAAAGAAATAATGCAGTAACAAGAGGACCATGATTGTCCTATATCGCTCAACTGATTTAATAGAACTTCAATAGGTTTCAAAGCTTTTACTTCATACATAAAAGGAAAGCAAGCCTTGCTAGGAGCATTTCTGAAAAATCTTATTCAAATCATGTCAGTGCATTTTAAAAATATTCACTATACATGTATATACAATGTGTTTCATTAGGTCACATAATATAATATGTTTTCCTCACTATATAAGGAAATCAAGCCCCACCCCCTGGCGGATATACTTTTCAATAATTTTGGTAAAAGGTCACCAAAAAACCATTTGTGTCAAATCATTTTCAAATCAGGCCAGTACTATAGCACAAGAAGATTTTTAAGTTTTTACTATACACATATTAGGAAAACAAGCATGGCCCCCGGGCAGCCATCTTTTTCAATGGATCAAAGTAATTTCAACAATTCTGGTAGAACGTCCCTGAAGCAAGATTTGTGCCAAATAATTTTCAAATCAGGATGAGAATATTTTCAAAGTTTTGGCAGTTTTCCCTTTCTCTGAGTCTGCAGCCACCAAAATTCTATATGCAATTAAATTCTTTGAAAGTGGACCACATAAGGAACAGTCCATTGTAATTATTTCTTAATTGGTTCACTGGTTTAGGAGGAGAAGGTGTTTGTAGAAAAATGTGAGCTGACAGACAGACAGACAGAAGATGAAGCAAGATGTCGGATGGTGAGTGATTATAATAGCTCATACCACACTTCATGCTCAGATGAGATAAAAATGGCATACATTTAAGAAAACAATAATTTATAAATTCAAAGTAACCTGAGTACTTACTGAAACACGATGACATGGCTTGTTGTTGTTTCATAATCCATAGTGGAACCAGATTTAAGTTTTAGCGCTGTATTTGGAGTACCAGACAATTCAAACAATCCACTTGTAGTCTGGGAAATTATACTAGAAAAGATATTTAGGATTCAATGTAAGAATGTTTTTCCTCTGCAATTTGGTTTCACCCTTTCCCACATACAGATGCTTCCTGACACTCTTTGCAGCAGAAGACTTTTGAAAATAGTGTGGCAAAAGCAGAACTACTCATAATGAGCAATTTCTCATTTTGTCACATTATAAGATTTTAATTCTATTTAATCTTTATACTTTCATATATATATATACATGTTCCATATTTTTGACAAAATGGTTTCACAGTTGTCTGCTGCATATTTTTTATATGTTGGAAAGGTTTAAAACATACAATTATCATGTATCACAGTTACTTGTCTGTTTATGCTCATGTTAAATGCCAATGAGAATCAGTACAAGTTTGGATTCAAATAAATTAGAAACCTGACAATTGCAATAGACAGCTTGTTTGCAAAGTTTTAAAATGTGTCTCATTACTCATTACATTAGGGAAAGGGTTAGCTGATACAGAATGTCTTTTGGAACAGTTAAAAAATTTGCTTCTCTTGAGGAATTTCATCTTTCCCTACACTTTTGAACGGAGGATGGATTTAATACAGTCAATTATTACAGTCAACAGTTAAAAAGACCACTTTTATTAAGCAATTACCTGTATATAGCAACCATACTTTTAATTTCCAAATTACTCATTTTCTGCATAAATGACCCTGTTATTAAAGACAACCTGTGAATAAAGACCATATTGTTCTCTTTCCATTGGTGGTCTTTAAACACAGGTTAGACTGTATAACTTTCAATCTTAACCCTTTCCAATTGACAAAAAATCTGAAGCAGATGATGAGCATAGGTGTTTAAATGTGTCTGCTTCATAGGTGTTTAAATATGTCTGCTTCATAGGTGTTTAAATGTGTCTGCTTCATAGGTGTTTAAATGTGTCTGCTTAATAGGTGATTAAATATGTCTGCTTCATATGTGTTTAAATATGTCTGCTTTATAGGTGTATAAATGTGTCTGCTTTATAGGTGTTTAAATATGTCTGCTTCATAGGTGTTTAAATGTGTCTGCTTCATAGGTATTTAAATGTGTCTGCTTCATAGGTGTTTAAATGTGTCTGCTTCATAGGTGTTTAAATGTGTCTGCTTCATAGGTGTTTAAATGTGTCTGCTTCATAGGTGTTTAAATGTGTCTGATTCATATATGTTTAAATATGTCTGCTTCATAGGTGTTTAAATGTATCTGCTTCATAGGTGTTTAAATGTGTCTGATTAAATATGTCTGCTTCATATGTGTTTAAATGTGTCTGCTTTATAGGTGTTTAAATGTGTCTGCTTCATAGGTATTTAAAAGGTGTCTGCTTCATAGGTGTTTAAATATGGGTGCTTCATAAGTGTTTAAATGTGTCTGCTTCATAGGTATTTAAATGTGTCTGCTTCATAGGTGATTAAATATGTCTGCTTTATAGGTGTTTAAATATGTCTGCTTCATAGGTGTTTAAATATGTCTGCTTCATAGGTGTTTAAATGTGTCTGCTTTATAGGTGTTTAAATATGTCTGCTTCATAGGTGTTTAAATGTGTCTGCTTCATAGGTATTTAAATGTGTCTGCTTCATAGGTGTTTAAATGTGTCTGCTTCATAGGTGTTTAAATGTGTCTGCTTCATAGGTGTTTAAATGTGTCTGCTTCATAGGTGTTTAAATGTGTCTGATTCATATATGTTTAAATATGTCTGCTTCATAGGTGTTTAAATGTATCTGCTTCATAGGTGTTTAAATGTGTCTGATTAAATATGTCTGCTTCATATGTGTTTAAATGTGTCTGCTTTATAGGTGTTTAAATGTGTCTGCTTTATAGGTGTTTAAATGTGTCTGCTTTATAGGTGTTTAAATATGTCTGCTTCATATGTGTTTAAATATGTCTGCTTTATAGGTGTTTAAATATGTCTGCTTCATAGGTGTTTAAATATGGCTGCTTCATAGATGTTTAAATATGTCTGCTTCATAGGTGTTTAAATGTGTCTGCTTCGTAGGTGATTAAATGTGTCTGCTTAATAGGTGTTTAAATATGTCTGCTTTATAAGTGTTTAAATGTGTCTGCTTCATTTGTGTTTAAATGTGTCTGTTTGAGGGAAAGTTTAACGGATACAGGTGTCTGTTGACACCATTCCAGCAAACACAAGTTTAAATTCTTTTGAGGATTTTCATCTTTTCCCACAATGTTAATAGAGGCTTACATGAAATATCATCTCTTTTCAATATGTAGATGCATTTTGATGCCTCTGCAGCAGAAAAGAAATTGCTCATTTTGATGCTCTGCTGCAAAGCGTGACTGTAAGTTGGAAATGGTTAAGTGAGGAGTAGTAAATAGTTGACACCATTACAGCAAACACAAGTTTAAATTCTTTTGAGGAGTTGCATCTTTTCCCACAATGTTAATAGAGGATATAAAGCTTACATGAAATATCACCTTTTTCCAACATGTAGATTTTGACGCCTCTGCAGCAGAAAAGAAATTGCTCATTTTGAGTAATTTTGTATTTTGTCACAATGTTTTCAAAAGTGTTCTGCTGCAAAGCGTGACTATTAGTTGGAAATGGTTAAGTGAAGAGTAGTAAATAGTCTTTACCTATAAGTAAGGGCACTGCTGGCAGATACAGAAAGTGTATATATAGTTTGTGTATCCGCCCTGTCCTCTGGTTCTTGTACTGTCGCCCCAGTAGAGCCTGCTGGCGGAGTTAAAAACTCTGGCACTGAAATAGTATGGTAGAGATATTGATGTATATAAAGTTACAGTGCAGGTATAGAAGTTTGAGCTTACTTCATGTGTCTACTGCTATCATGATACTATATGTTTAGTGCCATCTTATTGGAAAACATGCAAGGACAATTTGAAACCTGTGAAAGTTTTAATTTGTTAACAAATCCCCTTTTTCAACAATATTTTCAAATATATATATTGCATATGCATCAAAGGTTGCCTGTACTAGGTACAATGTGAAGATACCTGAATAGGATGAGGTAAAGTCATCTTTTCCATGCATTGTCTCCTATTCTATTCCACAACACTTTTAACCCTTTCCCTCATACGACAATTCTGCAGCAGACGACTTTGAATGTATTTTGTCAAAACATAGAAAATCTCCATAATTGAATGGATAACCTATGACAAAAAGTGGAAAACATTGTGGCAAAAGGAGAAATTGCACGTTTTGTGCAATTTCTTCTTTTGTCACTATGTTTTCAAAAAGCCGTCTGCTACAAAGGCGTCAGAAAGCGTCTATATGAGGGAAAGGGTTAATGTTGCTGGTAATCATTTTGATTTAATTCCACACATAAATATTTCACCTAACCTCTCCACACAATACTCTAAGACGTTGCAGTGAACTATTCCTGGCAACAAGATACAAATATTGCCATATTTGGTGACCCTTTGGTTTCATCAATTTACAGTAATTGTGTATACCAGTTATGCAGACAGAATGTTTTGTTTATCATGTGATTTTGTATTAAGAAGAGATCATCATTATTTTGTATTAATAGCTAAAGCGTTTTCTTTCAAGTCATTTATTCTAAACCAATAAAATTTCCAAGGAAATATATAAATATTGAAAAGTTGGAAAGATCATTTTAATTCACATTTAGAAACATTGTGGAAAAAGGAGATTAAAGAAGCAATTTAATTTTTACCATCAATGTTTCATTAGGGACTGTTATAAACAAGAGAGCCATGAGGCCCTGAATCGCTCACCTGAGAATGGGCTTTTTAAGACTTAACTCTTTCAGCGCCAATGGCAATATCATCAAGACAATCTTTCTGACAAAATTTCAAGCTGCTCCAAGTCAAAAATCTCTATAGTGTTAACAAGATTTTTATACAATATGGACTAGTGACCTAGTTTTGACCCGATCAAACCCATATTTGATTTGGCCTAGATATCTTCAAGGCAAATATTCCGACAAAGATTCAAAATGACCTATAACTGAACTTGGCCTAGATATCACTTAGACAAACATTCTGACAAAGTTTCAACATGCTCAAGCCAAAAATGTGGCTTCCAGTGTTAACAAAATTATTTATAAATTTGACCTAGTGACCTAGTTTGGACCGGACATGACCCAGTTTCGAACTTGGCCTAGATATCAGTAAGACTATAATTCTGACAAAGTTTCAACATGCTCAAGCAAACAATGTGGCTTCCAGAGAGTAAACAAGAATGTTCCTTAAATTTGACCTAGTGACCTAGTTTTTGACCGAACATGACCCAGTCTCGAACTTGGACTAGATATTACTTAGACAAACATTCTGACAAAGTTTCAACATGCTCATATCAAACAATGTAGCTTCCAGAGTGTTAACAAGATTTTCTTTAAATTTGAGAGTAGCTTTTGACCCCACATGACCCAGTTTCGAACTTGGCCTAGAGTTGATGGAGATATATGTTCTGATAAACTTTCATAAAGATTGGATGCAAAATGTTGCCTCTAGAGTAGTAACAAGTAAATGTTGACGACGGACGACGAACGACGAACGACGGATGATGGACAAAAGGTGATCACAATAACTCGACGGATGACGGACGACGGACAAAAGGTGATCACAATAACTCGACGGATGACGGACAAAAGGTGATCACAATAACTCGACGGATGACAGACGACGGACAAAAGGTGATCACAATAACTCACCTTGAGCACTATGTGCTCTGGTGAGCTAAAAATGAACCATTTCTACAAAAACCACTGTAGGAGATCTTGAAAAGTGTAGATAAAGATCAATTTGCACATCCCTTATAGCTGATCTATAAAGACACTGAATGTCAGAAGCTTATCGACTTACTAGTGAACAGTGCAGATCCAGATAAAACACCTTGGTGGCAAAGTCATGGAGGAGGTAAGGTTTATGTTTCTGGCTTTGTTATACAGAACCAAAGAATTTAAAATTGATAGTTATGACTGCATGGCGCTCAGGACTTTGGGGTTAACACTACTGATGAGCTGATGTCAGGGTAAATTGACAGGTTGTACTGGTTACTTATCCAGGAAATGCTGTGATATAACTTATAAATTGTTGAAAGCAGTGTAAAACACATTACAAAAGATCCTTATCTGATCACCTGGATGTGCAGGATGATCTAGATCTACATTGATCACAAGTGCTCTATAGTTTGTTTTCCTATGCAAACATACCTTTCCTGACATTGATTGTCAACACAGAGGTTGCAGACTGGAAACCAGCTGCTCCATTTCTGTCTTTAGCTGTTATTGTTATACTGTATGGTGCATCATTAAATACAAGATTTGTTCCCTGGATTTCTTTCACTGTGGCACTCACTGTGTTAACTGAAAACAGGCTGCCTGTGTTTCCAGCTTGCAAAAGTGAAAAAGATATATTCGTGTTATCCTTTTACTAATAATAATGAGTTGCCGGCAGTACACAATGTAACACCTTTCCAGTATTTGACATTTTAAAAATCTTGCAGAAAAAGGCGAAATTGCCCCCATTCCGTAATTTTTTGGCACCGTGACAGAATCATTTATCCAAATGTTCTATATGCTACCTATTTTTACTGAGACATATGTTTTCAAAGTAGACAACTTTAAATCTATCATATAAGATATAACATCTTCAGAAAAGAATTTGAAATGTAAATACATGAAGGTGCGATCTTAGCAAATGCAAATTTGACCTTGACATTTTCAAAGGTTGTGTTATGCAGTAAAGGATGATGGTATCAGGGGAGAGTTAGCCCTTTTCCTGTATATAGACGCATCTGAAGCAGACAACTTTTGGAAACATTGAGCAAATTTCTTCTTTTGCCACAACCTTTTGAACTCTTTTTAATAATTATACTTTCATTTATAGCGATTTTCCATACTTTTGCATGGATCTTTTCAAACTTGTCTGCCTCTCATTTGTTGTAAGACAGAAAAAGTTAAACATTAACAGCGTTATTCAGGGTTTCATCAACACAATAACAAATTCATTGTGTCAATAATTCGTTCCTGCTATCACCAGATTTCTTAGCTACGCTTCCAATGATCGATACCAATTTCCTTTTCATTCATTTTCGCAAAACTAATGCTTCAAAGTTATAACCCTTTCTCAAATATAACAAATCTACAGCAGTCGACTTTGAAAACATATAGATAATTTCTGAATATTGCAATTTCTTCTTTTGCAAGCCATCTGCTGCAGATTCATCAGATGCTTCACCCCACATTGTTTTTAATTTAGTATCAGCATCATTCTGTCAAATTTACAGAAGTTACATCATGTTCCTTATATTTATTCAAAGTAATAACTTCTCAGTTAATCTGGCCCTTTCAATATGCAGACACATTTTGAGAAATCTGTAGCAGATATCTGCGATGAGCTGTGGTGCTCCAGGACATCCATTGATTGATTGATTAATTGGGGATTTACGCCGTTTTCAACAATCCAGACGTCCAGTTTTACATGTGTGGAATAATACCTGCATGCACATGCATGCGACAAGATCCAAATGGTTACTGCTTTTCAGAAGTTTTTTAAAATATTCAATGACAAATAAGTGAACAGTGCAGAGCCAGATCAGAATACACAAATGTCCGTAGTCCCAAGTGCATTGTTCAGATGGTGAGGAGGAGGTTAAGTTTACATACCTGTAACCTCTAAGGTGACTGCATCATTGTTATTTGCACTGCTATCAGCATCAGAGACTGTAACCACAGCAACAGTTTCTAAAACAAAAAATAATCACCACATTAGGTAGAAAGGTGTAGATATAGAACATGATCATTAGTCTTTGTGTAATGTAATTATAGAGACCAATTGCTCCAAACATAAGCTTTTTAGCTTCTATAGGACCATTTGATAGCGTACACTATAAGTTTTATCATGTACAAGCATCTGACAGGTGCAGATACATTCAAGAGACAGAATTAAATACAATACCCTTAAGGCTAAATCCCATATCTAGACCCCTTGGCTATAACATGCTTAGTGCACATGTATAGCACCGATACATGTGAGGCACTTTTACCTGAAATGGACCAGTTCTTGATCTCTAGTTGAGTGGGAGAAATCCAGAACGCGGACCAGAATTTGAACCTCAGACCTCTGAATTGACCATATAGCCTTTTAACCTTAGACCATTTGGGACACTCATAATATTAAGAACTTAACCCTTTGTCAAACATGCAGCAGACAACTTTGAAAACATTATTGGATGAAGATAAAAAAGAAAACATCCTGCAGATGTGATAAAATGTGTCTGTGTGTGGGAAAGAGGGTTTAAAGTGGATTAGAAGGTGATTAAAGAAACAGTTTTACTTATTCTACTGATATGAAAATATTTATGTCTGCTTTGAAAACATTAATTGTTAACTCTGAACAAAAACAAGTAATTATAACGTTGTTAACCCTTTAGCTCATACGACAATTCTGCAGCAGACGACTTTGAACATATTTTGTCAAAAAATAGAAAATCTCTATAATTGAATGGATAACCTTTGACTAAAAGTGGAAAACATTGTGGCAAAAAGAGAAATTGCTCATTTTGAGCAATTTCTTCTTTTGTCATTATGTTTTCAAAAATCCGTCTGCTACAGAGGCGTCAGAAAGAGTCTATATGAGGGAAAGGGTTAAAAAAGTAACACATAGTGGGACAATGAGAGATTGTTTGTTATGAGGAATCACAGCATTTACCACAATCTCTTCAGAACTATAAGACAAATGATAAATAGTTAGCCATGCTGACCTGCAGAATTTGTCTGTTCAATGACAAGAGGGCTTGAATAGGTTATCGTTCCAAAAACAGGCGGGTTGTCATTTACATCTGTTAATGATAGTGTGACAGTGCCGGTCGCCGACTTGGAATCATCATCAATTACCCTAAATAAATCATGAAACAGAAATGACAGTAAATCATTAAAAATGTTTCATTTGGCAATCTTTAAACTGTAACTCAAAAATCCATTAACTGCAATGTTTGCTAATCTCAGTACTTTGATAAGCAGTTGGAGAATGCTATTATCTATTGGAACCCTTTTCTCTATACAACAACTTAAAATACCTTAATGACTTAAAAAGTATCTCGGCGAAGAATGGAATATCTTTATAAATAAATGTTTTATCATTGAATAGAATTGAAAACAGTGTGGCGAAAGGAGAAATTACTCATTCAAAGTGTTTTACAGTAGTTGCACCGTAGTCCACAATTGTTTCAAAAATCTTCAGCTGCTGAGACATCAAAACTCATAAGCAATACATTTTTTCAAACAACATGCAAATTCATTAGCTCAAAAGGCATCAGATCTTGTCTATATTATTGAAATTTGACGTGTTGGGCAAATTTTACATTATTATTATAAGAATGGAAGTTATATTGAAGTAACATGCAAAACCCTTTATGTTCCAAATCATTTAACCCTTTCCCTCATATGACAATTCTGCAGCAGACAACTTTGAACATATTTTGACAAAAGATGGAAAATCTCTATAATTGAATGGATAACCTATGATGAAAAGGGGAAAACATTGTGGCAAAACGAGAAATTGCTCGTTTTGAGCAATTTCTTCTTTTGTCACTATGTTTTCAAAAAGCCGTCTGCTACAGAGGCGTCAGAAAGCGTCTATTTGAGGGAAAGGGTTAAGCAAAAATATGAAAAATATTTTCAAATAAAAGAGTTATCATTGAAAAGAATTAAAACAATATGATCAAAAGATTAATTATTCATTATGAGTAGTTTTCCTTTTGTCATAATACTTTCTAAAGAAGATGGCTGCAGATGGGCCTAAATGAGACTCACTGCATGTAGGAAAGGGGTTAGAGCAAATATTATTGTTACTTACTGTATCTCTAATGTATAGGTTGTTGGGTCAGATCCGTCAAAGTCCAAACTCTGACCAGCAGCAAGCTTCAACTCAGCATTGTTAGTCCCACTCATCACAAATTTTGTAGTCGAAGTGACTAAGCTGAAAATATTTGTATCAAAGATCTCTAAGTAAGAGGCAAGTTTCATGCTTTTAAATATTTGTGTCACAAAGTTCTAGATAAGAGGCAAGTTTCATGCTTTTAACTATTCATCTCACAGAGCTCTAGATAAGAGGCACATGTCATGCTTTTAAATATTCATGTCACAGAGCTTTAAATAAAAGGCACATTTCATGCTTTTAAATAGTCATGTCACAGAGCTTTAAATAAAAGGCACATTTCATGCTTTTAAATAGTCATGTCACAGAGCTTTTAGTAAGAGGCACATTTCATGCTTTTAAATATTCTTGTCACAGAGCTTTAAATAAGAGGCACATTTTAAATATTCATGTCACAGAGCTTTAGATAAGACGCACATTTCATGCTTTTAAATATTCATGTCACAGAGCTTTTAGTAAGAGGCACATGTCATGCTTTTAAATATTCATGTCACAGAGCTTTTAGTAAGAGGCACATGTTATGCTTTTAAATATTCATGTCACAGAGCTTTTAGTAAGAGGCACATTTCATGCTTTTATCTATTTGTTTCACAGACCTTTCGATAAGAGGCATGTTTTGTGCTTTTAAATATTTGTGTAACAGAGCTTTAGATAAGAGGCATGTTTCGTGCTTTTAAATCAGCGTTCAACCTCTCAAGCCTATAATGTGGAGCTCAATATAATCTTCTCACTGACATGATTCGGTTGGGTTTCTCAGTATAGAGTTTAGTTGCTTTACCCTTTTGAACATATAGACAATGTCTGACACCTCTGCAGCAGATGACTTTTAAAACATGGTTCTTTGGTAATTTTCCATCCAGAGCATGTTCACAAGCTGTATTATAGCAAATTTGACAATCTCAAGGGCCATAATCCAGTCTTGCATGGGCGGATCTGGCTGGTTTGCGAAAGGAACCAAGCTCTCATCAATATTTAACTACTATCTAAGTTTAGTGAAGATCAGATAGTAAATGGAGACTCTATTGCGTTCACATGCTCTATTATAGCAATTTTGACAATTTCAACGCCCATAATCCGGTCATGCAAGGGCACATCAGGCTGGTTTTTGAAAGGAACCGAGCTGTCATCAATATTTAACTACTATCTAAGTTTGGTGAAGATCAGATAGTAAATGGAGCCACTATTGTGTTCACAAGCTCTATTATAGCAATTTTGACAATTTCAAGGGTATAATCCAGTCTTGCATGGGCAGATCAGTCTGGTTCGCGAAAGGAACCGAGCTCTTATAGATATCTAACTAATGTATAAGTTTGATTAAGATACAATAAAAACTGAAGACTTTATCGCGTTCACAAGCAATTGTTCCCGGACGCACGGACACGACACCATCGCATAAGCTCTTCTGGCATTTGGCCAGTAGAGCTAAAAATTGTGGCTCACGTTGAGCAATTTCTCCTTTTACCACATTGATTTCAACTTTCCCAAATAGAGATTTTCTATAATTTTGCCCAGACTTTTTTTAAAGTTGACTGCTGCAGATTTGTTGTATGTGGGAAAGGTTAGTAATGAAGCAGTTTTCATGCAATGGATAATCTTCTTGAATTTGATATTTTCACAAATTGTACTCGCCATTGAATTTAACCTGAGGTTTTTTATTGACTGAGCAATTTTGGTATTTTAATCTATATATCTAAATTAACGGTATATTCGTTTTTTGGCACTTGAATCAGGTTTTCTGGAACCTGAATAAAAAATAACCTGTATGTTCACTTTTGTACTTGAAACTAGATTCTGTATAACTTAGTTAGTTTACAGTACCGGAACCTGAACTTTGAATTACCTGTAAGTTCCCACATCCCCATCTGTATCTGTTGATGTAGCTGTCAATAAAATATCGGATGGTGTTTTATCTTCAGCGATGTCCTTCTGTGTACTAGAAGCAGGATTAGTCATAACTGGAACTGTAAAGAGAAAACACGAGATACCTAATTGACCTGGATGGTTGCTTCTCACATAGTCTGAAGGAACAAATCTGTCCTTGAAAACAGTATAGCAGCTGTTCTGATTGCTCAAAGGAACTTTGCCATGCTGTTTTCTCTATATGATTTTATCACTTGCTTGCTAACTGTAACAAATATTTATGCATAACTGAATTATGAAGGGTACAAAACATAAATTAAATTGGGATGACTTGAACACTTAACCCTTTCTCACATACAAAAAATCTGCAGCAGGTGACTTTTGTAAAGTCCAAAATATAGAAAATCTCTCTAAATGATAGTATCATTATGAGCGATTTCTCACTTATTATGACTACTCAATTAACCCTTTCCCTCATAAAGACTATTTCTGACGCCTCTGCAGCAGACGGCTTTTTTGAAAACATAGTGACAAAAGAAGAAATTGCACAAAACGTGCAATTTCTCCTTTTGCCACAATGTTTTCCACTTTTAGTCATAGGTTATCCATTCAATTATGGAGATTTTCTATGTTTTGACAAAATACGTTCAAAGTCGTCTGCTATAGAATTGTCGTATGAGGGAAAGGGTTAATCAACATTGGAGTTGTAGTTGAAACTATAACAGAAAGAAGCCACCTTAAAAAGGTAAAAACAATCCATTCATGTACAGGCTGAAGTAGACCTAGTATTTCAATTGTAATTCAGCTATATTCATAAACTCAATATAAAGCATTAGGAAGTCGTTCAAGGATTTGCCAAAATATTGATGGTAGATTAATGTCCTGTTACAAATGTGATCCAAATTTGATTCTGCTTTTTTAATATTAGTACAGATATTCAAAATGTTACAACAATTTCTGCCGCCTCAGCAGACTTTTGAAAACATAGTGACTAGAGACGAAATTGCTCATAACGAGCAAATTCTCCGTTATTAACCTTGTTAGATATTCAAACTTTTATTTATATAGATTCTTCATGTTTTTGCCTATATGCTTTCAGTGCTACAGATTTGTTGTACGTGGGAAAGGGATAAAGCTGAATTGAAATGTGCTACAATAAGCTGACTGGGTTCATATTGCAATCATTTTAACCCTTTCCCTCATACAACAACTCTGCAGCAGACGACTTTGAAGGTATTTTGTCAAAACATAGAAAATCTCCATAATTGAATAGATAACCTATGACTTAAAGTGGAAAACATTGTGGCAAAAGGAGAAATTGCACGTTTTGTGCAATTTCTTCTTTTGTCACTATGTTCTCAAAACTGGGGTGTATGGAAATACCTGTAACAACTGTTACACGAGCTTCAGCAGTTCCTGTAGTAAAACTACCCACTCCATTTAAATCTTGGGCATCCAAAGTCAGGGTATACACTGGTGTAGAAGAACTATACGCCACTGAAGTTACGGAGAGGGCACCACTGGCACTGTTAATAGAAAACGCTGACGGAGGAGATCCACCTACGGAAGAAAAAGGCATATGTATACATCAGGGCTCCGGAAATTTGACCCGTAAGTGCTAGAAAATTATTGGTTTCGCACAGAAGATACATTTCTCTTATCTGTACGGTTAACTTTGTTTTGTCTACATAAAAATAAAAAATTTACTACAAAAAGGTCTTTGTTGTTTTGGAATTACAATGACTGAAATAATTAGAGAAAGCCATTTTTTAGGTAAGTACATTTACCCAGTTGAGTAATTATGAACCGGTTTGACCCGGTTCTCTTTGTCAACATGATTCGCATTGCCAAGCCGGTCATATGACTTTTTGAACATCGCAAGTAAATTTCGTTGAGCCCTTTCACTAATGTATCGAAGGACAAATTAAATGAAATGAAGTTAAAACTTCTGCCTTATAAAATATACAGTGACGAATTTATTTTTACGAAACATTTCATAAGTATCTCTTTTTCCATGCAATCTTGAAAGGTTACAAAGGACACGTGACCTATGAAAATTCCCTAATAAAAATAAGCCAATCAGATGCATGAAATTATTATCGCATGCATTCAATGGGATTTTCTCGGGTAATTCCGTCATCCATTCATCACCAAGGTATTCCGATTGGCATTATCTATCAGTTTGCATGATTGTCAAACTTAATTGGATCGATAATCCTGTTTACGTCATGGTAAGTGACTATCTCGAAGGTGTACAGACGACTCTGTTTACAAAGTGACCTGTAGCGGAGGTGTTATATAGTTCCTGGACCGATTTAGTTATCTTGTTTTAAGATTAAAACCGGTCCGCCGAGTTCAAAATCGGTTTAACCCTTTCCCTCATATGACAATTCTGCAGCCGACGACTTCAAACATATTTTGTCAAAAAATAGAAAATCTCTTTAACTGAATGAATAACCCATGACTAAAAGTGGAAAACATTGTGTCAAAAGGAGAAATTGCTCATTTTGAGCAATTTCTTCTTTTGTCACTATGTTTTCAAAAAGCCTACGGCTGCAGAGGAGTCAGAAAGCGTCTATATGAGGGAAAGGGATAAACCGGCAATTTATCGGTTTTGTGGAGCCCTGGTATACATGTAGCTCAACTCGCCACGGCCGACATATCTGCAGCAGACAACTTTCAAAATGTATTGACAAACACATGAAAAATCTCAGTAAAGGAGAGTTTTACTATTAATTAAATTTAACAACATTTTTGGAAAAAGGAGAAATTGCTTGTTTTGAGCACTTTCTTCTTTTGTCATCATGTTTTTAAAAGTTGTCTGCTGCAGATGCGTCAGATGTGTCTACAAGTGGGAAAGGGTTAACTTGTCCCAAATGCCGACACATCCGCAGTAGTTGACATGGGAGAATAGATAAATCTCTAGAAGTGAGGAAATGATCATTGAATAGAATTTTAACACATTATGGCAAAAGGAGAAATCATTCTATTGAATCAGAAGGTGTCTGCATATGGGAAAGGGTTAACTTTTTGCCTATTACAAATCTATTTTTGTGTTTCAGTGACAGAAAATTTAGTAAAATATTTTGAAAAACAAGAGGCCTATGAGGGCCTATGCTCTACTGGCACTGATCCGTCTGGTTTTCGAAAAGAACCGAGCTGTCATCAATATTTAAAAGATCGGATAGTAAATGGATGCTCTATTGTGTTCACAAGATGTATTATAGCAATTTTGACAATTTCAAGGGCCATAATCCAGTCATGCATGGGCGGATCTGGCTGGTTTTCGAAAGGAACCAAGCTCTTATCAATATTTAACTACTATTTTAGTTTGGTGAAGGCCAGATAGTCAATGGAGGCTCTTTTGTGCCCCTGCGAAATGAAATTCATGAAATCATGAATTTTTCATACCTTTTAAGGATTGTTCATGAACCACTCTTTATCAATTCTTGAGTTGTGTTCATGAACTTATGGACATGAACAGTCCTTGAAGTCTTTTCTTGAACAATTCATGAATAGTTGAAGCCCAATTTGATTGATTCAAGAAAATGTCAAAGTTCTTAAATATGTTCATAAACTGACATGAATGGTTCAAGAACAGTTGAAGAATATTTAAAGTTCTTAAAATGTTCATGAGTTCACTTCAATACCGGTTTAAGAACAATTGAAGAGTTTGTTGAGTTCTTAAAACGTGCATGAATTGACTTCAATACTGGTTTAAGAACAGTTGAAGAATTTGTTGAGTTCTTAAAAGGTGCATGGATTGACTTCAATAATGGTTCAAGGACAGTTGAAGGAAAATTATATTTTTAAAACATCCATGAAATCAACTCTTTGAAAGTTTCAAGAAAAATTGAAGGAAATGTACAATTGTTATAAATTGTAAAACATTCATGAAATGCCAGCCATGTATATATATAATTATTCCATTAATCACATAATTTACAGTAACTATCTGGCAGTATAATAACTGCAAGCCTGCTAATTATATATAGTTTCAATATACCACTGTGACTAGTTAATTATATTAAACAGTAACATCACTGATTTTAAAATAACATTTTTACTCAGTTAATTTAATTAAATTAGAATCTACAATGACTTTTTAATTTAGTGTGAAACAAGTGGAATAACCAAAAAACACAACTTGACTTCAATTTGAAATATACCAAGGGAGTTAACTCTAGCATAAAATACAGGAACTCTTCAATAAGAAGAAAGTAATGTTTACTACTTCCTTTACATATTTTGGTGGGAGAAATATGTTGTGGTTCAAAGGCACAGAGACGAATTTTGTAATTTCTTATGAACAACTTGATGGGCACATTTGATAAATGTCTTAAATGTTACATTATAAATTAAATTATCAAATTGTATTGTGCTATGTCATAAAACAACATGTTATATTGGTGATTTATTAAAGTATTGCATTTGGAAGAAGCCATGTCTTCATGTAAAAATATTATTATAGAATTCTGGTTCAACTATGTTTCAATTAACCAGAATATTTTCTGTACAAAATCTGCACAGACTTTCTGTATTTTCTTCTGTACAGAATCTGGTTTCAGTCCACCCAGACTATTTGGTACAGGTTACCATTGTAGAACCATTCCCCTTTCAGAATTGTTTACAGAATTACATTCCAGAACTGTTCAAAGACAATTCAAGATTTGCCTGTCTTAAATGGTTTATGAACTTTTCCAGAATTTCGAGACATGAACAGTTCATTTCCAGAACATGAAGTTAAAATGAGACTATAAAGTTATATAGAAGAAATTTCATGAACAGTTCATGAATCAAGTATTCATGAACTGACCATGAACTGTGCATAAAATATATTGTCCTTAAATGATTCATATATAATTCATGAACTATTTAAGAGAGTTTGGCAGTGAAAAGTCTATGAAATAACCTTCAATGTATTTCACGGACAGTTCATGAACCATGCATAGTTCATGAACTGCTACATCATGAACATTTTAAGGATAAGTCTCATTTTAACTTCAAGGACTTTAATGAATTTTTCATGAAATCTGAACATGAACAGTTCATGAATACTTCATGAATAATTCATGAACTGTAACTGTTCATTTCACAGGGGTGCTCTATAATAGCAATTTTGACAATTTCAAGGGCAATAATCCAGTCTTGCATGGGCGGATTTAGATACAATCAAAACTTGAGACTTTATCACGTTCACAAGCAATTATTTACGGACGGACGGATGGATGCATGCATGCACGCACGCATGCACGACGGACACAACGCCATGGCATCAGCTCTTCTGACCTTTAGCCAGTAGAGCTAACAAAGCAAAAACTCATAGATATATGTATTTCGGATAATCTGACATTCTTTTATGCAGTTATATTACTACAAGTTTATTTAAATTTTCTAATACTATTTGATGTTTAAATTTTTCTTACAATGTTTTCTGATAATATGCGGAAATTTAAGACATATAATAATTACTAAGCAATCTTTGACATGGCAAATAAATCTTCTAGGTGCAAAATCACTACATTTATTAAAAATATTCACAGTAATGTGAAGTTTGAATACAATCAATGACTTACTTAAAACATATTTTATTAGATTGTTTGGACTTGTACCATCACCGTCTGTGGCTGTTGGTGTTAGGAAATCAGCAGCTTGGAATGATAGAGAAAATTAACAATAATAAATGCATAACTATAACCACAATCAATGAACTATTATTGACGCTTTAATATTTGTACAATTTATAGGAAACATGAAACTGCTAACACTGATTTTATCTTCTTTATACATAATGATTTCTTCTCGGTCTGAGAAGTATTTCCTTTTTCAAGAAATTATATCCTGTCTTCAGATGATGTCAATTCTAATGACTATAGGCGAGTATGGATAACAGAACAAATAACATCCCATAAGCTGATAAGGAATTTTAATTTCATCTTTACTATATGAATTGCTTTCTATATGCATATGATGATTTATATACCAATTACATGTACAATGTTATGCTAATAAAAATCATGAACTTGCCAAGCATGATGAAGTGAAAAACCTGTTCTGTTAAAATATATGACTGAAAATGTAAGAAATAAACTTAAAATGTCTTGTTCATTCATTTATTGATCAAACCTTACATAAATATCAGTCTATAAAATAACATAACTCACTGGTTTCTCCGTCTTCCAGGGTTGCTGTATAGACTGCCTGGTCAAAAACAGGTGGGTTATCGTTGATATCTGTCACTGCAACAGTGACAGAGCCCGTAACAATTTTTGGCGTACCATTCTCATCTGTAACTCTGAAATGTCATTGAAACTGTTCCTGTACAAACAAGACAACAATTGCTGGCTGTAAGTCTAAACCCTTTCCCACATACAACAAATCTGCTGCAGAGTACTTTGAAAAAATCTTTGCAAAAATATTAAAAATCTCCAGAAAGGAGAGTTTAACTATTAAATAAATTAAAAAACATTGTGGGCAAAGGGAATTACTCACTAAGTCTCACTGTTTTCATAAGTTGTCTACTATAGATGCATTTAAAGGGTTAACTGATTATTTGACATATCAGGGACAATCTTGAAATAGTTTTCTCCATACTGGTTATAAGTAGGACAGGATGTATACTGGGACAGTGGTTATAGGTACAGGACAGGGTGTATACTGAGACAGTGTGTATACTGAGACAGTGGTTATAGGTAAGACAGGGTGTATACTGGGACAGTGGTTATAGGTAGGACAGGGTGTATACTGAGACAGTGTGTATACTGAGACAGTGGTTATAGGTAAGACAGGGTGTATACTGGGACAGTGTGTATACTGAGACAGTAGTTATAGGTACAGGACAGGGTGTATACTGAGTTATAGGTACAGGACAGGGTGTATACTGAGACAGTGGTTATAGATAGGACAGTGTGTATACTGAGACAGTGGTTATAGGTACAGGACAGGGTGTATACTAAGACAGTGGTTATAGGTACAGGACAGGGTGTATACTGAGACAGTGTGTATACTAAGACAGTGGTTATAGGTACAGGACAGGGTGTATACTGAGACAGTGTGTGTACTGAGACAGTGGTTATAGGTACAGGACAGGGTGTATACTGAAACAGTGGTTATAGATAGGACAGGTTGTATACTGAGACAGTGTGTATACTGAGACAGTGTGTATACTAAGACAGTGGTTATAGGTACAGGACAGGGTGTATACCGAGACAGTGGTTATAGGTACAGGACAGGGTGTATACCGAGACAGTGGTTATAGGTAGGACAGGGTGTATACTAAGACATTGTGTATACCGAGACAGTGGTTATAAGTACAGGACAGGGTGTATACCGATACAGTGGTTATAGGTAGGACAGGGTGTATACTGAGATAGTGGTTATAAGTACAGGACAGGGTGTATACTGAGACAGTGGTTATAGGTAGGAGAGGGTGTATACTGAGACAGTGGTTATAGGTAGGACAGGGTGTATACTGAGACAGTGTGTATACTGAGATAGTGGTTATAAGTACAGGACAGGGTGTATACTTAGACAGTGGTTATAGGTAGGAGATGGTGTATACTGAGACAGTGGTTATAGGTAGGACAGGGTGTATACTAGGACAGTGTGTATACTGAGATAGTGGTTATAAGTACAGGACAGGGTGTATACTGAGACAGTGGTTATAGGTAGGAGAGGGTGTATACTGAGACAGTGGTTATAAGTAGGACATGGTGTATACTGAGACAGTGTGTATACTGATACAGTGGTTATAGGTAGGAGAGGGTGTATACTGAGACAGTGTGTATACTGAGACAGTGTGTATACTAATACAGTGGTTATAGGTAGGAGAGGGTGTATACTGAGACAGTGTGTATATTGATACAATGGTTATATGTAGGATAGGGTGTATACTGAGACAGTCGTTATAGGTAGGACAGGGTGTATACTGAGACAGTGTGTATACTGATACAGTGGTTATAGGTAGGATAGGGTGTATACTGAGACAGTGGTTATATGTAGGACAGGGTGTATACTGAGACAGTGTGTATACTGATACAGTGGTTATAAGTAAGAGAGGGTGTATACTGAGACAGTTCATATACTGAGACAGTGTGTATACTGATACAGTGGTTATAGGTAGGAGAGGGTGTATACTGAGACAGTGTGTATACTGAGATAGTGGCTATAAGTACAGGACAGGGTGTATACTGAGACAGTGGTTATATGTAGGAGAGGGTGTATACTGAGACAGTGGTTATAGGTAGGACAGGGTGTATACTGAGACAGTGTGTATACTGATACAGTGGTTATATGTAAGAGAGGGTGTATACTGAGACAGTGTGTATACTGATACGGTGGTTATAGGTAGGATAGGGTGTATACTGAGACAGTGGTTATAGGTAGGACAGGGTGTATACTGAGACAGTGTGTATACTGATACAGTGGTTATAGGTAGGAGAGGGTGCATACTGAGACAGTGTATATACTGATACAGTGGTTATAGGTAGGATAGGGTGTATACTGAGACAGTGGTTATAGGTAGGACAGGGTGTATACTGATACAGTGGTTATAGGTAAGAGAGGGTGTATACTGAGACAGTTTGTATACTGAGACAGTGTGTATACTGATACAGTGGTTATATGTAGGAGAGGGTGTATACTGAGACAGTGTGTATACTGAGATACTGGTTTTAAGTACAGGACAGGGTGTATACTGAGACAGTGGTTATAGGTAGGAGAGGGTGTATACTGAGACAGTGGTTATAGGTAGGACATGGTGTATACTGAGACAGTGTGTATACTGATACAGTGGTTATAGGTAGGAGAGGGTGTATACTGAGACAGTGCGTATACTGATACAGTGGTTATAGGTAGGAGAGGGTGTATACTGAGACAGTGGTTATAGGTAGGACAGGGTGTATACTGAGACAGTGTGTATACTGAGACAGTGTGTATACAGAGACAGTGGTTAAAGGTACAGGACAGGGTGTATACTGAGACAGTGGTTATAGGTAGGAGAGGGTGTATACTGAGACAGTGTGTATACAGAGACAGTGGTTATAAGTACAGAACAGGGTGTATACTGAGACAGTGGTTATAGGTAGGAGAGGTTGTATACTGAGACAGTGTGTATACTGAGACAGTGGTTATAAGTACAGGACAGGGTGTATACTGAGACAGTGGTTATAGGTAATAGAGGGTGTATACTGAGACAGTGGTTATAGGTAGGACAGGGTGTATACTGAGACAGTGTGTATACCGAGACAGTGGTTATAAGTACAGGACAGGGTGTATACTGAGACAGTGGTTATAGGTAGGAGAGGTTGTATACTGAGACAGTGTGTATACTGAGACAGTGGTTATAAGTACAGGACAGGGTGTATACTGAGACAGTGTGTATACTGATACAGTGGTTATAGGTAGGACAGGGTGTATACTGAGACAGGGTGTATACCGAGACAATGGTTATAGGTAGGAGAGGGTGTATACTGAGACAGTGGTTATAGGTAGGACAGGGTGTATACCGAAACAGTGGTTATAGGTAGGAGATGGTGTATACTGAGACAGTGTGTATACCGAGACAGTGGTTATAAGTACAGGACAGGGTGTATACTGAGACAGTGGTTATAGGTAGGAGAGGTTGTATACTGAGACAGTGTGTATACTGAGACAGTGGTTATAAGTACAGGACAGTGTGTATACTGAGACAGTGTGTATACTGATACAGTGGTTATAGGTAGGACAGGGTGTATACTGAGACAGGGTGTATACCGAGACAGTGGTTATAGGTAGGAGAGGGTGTATACTGAGACAGTGGTTATAGGTAGGACAGGGTGTATACCGAAACAGTGGTTATAGGTAGGAGATGGTGTATACCTAGACAGTGGTTATAGGTAGGACAGGGTGTATGCGGAGACAGTGGTTATAGGTACAGGACAGGGTGTATACTGAGACAGTGTATACTGAGACAGTGTGTATACTTAGACAGTGTGTATACTGAGACAGTGTGTATACTTAGACAGTGTGTATACTGAGATAGTATGTTATTAATGCTGGTTATAGGTAGGACAGTATGTATACTGAGACGATTATAGATCCTCCATGTCGAATTACATGTAAAATAATCAGGACAACACATGTCATTTATCCAATATAATAAAAAACAAGAGCGTCAACTATCACAAAATACGACTGTCCTGTTCTTTGAGACCAAGTTTAGTGATAATTGGTTGTACATCAGGCAAATTTAGAGAGCAGACACTGTTAATACAGTTTTGGCCATTTCAAGGGACATAAGTGTGGAGTGACTAAGATAACGTGGTTAGTTATCGAACTTGACCGAGATATTCTGCCCGTCAACATATTGTCTAAATTTGGTGATGATCAAATAAAATGTATTTGAGTTACAGCATGGACAACATACACTTTATGTAATTAAAGTTATACAAGGGCCATAACTCTGAATAGTCTGGTTATATTGTGAAACTAGTGATACGTTTTTAACCTGACATGACCCATTTTTACAAAACTATCCAAGATATTATGCCGATTCACATTTTAAGCAAATTTGGTGGTGATTGGACAAAGTTATTGAGCAGACAAGACTAATTTTAGGTAATTTCTATAATTAAAGGGCAATAACTCTCGAGTGTGTAGCGATATGGCTAGTTATCAAACTTGTCCAAGATATTATGTAAATACACGTTCTGTCCAAATTCGGTGATTATTGGAAAAAGGCCTCTTAAGTTATTGGGCGGACAACATACCGGACGCCGCCCGCCCATCCGCCTGTACGCCGCAGGTAAAACTATAAGACGTCCCGTTTTAAAAAAACGGGTGTATTAAAAAGATGGCAACCCATGTGAATATAATAAGTCCAATTACTTATACCAGGGACATAGCTCTACGTCTCGCTTATACCATGATACAGAAAGTGGATGCAACAATTGTATCATTACATGCTCTAACATCCTAAAATAATGTCTTATGATATTTTAGTGCACACATAGCAAGACTTCATAGAAATGTAAAATCCTATTTCACTAATTAAATGGCTTAAGCACCTGTGTTTCTTGACTGTCCTGCTTCACAGTGATATTAGAGAGGAAACACATAAGCATTGTACATCAACATACATTCAAAGAAGTGCATAATTAAAAATGTAAGTATCATAACCCGTTCCATCATATAGACGCTTTCTTACGCCTCTGCAGCAGACAGCTTTTTGAAAACATAGTGACAAACGAAGTAATTGCTCAATATGAGCAATTTCTTATTTTGCCACAATGTTTTCCACTTTTAGTCATAGGTTATCCGTTCAAAGTTGTCTACTGCAGAATTGTTGTATGAGGGAAAGGGTTAACCCACATACATCAATTCTGCGGTGGATGACTTATTGGAAATCTATATAAATGTAAGCTTAATTGTTTAAAAGAGTTAAAAACATTGTGGCGAAAAGAGAAAAAGCTTGTTTTGAGCAATTTCAATTTCTGCTTTTGTCACTATGTTTTCAAAAGTCGTCTGCTCCAGAAGCATAAGAAAGCGTCTATAGGTGGTAAAGGGTTGAAGTATCCTTACGTCACTTTGAGTGTGTAACTTCTTTCAGCAGGAATTTCATAATCAAATGTTGATGCTGTCACTAATTCTCTTGTACCAGCATCGAAGCGAAACTTGATTGGTAACTCAGGCATGGCATATGTGAGTGTATCACCATCTGCATCAGTAGCCAGGACAGTTACAATTGTATGTTCAGTACCAGTAGCTTCAGTAAACGAGAAGCTCTCACCTCCACCAACGGGGCTAGTAAAGACTGGCGTTGTGGCTAAAATGTGAGTGAATATGTTCATTAATCCCCATGTCTATCATAAAGATGATTTTCACACCTATAGCAGAAAATTTTTGAGAAAATATGATAACGTAGATAAACTGTTTGCGGTTTGCCATTTATGATAAAATAAATCTGCAGGTATCTAAGCAAAAGTATTGAAAATCTCTATAAATGAATGAAAGAAATGATTATTAATTTTGGGAAACAAGAAATATCTCATTTTGGAATTGTAGTGCATATAAAGAACACATTGATGAAAACCAGCAGTTGAATTAGATAAGACGACTTTGAAAACATCTAGGGAAAAACATGAACAATTTCTATAAATGAAGAGTTGAAAACATTGATACAAAACTAGAAATTCCTTGTTTTAAGCAATTTCTCCTTTTGTCACAATGTGTTTAAAGGTTGTTTGCTGCAGAGTTATCAAAAGGCGTGTTAAGAGGGAAATAATTAAAAATAAATCTAATTTTACAAAAAGTCTTGGACCTACCACATCTACTTTGATATAACTAGTTTTTCACCCCTGATTGACCTAGTTACAAACTTGACCAAGACTTCACGGAGAATAATGCTGATGTACTTTCGTGAAGACGTATTGAATGTGTTCTCTAGAGTGTTTTAACATTCAACCTTGTGACCTTTTTTGACCTAATGTGACCAGGTGTGAACTTGAATGTGATTTTAAACTGATTGATGTTCTGGTGTATTTTCATCAAGATCTGATGAAAAAATGTCATTTATCACACCAGTTATGGGAATGTTATTAATGTTCATCATAGATCAAATAGTTATGCAATATATAACTTATCTGCCAATCACAGTTTAATGGTAAATGTGCATATTTATCACTCCTGTATCAATATATGAATGGAAAATAAGCTCTTACCTTCTGCAACATTAACCTTGATAATTGCTGTGCCTGTATTTCCACCAGACGTTGCATCAACCACCAATACTTTAACCAAGATAAGATTGCCCGAGTCATAAGTCAGAGAAGCTGTCGTACCGAACTGGTCCCCATCAAATGTGAACAACGAATAAACTAATCCAAATATATCATTACAAAATCTACATTATAAAATGTTACAAAGCAAGAGCGCCCTGGAGCAAATGCCAAAGCTCGTCTGGTTTTCTGACTAAAAAAAGGGGCATATCTGGTTAATATTTAATCCAGTGTTATGTATCTTGGTATAGACATGTGTATTGTTCCTAGAAACATGTGTACCAACTTTCATTTGAAAATGCTGAACAGTATTTTAGGTACCGGTTCTATGGGCTAGGTTAAACTTTTTGTATGAATTTATAAGTCATAAAAGGGGCATAACTGAATAATTATAAAAGCAAGAGTTATGTGACTTGGTATAGACATGCATATTGTTTCTAGGAACATATGTACCAAGTCTCATTTGAATATGCGAACCTTTTGTGAGTTATGAGGTAAGGTTAAGTTTTTATGATCATGCCGGACTAACAGACAGGCTAAATAACAATGATTGGTGACGGTTAACAGTGACTTGACAGTCCAGCCTGCAGTATCAAACACGAGTCACACACAGTGAAATCTTTGTTGTATCAGTTATTTAACCTTTATGCACATACAACAAATCTGCATCAAACAACTTTGAAAACCTTTGGTCAAAAATATTGAAACCCTATAAGTAAAAATTGATAGAATAAACTTGGAAACATTGTAACAAGATGAGAATTAGCTCATTATGAGCAATTTCTCCTTCCACAATATTTTCAAAAGAGGTCTGCTGCAGAAACTTCCGAAAGCATCTGTTTGTGAGAACATGTTGAAAATGCATAAATTCGAAGCTGGGGGTCCAAACTTATAGATTACCTAGGACTGTATCGAGGGCTTGGCGTGAAACGGTTGTAACTAAAAACCTACTTTGAAAACCCTGGTTTAGGGGCAATTTTGACCCCTTTGTAAACAATGCAAATTTCGTTCTGAGCAATGGCACCTAAATTTCCACTGTTTACCAAGTAAAATTATTTAACTCTTATAAAGACTTTATGGCGAGGTGATTAACCTTGGTAAAAAAATACCAATTTAAGTTACAACCGTTTCACGCCAAGCCCTCGGTATGACTATGCCATCAAGGAAGTCTCATCTGTGTTTTCACTTGACCCTTATACTTCAGAAGCAGCATATCAAAAAGATTCGTTCCATGTAAGTGCATTTTCTGTAAGAAAACAGTTTGCGGAAATGGTTTTACACAGTTATACAACTAAAATACTGTTTAACCCTTTCCCTCATATAGACGCTTTTTGACGCCTCTGCAGCAGACGGCTATTTGAAAACATAGTGACAAAAGAAGAAATTGCACAAAACGTGCAATTTCTCCTTTTGCCACAATGTTTACCACTTTTAGTCATAGGTTATCCATTCAATTATAGAGATTTTCTATATTTTGACAAAATACGTTAAAAGTCTTCTGCTGCAGAATTGTCGTATGAGGGAAAGGGTTAAAACGGGGAAAAACATGATTCAAATTGAATAACTCACATAACACCTGATATGTAGGAGTGGTGGCAATGTTGTCTTCATCACTGGAGGAAACCTGCAGTAGGCTAGCCTGAGCTGAACAAATAAAACATGCAAACAATTTTATTGTAGAGCATTCAAAATTTGTGATTCTCATCAGATCATGATTCCATTATTCTCATCCTTTTTATCGGTGACTTTATACTAGCAGTCAATTGAGAAGTGATAAAATATGTTTTTGATGTCTAAAGATTCATTTAGTTCTCGGCAGCAAAGTTCTTTGAATGATTCGGCTCACACACTTCAGAGGCCCGAGTATATATTTCAAATCTTTACCTGAAGGGGAAAACTTTTAATACATAAATGACTTTAATTGTTTGGCCTCAAAGCACACTTTTTTGTTATATATAATCATGAAAATCAAAAAACTATTATTTGTTGTTTAAATCATGGAAAAATAATTATGAAGATGATATTTCAAATATTTACTCCTTTGTTAATATGATATGTAGACAGAGAGAGGATCATCAATATTTAATTACAATGAGTTATCTTCAGCTTCAATTTTGTACTAGTGTAAACAATAAAGGTGAAGCTGACAAGATAAAATAAAGACTGATCACGAATGGAAATCCTAGTATTCAATGAATGGTCATTGTAAAAATGACTAACCCCCCATTCCTTCTTTAACAGTGATCTCATATGGTGTATTTGTAAAGGCAGGAGCAACGTCATTCATATTAGTTAACCTCAGTCGTAATGTTGACGTCGCTGACTGAGGTGTGGGCGCGGTTGTATCCTTGACTCTGAAATAGGGTAACTCTCAAATCAAACATGGCCTAACCATTTACCTGACACGATGTTTTATTGATAATCCCAAATCAAAACATCCACATTATTTACCTGATATGACAACATATTTAAGTAAAACATCCAAATATTAATTCGAAAAAAAAAATAAAAAAAACGGAGAACAATTAATAATACAAACAATTCTGATAGAAGCTCATGCAAAGAATATTTGTATAACAATATTTTGAAATCAAGCCAGTAGTTTTAGATGAAAATATGTTTTTCCTAATCCTTTCTGATACCATGGCAACAAGGGTTCTTCATAGAATATAATTATTTAATTATTATAAAATAGGACCATATAAGGAACCATCATTTGAAGTTTGGTTAAAACAGTTCCACTGCCCATGCTATAATAAGGGAGAACAACTGTACGTGATCCAATCTTTCACCATCCAAATGGTACAACAACGGCACAGAAAGGGAGTTGTATCTCAGACAGTGGCATACATGTTTGTCACATGCGTGACATTGTTATCAAAATGGAGAAAGGACATCTTTCTTAATGCTGAAAAGTAATAAAAATGAATTTCTTATATCTGCTAGGGTTGGTTACTTTTCTATTATCAACATTTCCGAAATGTAATCTTTCTACGAATTTGTTTTCGTACATTCATATATAAGCAGAGGTCAACATTATCATATTTTGTATTTTTGTTTTGTTTTTCATATCTGGACAATTGACAGGTATCTTGTGATGGGCAATTTATCCTTTGTCCAAATTGCTTTCAAAAGAAGATTGCTGTAACAGTATCAAATGTTGTATATAAAACTATAGATTAATCTTTTCCCACATACAACTAATCTGCAGCAGAAGAAAAAAGAAGGAAAATGTTTATTATCGAAAGAGTTGTTTAGAAGAGTTAAAAATATTGTGGCAATAGAAGAAATTACTCATCATGAGCAGTTGCTCCTTTTTTCACAGTATTTTCAAAAGTTGTCTGCTGCCGATGTGTCAAAATAAGTGTGTCTGTAGACTGGAAAGTGTAAAATGATTATTGTTAACACTCACAGGACTCCTATCAGGTATTGTGTTTCTGTTTCATAATCCAAAGTTTCTCCAACCTTCAGACCTAAAGTACTACCGGTGATTTCAAAAATGGTTACCACAGGATCCACACTTTCGATAGAGTAGGTTAACGAGTCATCATCTTCGTCACTAGCACTGAGCTCATAGAGTGAGCCAGTTGTCCCCTCTGCAACGTCTTTGATTGGAACCACACTTGGGTCGGGGTTAATAAACACAGGTTCTAAAATCAAGATATAAATCTTTTATAGACAAGCGCAACATTATAAAGTCATATTGACCGCTGTCTTACATACAACAAATCTGCAGCTGAATGAATTTAGACAGAAAATATGGAAAATCTGTATAAATCCAAGTGTATTTCTTGAATTTATTTGAAAACATTATGGCAAAAGTCCCCTGCTGCAATGCGTCAAAATACTATGAGAACATTTGCGGTAAATATTTTAAACATCTGGTAAATTAGAAAAAGAAAAAAATTATGCAGCATTAGCAGCAACTGTTCATCATGATCCATTTCTTTTCTTATTTATAAGCTTCTGGGGCATCAATTTCCATATGTATAGTGTAAAGGAATAATCCTTTTTGCAGCATGCATAAAATTATGATATAAAATTATCATGGTGTGAGAGGAAATATATTCCATTGATTTCAACTGTTGTTTTGAGCTCTACTCTATTTTCAACAATATTTCAGTTAGTCATATCATGGTGAATGAGCAGTGAGTTCGGCTAATCATGTGCTTCCTGGCTCATTCTAAACCGACAACTTTTTTCAAACGGACTGTCAGGCCAATGGTGGACGATGCATGCTGCTAGACACAGTAGCGTTTGTCAATGATTCAAAAGAATGAATAGCCCAGCAAGCTAATGGAGCTGGAATCCTTCTTGTTTGGGCTGGTGGTAGTAATTACTGTCCTCCTTTGCGCTCAGGGTTGAAGGGTTAGCATTACAACTGACTCCATGGCTTGTGTTAGGGCTATATCGAGGGCTTGGAGTGAAACGGTTGTAACTAAAAACCTATTTTGAAAACCTTGGTTTAGGGGCAATTTTGACCATTTTGTAAACAATGCAAATTTAGGTGCCATTGCTCAGAACGAGCAATGGCACCTAAATTTCCATTGTTTACCAAGAAAAATGATTTAACGCTTATAAAGACTTTATGGCGAGATGATTAACCTTGGTAAAAAATACCAATTTTAGTTACAACCGTTTCATGCCAAGCCCTCAATATGGACCATGAGTACAGGTAACTTACCCAGAAAACGCCATGAAATAACTGAGAAATTATTGAAGGTGGCATACAACACCCAACATTCAATTAATTTTATTTAGGCAGAATCTTCCTGTACAGAACAATTCTTCTCAGACTTGGAAGATGGACAAGATGGACTTGTCCTACACCAAATACGGCATCAGAAACTTTTTGAAACCTTGGTGAGAAAGGTTTTATTGTTAAGTTACATCAATATTTTAAACATCTTACTAGTTATCACGTTAATGTTGATTGTAGTAGATGCCGTTAACGAGTCTGTACTGTCTACAGCTGTTACCGTCAGAGTATATGTCGATACATCAGTAAAGTCTAAATTCCCAATCAATGTTAAAAGTGCATTGGCTCCATCAAATTGTAAATCTTGGTTTGGGGTTATAGCTGTGTGTAAAACAATATCAATCCAGTCAGGGGAAAATAAAGTCCAGTGACATCCTCATTTTGAACAATATAAAGTTTTGATTTGTTTGGAGTTTAACGCCGCTTTCAACAGCTTTGGTCATATCACGGCGGTCAGTGCACCTACCCATGTTTTCCTGGCTTTCCCACACCAGTACTTACACAACATTCTTTCGAAGCCACTGACTACTTTCTCACATAGATGAACAATATAAAGATACTCAGAGCTCTAAACTAGTGAACTAGACCTATTTCATGTATCCATTTTCGATCTCAGAAACCTATGTTGTGAATACTCAAATACAGTGGAAGCTGTGTATAAAGACCACCAATGGGAACGCAACAATATGGTCTTTGTTCACATGTGGTCTTTAACCCTTTTCCTCATACGACAATACTGCAGCAGACGACTTTGAACATATTTTGTCAAAATATAGAAAATCTCTATAATTGAATGGATAACCTATGATTAAAAGTTGAAAACATTGTGTAAAAGGAGAAATTGCACGTTTTGTGCAATTTCTTCTTTTGTCACTATGTTTTCAAAAAGCTGTCTGCTGCAGAAGCTTCAGAGAGCGTTTATATGAGGGAAAGGGTTAATTGCAGGGTCATTTATGCAGAACATGAGTAACTAAGTGTGGTTGCTATGGACAGTGCATCACTTTTCCAAGTTGGTATTTAGCACAGGTTCGACTGAAATCTCAGTGAGACAATTTAAATGAATACCCATTACATAAATGTTTAACCCTTTCCCACATGCAGCCACCTTTTGATTCATGTGCAGCTGACAACAATTAAAAATATTGTGGCAAAAGGAGACATTGCTCATAGTGAGAAATTGTTCAGTTTTAGCCACGACATTTTCAACTCTATTTAACTATTAAATTTTTAATTGAAGCGCAGAAAAAAAAAGATATTTTATTTTCAAATTAGCATAAACAGGTCATGATTGATATTCACAAATATACATACAGAAATGGCTAAGACAATAAAATAATTGAAAAATAGTAATTAATTTAGTGTATGATATTTTCTTACCATGTACATAGAGGATATTTCATGAGTGTGTATTTATTATCTGTTCACTTTTATTAAACAAGTTTACTAAGATGAATTGCTGCGAGCCTTGTCGAGCATCATATTCAGCTTAGTTAAAGAGTTTATTAAAAGTGAAATAAAATGTACATAACGTTTACCATATTTCTACATGAAATTTACTGGTTTTGTCGCCAAAGTGACTAACGTTATGACGTCAAACCGCTGACGTGACGTCATTTTCATAGCTTGGTTTTTGCGTTGTAACAAAGACTTGAGCGTGAGACTGGAACCAAACTAGTAGTGTCATATGATTTGTGTGTAGTGTCATATGATATTTATGTAATGGCATTGGGCTTTATGTGATAAATATACATATCCTTTAATCTTTGCTATAGCAGAGGTACAAATAAATTACAGCCTCTGGATACAACCAAATCTCCTGGAATCCTGCATTTTGATATTTTAGATAATTAAGTATACATGTGTGTGATGTCCTCTTCTCATTTTATGAAGGATTGGGGAACTTTTCTATAAACATGTAAGTAGAATTTATGTAGATAATTATAGACATGTTCTAAGCCAAACACATGAAATGTACAGTAGAGTATGAGTCAAATAATGAGGATATTATAGAAATCAAACTTACACGCTGTAAATGTCAGTGCATCCCCATCTGCATCTATAATACTCGCATCATAAACTGTATCGCCTATAATAGAAAACCTCTGTTGTCACAAAACATGTTTGTTTCAAGCTTGTCACACTGCTTTGACGAGTATTTCTTCTTTATCATTTTTTTTCTGTGTAAATTATCTATGCAGCTGATAAGCCCACTCTGAAACTTGTACATACTTTGTAATCCTACCAACAAACATGTGCACACTAGGGGAAACTACTAGCTTTCTTACTTTTCAGTATGACCAAACCAGGGCTTTAACACTAAATCCCACATACAACAAATCCGCTACAGCAGATGACAATATCTAGGTTAATATACAGATTATCTCTATTAATGAAAATAAAATTAGTAAATAGCGATGAAAACATTGTGATAAAAGGAACAATTGCTCGTGATGAGCAACTCCTCCTTTTGTCACAATGTTTTCAAAAGTTGTCTGCTGCACTTGCGTCAAAATGCGTCAGCAGGTGGGAAGGGTTCATACTGGTTTTCCACTGTCATGGGTAGTACTAGTCATGGGTTTCTTCCTAGAATCTAGTATATAACCAAACACATGTTACATTAACATAGACAGATAAATATGCATTCATTTCAAAATCTGGTCATTAGTTTCAGATCAGATTTTCAAGTCCATTAAACTTATCATGAAAAATATGTACAAGTGTAGATAAGGAGTGTATGTCATGTTTTAAAATCCTTATATAATCTTAACCTTTTCCCTCATATAGATGCTTTCTGACGCCTCTGCAGCAGACGACTTTTGAAAACATAAGAAGAAATTGCTCAAAACGAGCAATTTCTCCTTTTGCCACAATGTTTTCCACTTTAAGTCATAGGTTATCCATTCAATTATAGTTGTATGAAGGAAAGGGTTAAAAACCCAATGTTGTTGTTTACCCTAAAGAATTGTCTCAACAAGATGATTATTAACAGAGATATTGAGGGACAAGTAACTGTAACTTACTCCTCTTTATCTAGACTTCAGTCATTTTGATACAGATTTGAAAATATTGTACGAAATATGTTTTCATAAGTGTACGAAATATGTTTTCATAAGTGTTCATATATGTTACTTCAATAAGACAGGAGGCATACATTATGTTCTTAAGTTGGAATCATACCTTTGAAATAACGTTGTTTTGACATCAAAACGTACGTTTTTGGGTTTATACATATAACAAATCCAAATATTATTTTGTTGTTTTTTTTGCTAAATTATTTACGACCGTAATTACTTTAATTCTTTAAATAGAAACACATATATACTACCTACCATTATTCTCTAGGGGATAGCTCAAATTTAGAATGAAATTAGGAAAAAATAAGTGTTCATTTTAATTAACCTGGATGTGTCTCAATGTTTAATTCCGCAATGTACATTACAAAGCGCGAAAGAGGTTTAACTGCACTGTGGTTTATTAAAAATCAACTCAATAGATATTCTTGAAAGTTTGGCAAATATTAAACAAAAAGTTATTCTATGTTCTATTTTATTTAAAAAAAAAATCTTTAAGGCGAATTTTAAATAAATTAGAAATAATCAAATTACTGTTTAAATATTCTAGCGAAATTCGCCTTATGTTACGTTAATTGTCATGACAGATGTATAGCATTGATATAATCACACAGGTTATTGTATTCTCTTTAGTTTAAAGTTAATTTTATCCGAATCCAAATTGAAATGAGGAAGAAATGGTGATTACTTTAAGAACACTGTAATTTTCGCATGATTCCACCTTAAATCTTTATTCTTCAAACCCCAAATTTCTTTAATGATAAGATTGTTTTTGGTACGCACATCATTGGGCTTGATTGCTAATAGCCCAGTTCCTACTTGCAGACATATTATGACGCATCTGCTGCAGACATTTTTTGAAAACATTGTGGCAAAAGGAGAAATTGCTTGTATGAGCAATTTTTTCTTTTGTCACTATGTTTTCAAAAAGCCGTCTGCTGCAGAGGCTTCAGAAAGCGTCTATATGAGGGAAAGGGTTGAGAGGCATGAAATGTCATATGTTATCGGGGAAAGAAGCAATCTTTGACTGTGTCATCTATACAATGGCCAGGGGGGTTAATAGCTTAATAACTATGAATGACTCACCAATAGCGCTGCTTTCAACAACGTCGACATTTACAGTGGAAGGTTCATATTCTGGACCAGTATCTGTTCAAATCAAAACCAATTCTTATCATCAATGATCAATCAAAATCAATTTAACCCTTTCCCTCATACAGCATTTCTGCAGCAGACGACTTTGAACGTATTTTGTCAAAACATAGAAAATCTCCATAATTGAATGGATAACCTATGACAAAAAGAGGAAAACATTGTGGCAAAAGGAGGAATTGCACGTTTTGTGCAATTTCTTCTTTTGTCACTATGTTTTCAAACAGCTGTCTGCTGCAGAGGCGTCAGAAAGCGTCTATATGAGGGAAAGGTTTAAAGACTTACAATAAAAAACAACTAAAACAACTATGACGCAAAAATATAGTCTTTCTGACATTTAAGACAATTGTAATTTTAATCAGCACGAGCATCCCTGCAGAATATGTGTGTTTTATACGCCACCAGTATAACCTTAACCCTTTCCCTCATATAGACGCTTTCTGACGCCTCTGCAGCATTCGGCTTTTTGAAAACATAGTGACAAAAGAAGAAATTGCACAAAACGTGCCACAATGTTTTCTACTTTTTGTCATAGGTTATCCATTCAACTATGGAGATTTCTATTTTTTGACAAAATATGTTCAAAGTCGTCTGCTGCAGAATTGTTGTATGAGGGAAAGGGTTAAACATTCAATTAACTTGATGGCAACTAGTGCTGACTCAACAAATTCACCTGGATCTACACTGTTTGAATATAGCTGAATGTCTCATTTTCTTACCGAACAAATATTCCTGTAAAATCATTTCATGGGAAAATGTTTTCAAGCATTTTTGCATGATTGCAATGTAAAAAAGAAATTAGTTTAGATCTGATGTAAAAAGAAAATAGGAAATTTGTTCATCTCATTGAGGGAATGCTAGTTATGACACGTCAGCTCAATTGGCCTTGTGATTGCCGAGAGGCAAAACATGTTTACAGACTAAATATTGGCAGACGGACAATAGATTTCACAAATCACTTTCTTTGAACTCAGACAAGCTAACATCTTAAATAAACCGTTCTGATACCCATCTGAAAATATCCAACCAGAGGAGGGCTCTAAATCAGGACACTCTACCATGTCCCTATTAAAGTGAACTATAAAGAAAGGCAGTATAATAATTCCTATATACAAACACATAGCTAGATATTGTCTATCTATGGAACAGTCCATTCCACTTCAATTATAAAAAGTACTACCGGTAAAAGTAAAAGTATTTTGTTGCGAGAAGATTTTTTTTCAAAAGTTGTTTGCTGCACATGCAATAAATAAGAATCCTTTCTTGGTATTTCCAATACAGTAAAGTTAGTTATGCATATCTGTACAACTTGTGATGAACATTTTCAAGATTAAAAAAATAAGAAATACTTATATATTTAGAAAACTATTTACCAAGGTTAACAGTAAAATCAATTGTGGCCGAGTTAGAAAGTTCTGAATAATCAGCCTTCACCGTGAACGTAACTGATTCCAAAGTGGAAGCAGTATAAACAAGCTGAGTTGAACTTGTTTCGATTACACCGTTTGGGTCAATAGTGAAATACCCTGCTGAATCTGAAATATAGAAAAACTAGTATTAGGCTGCAACTATAATCGGTGCACACACTATTGGCTGATCTACATTGTATGTCATCATCAAATTCTAGCAGATAAAATTGTTAATGAAACAAGGTTTAATGCTCTCACTATTATTAATTTGGTTTAAATTTTCAGAAAAAAATAAAGAAATCATTTGTTTTTTAATTTACTTTTTGAGTGGTTTCTGAGGAGAAGATTTTTGAAGTTTGCAAAATGGTCATATAAGATGTAACAACTGCCATCGTTTTGACAAATCAAGAGAAGTTGAAGGACTTTGATAGAGGCAAATCCCCAAAGGAATGTCCTTTGGAAATTTCATCGAAATTGCATCAAAATTAGGCTAGTAGGTTTTGTTTGTTATACCCCTTATTCACTCCACCGCAGCCAAAGTTCTGGAAGGATCAAACAGATTTGAGTTTTGAAGAGAAAATTGAGAGAAAACTTACTGTGAATTTTCATCACAAGTGGAGCATTGTTTTTTTTAGGAGAAGCATAATGCATGCACACATACCAGGCAATTCAGCATGACTTGAGATTGACATGCTTTCCGACAGTAGAGCTAAAGTGAGTAATCTTTTTGAAAACATTGTACCAAAAGAAGAAGCTTCTTATGATGAGCAATTTCCCATTTAGCCACATTTTGTTTTCAAAAGTTCTCTGATGATACATAATGCCTAAAAATGAAACTGTACGTGGGAAAGGATTAATTGTTTATCTGCTGACATGAAGTTTTACTCACTTTGAGCAATTTCTAGTTTCCCACAATTATTTCAAAAGTCATCTGCTGCACATCTTAAGTTGTATTTATCAGGGATAAGGTTACACATGTACATGATATATCCACAACAGATAAGCTTCCATACCATAAAATAAAACTTACCAGATACAATTGATAAGGTAGTTCCAGCTGCAGGAAAAGCATCAACAAATGAGACAGTATAAACTGCTACACCTGTAAAAACAACAACAGATAAGGTGTGTATTACTTAGACATGAAGATACTTCAGGTGTGAATAAGCAGTTAATTAAGGTAAGATGTGTATCAGAGGTTCAGACAAAATTAAGAAAAGTTCTGTATAAAATATTTTGGAAAGGTATTTATTGGGGCTTTAGAGGTTTGGATATGGTATGTATCAGAAGTTTGGATGTGGTATGTATAAGAAGTTTGGATAAGGTATGTTTAAGAGGTTTAGATATGGTATATGTATTATAAGAAGTTTGGATGTGGTGTGTATAAGAGGTTTGGGTTAATTTATGTATAAGAGGTGTTGATACGGTATGTATAATATGTTTAGATAAGGTATGTATAAGAAGTGTGGATATGGTATGTATAAGAGGTTAAGATTATGGTATGTATAAAAGGTTTGTACATTTTGGTATGTATAAGAGGTTTGAATAATGATATGTATAAGAGGTTTGTCTAACCAATGCATGGTATAAGGTTTTGATATTTACAAAAACCAATTAAATATAAGAGGTTTGGCTTAAATAGCATGTTTACAGGGTTTGGATAATGGTATTTATAAGAGGTTTGTCTAACCAATGCATGGTATAAGAGGTTTTGATATTTACAAAAACCAATTAAATATAAGAGGTTTGGCTCAAATAGCATGTTACAGGGTTTGGATAATGGTATTTATAAGATATTTTGGAAATGTATTTTCAAGAGCTTTAAAGGTTTGGATATGGTATGTATAAAAGATTTGGATAAGGTATGCATAAGAGGTTTAGCTAAAGTATATATAAAAAGTTTGGAAAAGGTATGTATAAGAGGTTTAGGTAAGGTATGTATAAGAAGTTTGGATAATATATGTATAAAAGGTTTATATATGGTATGTATAAGAAGTTTGGGTATGGTATATATAAGAAGTTTGGATATGGTATGTATAAGATATTTTGGAAAGGTATTTATTAGAGCTTTAAAGGTTTGGATATGGTATGTATAAGAGGTTTGGATAGGGTATGCATAAGAGGTTTAGCTAAAGTATGTATAAGAAGTTTGGATAATGTATGTATAAGAGGTATAGATAAAAAGGTATGTATAAGAGGTTTAGGTAAGGTATGTATAAGAAGCTTGGATAATATATGTATAAGAGGTTAATATAAAGGTATGCATAAGAGGTTTATATAAAGGTATGTATAGGAGGTTTGGATATGGTATTTATAAGTATATTGGATAAAGTATGTATAAGAGGTTTATATAAAGGTATGTATAAGAGGTCTGTATTATGGTATGTATAATAGGTTTAGATAAAGGTATGTATAGGAGGTTTAGATAAAAGATATGTATCAGAGGTTTGAATATGGTATGTATAAGAAGCTTGGATATGGTATGTATAAGGGGTTTGGATAAAGGTATGTATAAGAGGTTTGTATATGGTATGTATAAGAGGTGTGGATAAGGTATGTATAAGAGGTTTGGATAATGTATGTATATGAGGTTTGGACAAAGGTATGTATAAGAGGTTTGTATATGGTATGTATAAGAGGTGTGGGTAAGGTATGTATAAGAGGTTTGGATAAGGTATGTATAATAGTGTGGATAAAGTATGTATAAGAGGTTTCGATAAAAAGGTATGTATAAGAGGTTTGTATATTGTATGTATAAGAAGCTTGGATAAGGTATGTATAATAGGTTTATATAATATATGTATAAGAGGTTTAGATTAATGTATGTATAAGAGGTTTAGATAAAAATGTATGTATAAGAGGTTTGGATATGGTATGTATAATAATCTTGGATAAGGTATGTATAAAAGGTGTGCATAAGAGGTGTGGATAATGGTATGTATAAGAGGTTTAGATAAGGTATGTATAATAGGTGCATATGATAAGGTATGTATAAGAGGTGTGGATAAGGTATGTATAAGAGGTTTGGATAAGGTATGTATAATAGGTTTATATGATAAGGTATGGATTAGAGGTTTGGATAATGGTATGTATAAGTGGTTTTGATAAGGTATGTATAAGAGGTTTGGATAATGATATGTATAAGGTATGTATAAGAGGTTTTGATAAGGTATATATAAGAGGTGTGGATAATGTATGTATAAGAGGTTTGGATAAGGTATGTATATGAGGTGTGGATATGGTATGTATAAGAAGCTTGTGTAAGTTATGTATAAAAGGTGTGCATGAGGTGTGAATAAGAGGTTTGGATAAGGTATGTATAAGAAGTGTGGATTAGCTATGTATAAGAGGTTTGGATAAGGTATGAAAAAGAGGTGTGGATAAGGTATGTATATGAGGTATGGATAAGGTATGTATAAGAGGTGTGGATAAGGTATGTATATGAGATGTGGATAAGGTATGTATATGAGGTGTGGATAAGGTATGTATATGAGGTGTGGATAAGGTATGTATAAGAAGCTTGGATAAGGTATGTCTAAAAGGTGTGCATGAGGTATAAATAAGAGATATGGATAAGGTATGTATAAGAGGTTTGGATAAGGTATGTATAAGAGGTTTGGATAAGGTATGAATAAGAGGTGTGGATAAGGTATGTATAAGAGGTTTGGATAATGTATGTATATGAGGTTTGGATAAAGGTATGTATATGGTATGTATAAGAGGTGTGGATAAGGTATGTATAAGAGGTTTGGATAAGGTATGTATAATAGTGTGGATAAAGTATGTATAAGAGGTTTAGATAAAAAGGTATGTATAAGAGGTTTGTATATTGTATGTATAAGAAGCTTGGATAAGGTATGTATAATAGGTTTATATAATATATGTATAAGAGGTTTAGATTAATGTATGTATAAGAGGTTTAGATTAATGTATGTATAAGAGGTTTAGATAAAAAAAAAATGTATGTATAAGAGGTTTGGATATGGTATGTATAATAATCTTGGATAAGGTGTGGATAATGGTATGTATAAGAGGTTTAGATAAGGTATGTATAATAGGTGTATATGATAAGGTATGTATAAGAGGTGTGGATAAGGTATGTATAAGAGGTTTGGATAAGGTATGTATAATAGGTTTATATGATAAGGTATGGATTAGAGGTTTGGATAATGGTATGTATAAGTGGTTTTGATAAGGTATGTATAAGAGGTTTGGATAATGATATGTATAAGGTATGTATAAGAGGTTTTGATAAGGTATATATAAGAGGTGTGGATAATGTATGTATAAGAGGTTTGGATATGGTATGTATATGAGGTGTGGATATGGTATGTATAAGAAGCTTGTGTAAGTTATGTATAAAAGGTGTGCATGAGGTGTGAATAAGAGGTTTGGATAAGGTATGTATAAGAAGTGTGGATTAGCTATGTATAAGAGGTTTGGATAAGGTATGAATAAGAGGTGTGGATAAGGTATGTATATGAGGTGTGGATAAGGTATGTATAAGAGGTGTGGATAAGGTATGTATATGAGGTGTGGATAAGGTATGTATATGAGGTGTGGATAAGGTATGTATATGAGGTGTGGATAAGGTATGTATAAGAAGCTTGGATAAGGTATGTCTAAAAGGTGTGCATGAGGTATAAATAAGAGATATGGATAAGGTATGTATAAGAGGTTTGGATAAGGTATGTATAAGAGGTTTGGATAAGGTATGAATAAGAGGTGTGGATAAGGTATGTATATGAGGTGTGGATAAGGTATGTAAATGAGGTGTGGATAAGGTATGTATATGAGGTGTGGATAAGGTATGTATAAGAGGTTTGGATAAGGTATGAATCAGAGGTGTTGATAAGGTATGTATAAGAGGTGTGGATAAGGTATGTATAAGAGGTGCGGATAAGGTATGTATAAGAGGCTTGGATTAGGTATGAATAAGAAGTGTGGATAAGGTATGTATAAGAGGTGTTGAGAATGTATGTATAAGAGGTGTGAATAAGTTATGTATAATAGGTTTATATGATAAGGTATGTATATGTGGTGTTGATAAGGTATGTATATGAGGTGTGGATAAGGTATGTATAAGAGGTTTGGATAAGGTATGAATAAGAGGTGTGGATAAGGTGTGTATAAGAGGTGTGTATAAGGTATGTATATGAGGTGTGGACAAGGTGTGGATAAGGTGTGTATAAGAGGTGTGGATAATGTATGTATAAGAGGTGTGGATAATGTATGTATAAGAGGTGTGGATAATGTATGTATAAGAGGTGTGGATAATGTATGTATAAGAGGTGTGGATAAGAGGTGTGGATAATGTATGTATAAGAGGTGTGGATAATGTATGTATAAGAGGTGTGGATAAGGTGTGTATAAGAGGTGTGGACAAGGTATGTATAAGTGGTGTGGATAAGGTATTTATACCTGAAAGGTAGGCCCAGAGCTCCAGATAAGGTGCATGTCAGATTGTTTTACTTAAAGTGTATATCAGAGCTCTAGATAAGATGTGTGCTCGATAGTTTACTTAAAGAGTTTATCAGAGTTCTAGATAGTGTGTATGAGAAGTGGTTTTGTACTAATCAACTCTTGAACAAATAGTGTACAGGATTACTTTGTGACCAATTCTGGAAAAAATATGCTAAGAAGAAGTTCAAAGTTGTTTATAATAGGCATATAATGTCAGGCACAAGAGAACCCTCCTTCATCAACCATGCTATATGATAAATCAACATGTCTTGAAAGTATCAGTTAAAATATCACCATAGAGAGACAGTGCTAGAAAATGAACCTTACATAAGCAATTGACCTAAAGTATTCATAAATATGTATAAGGTCAGAAATTACAGCAGCAATCAATTCAAAATAAGTCACCATTCTAAAAGTATCCTCAGAATAACAGTGACAGTGATACGTTGAAATAACGATATGTTAGAATTATGATTCGTATGCACTGAACTTTGGCAGGTAATAACCTTTCTGTATAACAACTTTGAGATTCATACAATGTTAACGTTTTTGTTATAATCTGGGAAGATTATGCAAACGTTTCTTAAAAGATATCTTCAGCAATACTCAATCTGAAATACAGTAATGAAGTATAGAGACAAATGTTTTTGTCGTTTTGTCGAAAGAAAGGCATTGTCGAAAAGATTTGTATTTTTTTCCTTTGACACTAATTGTTTCCAAAAGTGCTCTGCTGCAGTGGTATCACTAACTACTACTATCTCTAATAAATAAGTGAAGAACTTGGATCATACCTGCAGCCTGTTTGTGGAGCAGCCGTGTAGTTATTGGAGTAAAAAGTGAGGACTCATCCACAATGTCAGTTACTGTCAGCAACAGCTTGTTACTTTGAACCGTTGTTGAATCATCGTGTACACTGCGTATGAAATATTGGAAAAGACTAATTTGTTAAGCTTTAAAAGAAAGTCCAAGAAGATCTGCAAAATACTTTCGAACAACAGAATTTTTTTTAATCAACTTCTTCAGGACAGAAACAAAAGGGATAAATTGTTCATAAGATAAACTCTTCATTTGAAGATGTTAGATGTTTAAGATTTTCTTCTTTAAATAAAAATACAAAAGACAAAAAGCAAATATAAAACTGAAAATGATCTATACTGTAACATTTTAACCCTTTTTCGCAAACAAACAAATCCGCAGCAGACGTTTTAGAAATGCTTAAAATATAAGTACATGCTTCAGTTTAGTAAACAAAAATCACATTTCTGTCCTTTTTCGAGACAAGATAGCTCAATTGGTCAGGAAATAGGCAATATTGATAAAGAGGTTGTGAGTTTGAATGCCAGCTTGGATATTCATTTCTCTCTGATTATTGATAAAAGCTTATGTGGAAGTTAATCCTTTCCCTCATATAGACGCTTTCTGACGCCTCTGCAGCAGACGGCTTTTTGAAAACATAATGACAAAAGAAGAAATTGTACAAAACGTGCAATTTCTCCTTTTGCCACAATGTTTTCCACTTTTTGTCATAGGTTATCCATTCAATTATGGAGATTTTCTATGTTTTGACAAAATACGTTCAAAGCGTCTGCTGCAGAATTGTCGTATGAGGGAAAGGGTTAACCCAGTTGCCTTTATGATTTGTGGTGTGGATTACAGTACTTTTGTATGTGAGACAGAAAACACATGGATAGGTGAATTAGCAGCTGTTATATAACTGAAATACTGTAGAAAAGGGCATTAAAAATTCTGATCCTTCTTTCTAGACAAGATGAACCAGTCTGTAAGGTCAATTAAGGTCTGTAATTGAGGGCTTGTGAGCTCCTATGCTAGCATTGTCATTCAATTTGTCTGATTATTGATAAAAGTTTTTTGTAGAAATGTTGCCTTGGTAATAATGTGGTGTGGAGTTGAGCATAGTACTGGTGCAGGAGAGCACAGACAAACATGGCTAGATGAATTAGCAGCTGGCTGCCAGTTAACTGAAATATTGTTGAAAATGGCATAAAACTCCAACCAATCAATTAATCACTCATAGTAACAGCGGTTCTCTTCAAAAGCTCTATTGAGACCAGTGTAGGTCCAGATTGGCCTGCACATATGGGCAGTCTAACCTTGCTCTCTACTTTTCGCCAATAAGTCACAGAAGAACATTCTGGAAAATAATTTCTATTTAGATGCCATAGCATGACTGCGTTGACAGATATTTGTTTGAATAGGTGTGATATTACATACGTTGGTACTCCTGGAGCAACACTCAAGTTGTTCTTTAGAGCAGAAGAGGAAAACTTACGTGAAATACATTGTGTAAGTAGACTGAACTTCTCGATTTAGGTTGGCAGAGGCGATAACTATTTTGTCATCTTGAAGAACAAATATCGAGTCAGATGGGTTGATAAACTGAATACTGTATGTCAAAGTATCCCCTTCTGTGTCGGATGCCGCAAGTGTACCAACGGTCGTTCCATCAGGTCTGTTTTCTGCGATTGAAATAGCAGAAGTCCCATCTGGGAGTGGGACAGTAAACGTTGGAGCTGAAAAGAAAAGAAAAACAATTTGAGGAGAAATTATCTGAAAGGCGTTCCCCTGGTGCAAATGCCTTTTAATGCCATGATCAGTTGGGTTGACTGACATGTTAAATACCTTGCTTAACCAAGTCACACCTGTAGACGCATTCTGAAGCATCAGCAGCAGATGTTTTTTGAAAACGTTGTTACGAAGGGAGAAAATACTCATAATGACCAATTTCTCCATGAATATTTTCAACTCCTCTCAATAATTATACTTTATAAAGATGTTCTATATTTTCGCTTAGATGTTTTTCGAAGTCATCTGCTGCAGATGTGTTGTATGTGGGAAAGAGTTAATAATTAAAACTGTCTCACAACCCTAAACACCAAATAAATTTCTACTGATGGAGTAGATTCTCATCGGTTGTTAATTCTTGCAAAACACAAGATGAAATGAAACAGTTACCATTTGCCTGATTGGGATATCTTTGGATGCCTTTGCAACACTGACTTTTGAAAACACAGTGGAAATTAAAGAAATTACTTAAAAATAAGCAATTGCTCCTTTATCCTAAACAATGTCGTTTCAGATTGGCCTGTACGTCTGCTCCATCTTATTAGATTCTACACAAGTTGACATTTCTAAACAATGTCGATCCAGATTGGCCTGTACGTCTGCTCCATCTTATTAGATTCTACACAAGTTGACATTTCTAAACAATGTCGGTTTATATCGGCCTGTACGTCTGCTCCATCTAAATTGATTCTACATAAGTTGACATTTCTAAACAATGTCGATCCAGATTGGCCTGTACGTCTGCTCCATCTTATAAGAGTCTACACAAGTTGACATTTCTAAACAATGTCGGTTCAGATCGGCCTGTACGTCTGCTCCTTCGTATTAGATTCTACACAAGTTGACATTTCTAAACAATGTCGGTTCAGATCAGCCTGTACGGCTGCTCCAATTTATTAGGATTTAGTTAACAGAAGCTTCTTACAAGTACATGTAGTGCAAACTTAATGTCCTGTTATTGAACATTGGTCAAAGATTTAGACAGGAAAGTTTGTTTTGGAACTGGGGTTTTTCATCATTTAAAAGGGTTTAGACAGGAAAGATTGTTTTGTAATTAGGGCTTTACATCATTTTAAAGGGTTTAGACAGGAAAGGTTGTTTTGTAACTGGGGTTTTACATCATTTAAAAGGGTTTAGACAGGAAAGATTGTGTTGTAGCTAGGGTTTTACATCATTTAAAAGGGTTTAGACAGGAAACCCTGAGTGCCAAGGAGGGCAGCCATTACTACCAATTTTAAAGGCTTTGGTATGATTCAGTCGTGGATCGAACCCATGACCTACCACACCCAAGGCAGACACTTAGCAACTACACCACTTAGGTGGTCAGATCACAATGACCACTCTGAGGGGGTTCAAAACCAGCTATCAATTTCTCCATGCTAACATCTTGGCCATGGCGGATTTAGACAAGAAAGAAACCATTATGAGGAAGTACTGCGAGGTTTTTTACCTTCATCTACTGCAACCTCCAGAACCATCGTGTCAGTGTTTGCATTAGCTACGATCTGTAGCGTCAATGTGTAGGAGCCGGTTACAGCCTTGTCCAGGGTTTTACCAGTGGCTACCTCTACCACACCGGTAGAGAAATCAAAGTCAGAATTCGTATTTCCAGCTGTAAAATATTTCAGAAAACTGTATATTCAACTGAAAAAAAAACATGACCTCTGCGCGAAAAAGTACGAAAGCCTATTAGGACCATCTGAGAAAAAAAAAATATTGTAAAGTCGTAATAACGCGAAAAAAGGCGTTATAATGCGAAAAAAGGCGAAGTAACGCGAAACAAGGCATAATAACGCAAAGTAAAGGCGTAATAATGCGAAGTAAGGCGTAGTAACGCGAATAAAGGCATTATAACGCGAAAAAAGGCGTAATAACGCGAAATTAAAGGCGTATTAACGCTAATAAAAAGCGTTATAACGCGAAATAAAGGCGTAATAACGCGAAAATAAACGCGTAATAACGCGAAATAAAGGCGTTATAACGCGAAATAAGGGCGTAATAACGCGAAAATAAACGCGTAATAACGCGAAATAAAGGCGTTATAAACAAAGGCGTATTAATGCTAATAAAAGGCGTTGTAACGCAAAATAAAGGCGTAATAACGCGAAAATAAACGCATAATAACGCGAAATAAAGGCGTAATAACGCGGAAATAAATGCGTAATAACGCGAAATAAAGGCGTTATAACGCTAAACAAAGACGTATTAATGCTAATAAAAGGCGTTATAACTCGAAAGAAAGGCGTAGTAACGCGAAAATAAAGTCGTAATAACGCGGAAAAAGGGCGTTATAACGCGACAAAAAATGCGTAATAACGCGAAATAAAGTCGTTATAACGCCTTTTTAGCTATATATATAAATCGATTACTGCTTTGAAGACTCTTTTTCAACCATGGATCTACGACCCAGATCAACCAATTCGCTATGTTTTTTCATTGGCTGAGCTACGATTTACGACCCAGATCAACCAACTCGCTATGTCTTTTGAGTAGTTCAGCTACGATCTACGACCCAGATCAACCAATAAGCCATGTTTTTCTCAGTGGCTGAGCTACGATCGACGACCCAGATCGACCAACTCGCTATGTTTTTATATTTTTCTAAGACCCAGATCAAACAATTTTCTTTTTTTTCAGTGGCTGAGCTACGATCTACGACCAAGATCAACTAATTAGCTATGTGTTTTGAGTGGTTGAACTACGATCTATGACCCGTATCAACCAATTCGCTATGTTTTTTCATTGACTTAGCTACGATCTACGACCCAGATCAACCAACTAAGTATGTTTTTTCATTGGTTGAGCTAAGATCTACGAGCCAGATCAGCCAATCCGCTATGTGATTTGAGTGGCTGACCTACAACCCAGACCAACCAATTCGCTATGTGTTTTGAGTGGTTGAGCTAAGATGTACGACCCAGATCAGCCTATGGCGTATTGGTTGATCTGGATCGTAGATCGTAGTTCAACCACGCAAAACACATATTAAGCTAATTGGTTGATCTCGGTCGGAGAGCGTAGCTTAGTCAATGACAAAACATACAAAAGTGGCTTATCTGGGTCGTAGATCGTAGCTCAACCAATGAAAAAACATTGCGAATTAGTTGATTTCGGTCGTAGATCGTAGCTCAGCCATTGTAAAAACATAGCGAATTGGTTATCTGGATCGTAGATCGTAGCTCAGCCACTGAAAACCCATAGCGAATTGGTTTATCTGGGGTGTATATCGTAGCTCAGCCAATGAAAACACATGGCGTATTGGCTGATCTGGGTCGTAAATCGTAGCTCAACCACTCAAAACACATAGCGAATTGGTTGGTCTGGGTTGTAGGTCAGCCACTCAAATCACATAGCGGATTGGCTGATATGGCTCGCAGATCTTAGCTCAGCCAATGAAAAAACATACTTAGTTGGTTGATCTGGGTCGTATAGATCGCAGCTAAGTCAATGAAAAAACATAGCGAATTGGTTGATACGGGTCATAGACCGTAGTTCAACCACTCAAAACACATAGCTAATTGGTTGATCTTGGTCGTAGATCGTAGATCAGCCACTGAAATAGAGATTCGAATTGGTTGATCTGGGTCGTAGATCGTAGGTGAGCCAATATACAAACATAGCGAGTTGGTCGATCTGGGTCGTCGATCGTAGCTTAGCCACTGAGAAAAACATGGCGTATTGGTTGATCTGGGTCGTAGATCGTAGCTGAACTACTCAAAAGACATAGCGAGCTGGTTGATCTGGGTCGTAAATCGTAGCTCAGCCAATGAAAAAACATAATGAATTGGTTGATCTGGGTCGTAGATCCATGGTTGAAAAAGAGTCTTCAAAGCAGTAATCGATTTATATATATAACTAAAAAGGCGTTATTACGCCTTTATTTCGCGTTATTACGCCTTTTTGTCGCGTTATAACGCCCTTTTCCCGCGTTATTACGACTTTATTTTCGCGTTACTACGCCTTTCTTTCGCGTTATAACGCCTTTTATTAGCATTATTACGCCTTTGTTTAGCGTTATTACGCGTTTATTTTCGCGTTATTACGCCTTTATTTCGCGTTATAACGCTTTTTATTAGCGTTAATACGCCTTTAATTTCGCGTTATTACGCCTTTTTTATCCGCGTTATAATACCTTTATTCGCGTTACTACGCCTTACTTCGCATTATTACCCCTTTACTTTGCGTTATTATGCCTTGTTTCGCGTTACTTCGCCTTGTTTCGCGTTACTTCGCCTTTTTTCGCATTATAACGCCTTTTTTCGCGTTATTACGACTTTACGATATTATTTTTTTCTCAGATGGTCCTAATAGGCTTTCGTAAAAAAGGGACTTGTTTCATCTAACAGTGAATAAATTGCGTAATGCAAAGTGTCATCGGAGCCTTACCTGTTCATCTACGAACATTTGGAGACCCATGCTTGAAACAATCAAATTATCATAAAAAAATCTACTGTTATTCTCAATAATCTATTGAAAAGTATGTAATAAAAGTCAATAAATGATGTAAATATGCGATAGTATTAGAATAATCAGCTTTGAAAACATGTAAACATAATGTAATGTTTAGATAATAAGAATTTTGTTCAATGGTGTGGGAAAGGAAATACAAATGTTCAATGTTTTCAAAGTGCGTTTAGTGTAAGATTTAAAAACATGTTACAAATCATTATGAAAAAAAAAGAGAAAAGAAAAGTGCCTTTTTTCCATTTTCCTTTATGTAGATACCAGTTGGTGTCTCTGGTGCATTATACTTTTTAAAAAATGTGTTGAAGAATAAAAGATTTGTGATAACTAGCAATTGATCAGTTTAACCAAGTGGTTATTTCCAACTCTCAGATATAAAGATATGCTTACTGTTTTCATGAAGAACTTTCAAAGCAGACAAACTTGTATATGAGTAAACTCAACAGTGTGAACTCTGCATAAAGTATCGACCCGGATCAGCCTAAGCATGCCGCCCAATCAAATTGACAAATTGACGAACTTGACTAAGCTCTTCTGAATGACTGATGGCCATGAAATTTGAAATAGGGCCTAATTTGCATTCAATACACCCAGAGACATTATTTAAAAGACAGAAATAAAGTTTTCAGATTTTTTTCCCGTTACATTTTGCACTCATTTCTCTTGACTTCGACCCGAAATCACACAACTGCACACCAGCATAACACCAGAGCGCAGTCCTTCATGGAGTTAACTCTTTCAGCGCCGAATTGTTTAATGTAGACGTGTCCATGTTCAGATGTCTCCATGTCTTATGTAATAAAAGTTTTGGATATTGTTAATTACTAAAAGGCAAACAATGCTGATTTCAGGTGTGACAGCTCCTTACGAGCAGACTTAACCGAATCTGCATTATTTGCAAAAACCCCAATATTGCCTTTGGCGCCGAAAGAGTTAAGCCACCGCTGGTCACCCATCCAGGGACTCACCAGGATGTAAGTTTTGGAAAGAAAAAAAAACACTCTACCAATGTCGTTATAAAAGCCGGCTCCAACAGCACGGCTGTAGAAGTAGTATTTGTACCTATACCCCATTCCAGTTACAAATATTAATTATCATACCTGTTATAGAAAATGTCCTACCAGCTCCTACGTGAGTAACTGGTACAAAGATGGTACTTCCTGTTTATAAATAAAGTTAAATATGTATCAACTCATTCGCATTTATGAACAATTCTTTAAAGCTTGAAGGAAAACAAGCTCAAAATCAGCAAGTTCTCCATAACCCTTTCCTTCATGTATACGCATTCTGACGCCTCTGCAGCAGACGGCTTTTTGAAAACATAGTGGCAAAAGAAGAAATTGCACAAAACGAGCAATTTCTCCTTTTGCCACGATGTTTCCCACCTTTAGTCATAGGTTAATCCATTCAATTATAGAGATTTTCTATTGTTTGACAAAATATGTTCAAAGTCGTCTGCTGCAGAATAGTCGTATGAGGGAAAGGGAAATAAATGTTTCTATATTTACAAGTATTTGGGACTTTTCGTCCAGATATTGAATAATTCTTTCTAGATGCTCTTAGTTTGGACTGACTAACAATGACATGTCTGGTAATGGTTTACGTTTTATTTATTTTAAAGCAATCTTTTCAACTTGAAAGATCTTGTTTAAAGTATTTGAACTAAGAGAAGAATTTAACGTTATTATCTATATCAAATGAATATATATTATATTGAAAACATTTGTAATCAAAGTACTGAAGTACTGGTAACGAATTATTTTGAACATTTGTAAAATCTAATTTATGAATGCAATTGATCATGCTATTGCACAATTTAGTCTATTTTATTATTATTAATATTTTTGTCCAGAGATTTTTTTTTATCAGTTGACAGTTTTAGTAAATGTAGCATTTCAACGGCGATGCGAGCGTTTAACATGCACACTAACTCTTTCACTGAGCTCTGCGTAAAGTCTGTCAAAACACCCATGGCATATTTGTGAGATTTACATTGTTAGTTCGATTTGTTTTCGTCTCAGCAGGTACATGTTTTGAAAGAGGCAACTAAACTTAACAATGTATACATGAAACAATTATGTTGTGGGGAGTTGTCTTACTTAAACACTTATTACATTTTTATCCAGGCTTCTAGTGAAAATAGTTTACTCCCTGTACCCTTTTCAAAAGCTTTTATAATTGAGCAATAACAATTAAAAAAAGGAATGGTTATCAACATTGATAACTCTGAGAATCTGTACATGTTCAAGGATTGATCCAGCTTTGATAACCGTTCTAATATCAAAGTTTTAACGAAATGTATACATCATATTTTTATAATAGAGCAATTTTAACATGATCACTAACAATGTTAAATTATTGCAAATTCTTCTGGAAAATCCATTTCTCTGTTTGTACTTTTTATAATTTCTTTATTTGCTATAAACATACTGTTTATTGTTTTATGCAATAAAATGTATATTGAATATATTGATCAGATCTTATATTATCCATTTTTTTTTCAAACAACATATTTCAGATACATGTATATATATTCAGTAACTGTTGTTGACACTAAGTCTGGTACTTATTAACAAATAATCTGATGCTGTTTTCATGTTTTACAAATTAAAAACCAGAAAAAGGAGATAGGTGTTCAAAGTGAAAATGTTGTTGAATAGGAACATATTGTTCATTTTGGATATGTTCATTTTGGATCAATTACACCATTCCGACAATGTATTCGGATTAGTCACAGAAATCAAGTAATTTACATCAGACAAGGCCGGCTAAACTTTAACCTTTCCAACATACATCATTATAAATGGGACTTTTGAAAATATTTGTCAAAAATTACATTTTTCTCAGTCATCTTAAATTGTCTCAAGATTATACATTCAGCCAGATCATGCAAAGTTAGCCATCTGCCTTGTAAGATTGTTGTGTGGAGTAATGTTAAGCGCAAGTCATTCAATCAACCATGGTAAGAGTCAGTTTTCAATTATATGTATTACTAGTTTACAAATAACTGGCATTTGTAAAAATAAATCAGAACATTCTTCAATGCCTTCTAGTGTTGTTTTCCATCAACATCCTTGGAAATCTTACAGTCTATTACAATCCTGACCTAATAAAAAATAAAACAGATATATATGTACAAATTAAACTTAAATGCATGCGAAGTTTCGTTTTTTTTCAATATGTTTTTCAAATTCTGTTTTTGTAACTTAAATTTCTACAATTTGCCTATTAATTTGTTTCTTGTTGGGGGACAGACAGTGCTTAATTAATTGTTCTTGCTTTCACACGACCTAGGCTTTGCCTATTAACATATTAACTATGTTTCATGTGAGTGAATTAATTATTATAAATCTATAATGTTTAACAAATCGCATAAAATAAGAATTAAAAAAAAAAAAGAACAGTTACTATTAGAACTCGAACTCGCGTCCATAAGTAGTCTATGATTAGTAGTTCTACACGCTCTCCATTGCACCACGGTACTTTGATACAACGTTTGAGCGTTACTTTCGTATATATATTAAGCTAACTGAATGCGCGCGTATGTAAACCATGATCTATAATTAGAAAGCCCCTTTGATCATCGTTATCATGTTGGAAAAAGGAGAAACAACGGCGATGCGAGCGTTTAAAATGCACACTGACTATTTCACTGAGCTCTGCGTAGTGGCATATTTGTGAGATTAACATTGTTCTATACAGCGTGGGGTCGACTTCTAGTGAATGGGCATACGACTAAAATTCATACTCGTGGCTTATACGTACCTGCCGACAAATGAAATATATATGCGCGTATACTGTTAATTTGATATTTTCTAGAAAATTGATTATCTATGATGATTCGATAGTATAATTATGACTTCACTGTATTGAAATAACACGTAGAAGTCATTTTAATATCGAAAAAATACTAGGACTATTTGGGTGCAGCGAATGTGTATTCTAAGCGGAAGTGTAGTTTAACCGTGACTTCCGGAATCAAACACGATCGCGTTAACTGTATTATTTTTTGAGAAAAAATAATTCGTTAAAAATTGGATGATGTTGTGGCTAAATGAGTTGCAGGAGCTATTTATTGTTCTATAGAATGCCTACATTTTCACAAAAATCATAGATCTATGTTCTATAGTGTTAGGTTTCTAAAGGTGATTCCATTACTTGATATCAAAATCAGGTATATGAATGTAGTATTCTTAACCTTTTCCCAAATACAAACGCATTCTAATGCCTCTGCAGCAGACGACATTTGAAAACATTGTGGCAAAAGGAGAAATTTGTCATAATTATTAGCAATTTCTCGTTTACTACAATAGTTTTAAATTTCTTCAAAAGAATCAAAAGATTCTTACATTTAAAGAGATTTTCAATATTTATGACTCAAAGTCGTCTGCTGCAGATTTGTTGCATGTTGAAACGGGTTAAACAATGAGGAAGCTCCCAATGGTATGTTGGTATAGATGAATATTCCATTCAAGCCTGCCACACTCATTTTCATTATTACAGATGTACCTTTATCCGGAGTACCTACCTGCTGCAAGGGCCGTAGCAATCACGGAAGAGGGATCATCACTCAAAAAGGTCGGAGAAGCCTCTGAAATAGAATCATACACATTAGTTCAGGCCGAAATTTGTTCAGTATCAATATAGAACAGAGCAGATAGTTTATGTTCAACTTAAGCATATACAGCTCATGGTTGGCATACTAAAATGATCCGTCTCAATAGAAAACAAACCGTTTGGACTCTGCCTCAAGTATCGACCCGGATCAGCCTTAGCATGCCATGCAGGCTAATCCGAACAGACACGTTTCGCCTCCTGTGGATTTGTTTTTTTCTGGAATCATTACTTTGTACTTCTTTGTCCTTACTAAGTATATTAATTTAAGGTAAGTTACTTTTAAAAAACATCCCTTTTACACTCTATATACATGTGTGAGTTTTACAAATTAAAAAAAAAAGACAAAGGCCGGTATATTAATTTAATGTATGTACATTTTTAGTTAAGCGAAATTCATACTGTATCTAGTCTAAACAGTTAAATAGAGAACCCTTCTACTGAATTGGAATAAATGTAGTTTGGTTCCTTACATCCTTTAATATATAACGCATATTGAAGCCACGGCCCGTATTCACCAAACTTTTCAATTTAGATATTTGACTAAATCTAAATCTTAATATTTAGTCCACTTTTTGGATTCCCGGCGATTAGTATTTGGTCCGTATTCCCCAACGCGTTTTAAACCGATCTAAATTTAGTCCAGTTTGTAAATGTCGTTAGCGGTATCATTCATCTATAGTCTATTTATAGATTTTCATTTATATCGTAGCATCTCAATTGTTCAATCATCCTAACTATTCATTGGCTTTGTTTTTTAATAATCTGACTTTCATGTTCAGTATAATATCTTTGATGATTTCAAAGTATGTTAGTCAGGTTAAACATCATTGAAATCATTGTGGCAAAAGGTGAAATTGTCATAAGGGCAATATCTGCATTTGCCACAATAATTTCAACACTTTTCAATTATTAAACGATTATTTATAGGGATTTTTTTATATTTTATACATGAGAATTCCAAAGTCGTCTGCAGCAGATTTGTTTTATGTGGAAAATGGTTCAACCCGTATCCACTATCATGACTTACCGATCAACCAAAAACAAATTGTCTGTGTGTCAGCATTATTTGACAAAACATAATCATAACAGGGCGTGTGTTCAATACAAATAGTTGATTGTTTTTGGTACAAATTGAAATTTATCATAACCTCCTGTCCATTTATATTATATGTCATGTTTCATGATTAGTTTAACACTAAATCATCTCATTCACTTAAAACACAGACAATACCAGGTTAAATATCCTACATAAAACTTATATCTTCAAATACCGATATCAGCATTACTGACTACAGCATAGATTGTTCTAATGTTTTAGAATTTAAATGTTCTACTTGTGCAACGCAATATTGCGGCTTCTCTTTGATGCTTTGCGTCAAACATTCGTCTTGTCTATTAATTGCAGATTATTTTCTCTCATTCAGTTCTTTTTCTATATAAATGCGTAATCTTTATCCCGTGTATGTATTGAATGCTTCGAAATTTAGCACAAGGAGATATTTAGACCTGCCAGTGTGACCACTGATCGGGATTTCTCCTTTTCCTTACTAAGTATATCAATTTAAGGTAATTGACTTTTAAAACATCCCTTTAGTTGATTGTTTTTGGTACAAATTGAAATTTATCATAACCTCATGTCCATTTATATTATATGTCACGTTTCATGATTAGTTTAACCCTAAATCATCTCATTCACTTAAAACACAGACCCTGCAAGGTTAAATATCCTACATAAAACTTATATCTTCAAATACCGATATCAGCATTTCTGACTTCAGATTAGATTTTTCTTATGTTTGTGAATTTAAAAGTTCTTTTTTTTTCTTATTTCTACATGTGCAGCAATATTGCGGCTTATCTTTGATACTTTGCGTCAAACAATCGTCTTGTATGTCTTTGGCATAAGATAAAATAAATGATAAATGCGCGGTCCTCTTAAAAGCTTTCTTTATTTTTGTTTCGTCCTTAGATATCTTTGATATTCATTTATAAGCTTTGTGTAGAATTACAGTTCAAACGCTGGATATAATGTTTAAAATATATGGGTATGCTAATATTTGTAATTTTTGTATTACCTATGTTAATATGTACATTGTTTAATACTGTATACTCATGGGCATGTTGCCCACTGTATTTCTCAATAAAACTGTTTATTAACAATAATCAAAAAATCATTTGCTTTGCAAACAGGGACAATAATATGAAAGAAAGTTGAAAGGAATATTGAAAAGGTCTAAAATCAACTTCTGAAAATTGAAGTACTGCTTTACTTTCATATATATAATGCAAAACAGCCCCACTCCCTGGCGACCATTTTTTTTCAAACCAATCAACAAAGCTATGTATTAGTTTACCATGGTATGCTCGACTTTAAGCACCATTTGCAAACGACTAAGACCAGTATCAACCAGTATACAGTCTAATCTTGTTGCACAAAATACTCCACAAATACATCCGATTATATAACAAAAAAATGTAGCGTTTTCCCACATGAAAGTTTAATTAGTTTAAAAGAGTTGAAAACATTATGCTTATTGTGATCAGGGATCAATTCCTCTTTGAGTCAGTCACACTGTTTTAAAAAGTCTGCCAAGTGCAGGAATTGATTAAGGAATTGACTTACCTGCAAACACCTCTATTGTAGCTGTTGCGGTATTTGATGATTGTATTGCTTTGATCGCCAGGACTTGAGGTACGGTATTCGTGGTTAAGAAAGGGGTTGATGTAGCTTTTATTTCTCCAGAAGAAGAATCAACGGTAAAAAATGTATCTGCAATATAGAACAATGCTTGAAAAGTAATAACAGACATAGGCGGCATTCAATTTCAATAATTTTACTTTTTCAACAAATGGGTATCAGACAAAAAACAATACGGAAAATCTTTTTGAAGAGAAAAATGAATTATTGAAAAGAGTTGAAAGCATTATGGCAAAAAGAAATTGCTCATTTTGAGCAATTCTCATTCTCATTTTGTCACAATGTTTTCAAAAGCCATCGTCTGCAGAGTCGACAGAAAGTGTCTATATGTGGAGAAGGGTTTAAACCGCTTTCTAAAAATCATTCATGCAGGGTAAGTAACTATATAGCATGTTGCTTTGATATTTACGTTAAGCATTTTTTTTGAATAATTAATCGGGTGAGGTTACGATCAATCGAATAGCATGGATGTTTCACTTCGGTAATGTGTTAGCACGCAACAGTGGTATCTCTTAACGTATTAACGTGTTCGAGTGGAATCAACCCGCTGAAAGCATTTATGCTAAATGAACATATATAACGCGAAAAGATATGACATAGTTGAGATGAACAAAGATGGTTCAAACAATGTACCATTGGTCAGATAACAAAAATGAATGGAGCAACATACTTTGCCTGCAAATAACCAAAACCTATTTATCAAAGTGTGGGGCCTTTCTCGTATAACCATAATGAAAGAACGATGGACAAAAAAACATGGAAACACAAAGCAGAGACTCTTAAGTATAATATTTCCATTTCAGTAGTCATTAAAGGCTAAATATTAAAATACTGCTGATAAATGACAGAAAATCCAAAGCGTTATTAAAAAAAAAAGCAGGATTTTATATCAATCTATTAGCCAATAATGTTATCTGATTCATTCATTATGTATGTATAAATAAACTGGGAAATAAGTGAAGACCAAAAAGCCAGTGTAATTAATGGTGTTGCATTGCTTTTTCTTCTTGTCATCTTCATTTCACGAAATGCAAATGAACCCCCAAAAAAGCAGACCAGAGTTATGCTCCTAGTACTTTTACGTACACCTTATCACAAGTGTGATTACTTTGGAATTAATCTTCCAAACAGAAACAACGTTTTGACCAATTAATGCAGGGAGTGACGAATAGATGGAAATACGGTGGAAACAGACTGAGAGATAGCCGGACGAGGGAGAGGTTATCCATAGGTGCCTCCCAGCTCTACAGACAAAAAGACGACACAAAACAGTTATGATAATTACGAACAGAAGACTGGTTCCGATTCGTCAAAGTACGTCTGTATTTCGGAAAGGGTTTAACGTGTATGGTAGTAGTTGTGTATTTGTTCTCAAGTATGAACCACGTTTTAGCGACTTGTGATTTAATTGAATCTCCGTAACATTACCGCATTGTTAAATTGGCGAAAAACGTATGAGGCTACAATACTAGTTGATTTGTCAAGATTTGTCTTCAATGTACGCAGATGCAAATGCATTAATATTTTTTTTAATACCCTTTATTTCTAGAAGCGGTCCATGTAAAGAAATCACTCGTGTGTATACTGAAATTAACTAATCCCTAATAAGGAGACTGGCTTTTCCTTTCCTTGTTGGATCGATACAGACAAACGGTTCAAAGGAACAAATATCTTATCAAGCCACATATGATAATATTCAACAAAAATGCGAACTTTTTTTATTTACAATTCTCCCAGGAGATGCGAGACTGTATCCATGTTCATGACACTTATAAACAGAAGGGCGCTCGCTCTATTGACGACTTCAGTGCCATTGGTTATATAATCGCCTGTTTACATGATATTCTATGTTTACAGTCTGCTTGATCCTTAATCACATAGACTAAATCTGAAAATGTCACAAATTGCAACATTTTCAACAATAATATTAAAAGTCGTATGTTACAATAGCTTTCAAAGAAAGGGTTTCCCGTTTACAGACGCTCTTTGACGCAGATGCAGCAGATGAATTAGTTCACATTTTACCACAATGGCTCTAACTACTTTAAATTATTTCTGGCACCAGGACTGCACACAATAGCTACCTTTCAAAATATACTGTTAAGACAACTGACGCTAGTCATAATGAATTCCATCAACTAACGGCGTAAAGAATGAATGGTTGAGCAAGTGGAAGCATATGAAGCATCCGCAGTAGACGACCCTTGAAAGACTATTTATTTATATACATTGCACATCTGTAGATAACAAGCTATTTACATACCAAGTTAAAATTTCATACATCGAACAACTAGTTAGAACATTAACAAACTAAAAACAATGAAAACGAGAGATAATCCCTAAAATATGCAGCTAAGAAAATATATAAGAAATGGGACAAAACCAAACAAGAGAACAGGAGGTAAAAATCGGCACGCTAGTCGTATGGTTGTTGTACAAGGCTTATTGCATGTCATAAACTATAAACCAATATTAAAGTAAATACAATGAGAAATGGCTAAATATGAAAAATCGAAAGAAAAATGACAGCTCAAAAATGTGCATGCTAAAGTTATGTTTCTAACATTGTTCCATTTCATTGATCACTAGGTATAAGTGATTGAAGTTGATCCGCCATACTGAAATTTAGTATTGAACAATAAATATCAAGCTTGGCGGAGTGATACCTCAGTGTCTTCCTTATTGATTGAATTCTATTTAAGTAGTATCTGTATGAATAATCCATTATGAATACAGAACCGAAACCGTGTGCAAAACTTTTCATTGGTATATATTTTATTTTGTAATATATTACTATAAATCGCATGATTAACACATTGTTCCACTTTATACGGAAACCTTTTTATATTGAAACATGGTTGTTTGTATTTACAATCAATTTCAAAACGTTTCTAAGATCATGCACGTAAATTTAGTTTTCCGAACCAAATCTGAATCTCTTCAAACTAGAATCTAAGGCGTTTACTTGCTGCCACTGAAGTATTATTGACAAAAAGGAATTTGAAGCATCTGTTGTTCCGATTATAGAGTCTGGTTTGTATTTCAAATACATTTTAGAACAATTCTAATAGCTTAAAAAATATATTAAACATTATTAAATATATATTTTCCTACCCAAAAACTTGGGACAGTCTCTTTAAACCGAAATTTAAGACTACTCACTTGCTGTCACTAAACTGTAAGTTATGCCTGACGTAAAGGCAGGAGAAACATCTGCTGTTCCAATTACAAAGTCTGAAACAAAATGAATATGGTTAAATAAAGTCATATCCCAAATGTGAACTGTGAAGCGATTGCGAATAGGCATTCACATCGTCAAACGAGAACAGTGGATACGTCCGGCTACGTTTAGAAGGACCATTCGTATAACATCAGACATAACGCTTGAATTGTATCCCCTCTGGTTCCACTCTTTGACCGTGTGTGTTATGACAAAGGCGGGGTAACAATAAGAGCCAATTTCGCTATATATGACATAACTATAATAGAGATGAAAGCACTATTGAGCGGCGATACAGGAAAAAACAATCACCAGTTCATCCTGCACCTGCTCGCAGTATTGTCTAAGCCCCGGGCACATAGCGTACATCTAGAAGCTTCGGGCACATAGCGTACATCAAGAAGCCTCGGGCACATAGCGTACATCTAGATCAGATATTACAGATGAGCAAATGAATCTTTTTCTAAACTTGTCAAAAAAACACCTCCGATGTTTTCGAATCGCACGACTGGAGAAAACATTCTTACATACATGACCACACCCAGATGCGGATGTCAATAGTTATTTAAGGGGCACTCCACGCAAACCAACCTTAAGACAGTTGAGACCAGTGAAGATCCATATCAGCCAGCGCATCCACATAGTCTGATCTCGATCTGCAAACACCGGAGTACGGTTTACGATTGTTGACGAACAATTCCCGTTGTAGTTGGAGTATTTAAAAGAACTAACCTAGAGCTTGATTTTCCAGCATACGGATCTGTTTTGTTGCAATGATGGAGGTTTCATCTTGGATGTCAGTCACTGTCACCGTTAGTGTACCACTCTTCACTCGAGCACCCCCTACTTCCACGCTGTGTAATGTACATTTATATTGAGAGTACAGAAAGCAATATAATAGTTGGCTGATTCTGCCATCTCGAGTTAGTCAGATGGCATGTTAGCGTACCGATAGGACGATAATATACCGACACGTTGGCTGTCACACACCAATCGCCAACTTCCTTAAATGTCGTAACTGTAAAACATATTTTAATCCTAGTTTTATTCCCGATATATTGTCCTAGTTTTGTAACGGCAACACTTGCCTCGTTATACTTGACATTATTGTGAAATTGCACCATTTTCCTCGTTATATAAGACATTATTGTGAAGTTGCACCATTTTCCTCGTTATATTAGACATACTTTTGAAGTTGCACCATTTTCCTCGTTATACTTGACATTATTGTGAAGTTGCACCATTTTCTTCATTATATTAGATACTATTTTGAAGTTGCACCATTTTCCACGTTATATTAGATACTATTGTGTAGTTGCACCATTTTCCTCGTTAAATTAGATACTATTTTGAAGTTGCACCATTTTCCTCGTTATACTTGACATTATTGTGAAGTTGCACCATTTTCTTCATTATATTAGATACTATTGTGTAGTTGCACCATTTTCCTCGTTATATTAGATATTATTGTGATGTTGCACCATTTGCCTCGCTATGTTAGATATTATTTAGTAGTTGTATACTTTTCTCGTCATATTTGATATTGTTGTGTATTTAAAAACAATAAGACTTCTTTTCGTCGAAAACACAGGAAATACTGAATGTCGTCTGCTGTATGTTTGTAACAAGTCGCTTGTATGATGGAAGCAGGGAAGGACATATTCGGCTCACAAAACCTTGGTAACCTTGCTCAATGGAATACTTGTATGGCAAGCAGTTCAACAATTTACTCCTTCTTAATTACAGAGACATCTTCCCTTCTTAAACAAATATTTATATAACTTAAACATCTCTCGAGCTTGGAGATCTATTTAATTTACCCGTAGTGATGCGCCTTTATAACTTTTATACAATATACTGTTGGAAGATATTTCTCTAATGAGATATATCTTTTACGAAAACATAGTAAATGGATTGCCATATACTTTTACACGAGCAGACGATTCGAACATGATCAACGAAATAAAAACTTACAAAAAGGTTAGGGTGTAAAGCGCAGTAGATTCGGCATCTAGTGTAGCCCCAGGTTTAACTTGCAGATCGGCTCCACTTATTTTGAAGAAATCCGCATATGGCTCAACACTCCGAATTTTGTAGATGAGAGTGCCGCCATCGGCATCCGTAGCTGCCATAGTATATATTGATGTATCTGTTGCAGAATTCTCGTTGACGTTGACTGAGCTACCGGTAGGTGAAGGGGACGTCCATACTGGATCTGTGTAGAAGAGCATGGTCATGGTAAGTAATAATAGTAGTAGAAGAAGTAGTAGTAGTAGTATCAGTAGACACAGTAGTTATAGTATAAGTATCACTGGTAGTAGTAGTAGTAGTAGTAGTAGTAGTAGTAGTAGTAGTAGAAAGAGTAGTAGCAGTAGTAGTAGTAGCAGTAGTATTAGTAGTAATAGAAGTAATATAAGTAGTAGTAGTAATGGAAGTAATAGAAGTAGTAGTAGTAGTAGTATTAGTATTAGTAGTAGTAGTAGTAGTAGTAGTAGTAGTAGTAGTAGTAGTTGTAGTGGTAGTAGTAGAAGTGGTAGTAGTAGTAGTAGTAGTACTAGTAGTAGAAGTAGTAGTAGTAGTTGTAGTAATAATAGTAGAAGTCATCAAATTTGTAGTAGCAGTAGTAGTAGTAGTAGTAGTAGTAATAGTAGTAGTAGTAGTAGTAGTAGTAGTATTAGTAGTAGTAGAAGAAGAAGTCGTAGCATTAGTAGTGGTAGTAGTAATGGAAGTAGTAGAAGTAGTAGTAGTAGTAGTAGTAGTAGTAGTAGTAGTAGTAGTAGTAGTAGTAGTAGTTGTTGTAGTGGTAGTAGTAGAAGTGGTAGTAGTAGTAGTAGTACTAGTAGTAGAAGTAGTAGAAGTAGTTGTAGTAATAATAGTAGAAGTCATCGAAGTTGTAGTAGTAGTAGTAGTAGTAGAAGAAGTCGTAGCATTAGTAGTGGTAGTAGTAATGGAAGTAGTAGAAGTAGTAGTAGTAGTAGTAGTAGTAGTAGTAGTAGTCGTAATAGTAGTAGTAGTAGTAGTAGTATTATTATTAGTAGTAGTAGTAGTAGTAGTAGTAGTAGTAGTAGTAGTAGTAGTAGTAGTAGTAGTAGTAGTAGTAGTAGTATGATAATGTGCTATTAAGTGTCAACTTCAAAAATAATTATTTTCGGATGTATTTCTTTAAGACAAACGAAAAGCGAAAAGGGAATCTTGTGAAACTCCGAAAATATACATGAGTGTTACGGTGTTCGGGACTTAATCGAGTCATTCACTCAGTGTAAAAGAACAAGAAGTGTAGCTCCACTGATTTTGTTTAGTGTACAGTTAAAACTTTCCCACATACAACCAATCTGCAGTAGACGACTTTCAAAACATAAAGACAAAACCGTGGCCAATGTGTATAATAAATGTTTAATTATTGAATAAAGTTGAACATATTGTCAGAAAGCGTCTGTATGTGGGAAGAGTAAAATGATGCCAAGACTGGGATGAAACAAGGTGCCCTTTTCGCCCTTTTAGCCCGATGCGGCTTCAACGTTTACCTGCTGCGATAGATGACGTTATAGATGTAATCAACAAGACTGCGAAAAACATAATCTGTCCCCAAGTCTGTGACATTGTGATAGGTAAACCGGCGGTTCGAATATCAGCATGTAGTATTCCAAAAGTCTTAGCACATGAAATAATGTACGTCGTCACTTTGATAAAAATGTTTACTTAAACGTTAATTACAGTTTCCTGAAAATTGAAACATACGAAACAATACAACATGCTGTGACATTATAGGTGGAGATAATGAAATATTTTACCCGATTCAAAGCAGGAGAAAGTATCATTATACTAGGGGGAAAACCACCTGAATATATTGACTCTTTAATTATTGGAATAGTCACAGTATTTAAATTATATTTATTGAACCAGCTAATAATAAAACCGACCTCCGGATCTTCACTTTTTGTCACTTCCTTATGTTTATTTTATTTTATTAAGTACATATTTGTTCAGGATATTCCCAAAGTTGTCTGCTGTCAGACGGCAAATGGTTAAATATTTGACAGGCTGAACGGAAAAAAGAAACGTAGTCTGCAAAAATAGGTATGCCGATCTGGATTTTCGTTGGTCGCAAAGTTCCAAAGGATGTTAACCCTTTCCCACATACAACAAATCTGAAGCTAACGACATGGCAAGAATCTTGGTGAACATATGGAAAAGCTCTGTATAATAGTGTAAGTACTGAAAGGCGTTGAAAAGATTTTGTCCAAATGAGTAATTGCTCATCATGAGCAATTTCTCCTTTTGCCTTATTGTATTTGCAACAGTCGTCTGCTGCAGAAATGTCAAAACGCGGCTGTACGTGGGAATGGGCTCAACTATCACGAAAATCCATCACAATTTACCATAAAAAAAAAGGCTCCATATAAATTTTTCCAGAACAAATAGCTTAAAATGTAGTCATATAATAATATCCATATATCATATTTGGATTATAATGTCATTCACTTTTCCAAGAGCTTTCCTCGGTACTGCGTAATCATTCGTGTTAACAATCTGTGTGAGTATTGCTAAAACAATGATTCGTTTACATGGAAACCAAAACAATGAGTTCAATAAGTCCATTAACATTAACTCTCTCCACTAACGATGCTGCATGTTTTATTAAAGACCAAGGTACGGGACCTCGCGTTCTTTACTTCAATAATTAAATTACGTTAACGAGTTGTCTGTCAACATATTATTATTTAATGCCACATATTACTTTACACGTCGTTGCTAAGCTTGTCAATTAATTTTTAGTGTGCTTTTGTTTATATTTAATACCGTTTTGTAACAGTTTTTTCTGTTAAATCAAATTGAGTAAGTACATTAATCCCGCTATCACTTGATGTCTCATCAGTATGTTTAGTTTGGAAATGTGGTCAGCTCAGAGGCATTGCGCTAGCGCTAGCATGGATCGAACCTTGCGTTTGCATAATCTCGGGCAATTTTTAGACATTCGCTGAATCTTTATTTATAAAACTGAGAAATAAAAAATCATATTAAGATTTGAATTAGGACACTCACGTTGTTTTTCAGGATAACTCGTCGAGAAAGAATCAGGAAAATGGGTACACTCTCATAGCGTGTGCTGTCAGTGTATGTTACTTTCTTGCACTATATATATATATTAGACAATGACAATGAACATGGTCAACGACGGTATTAAATGAGATGGGACCGACTCGGTAATGTAGTGGTAGAGCGTCCGCCCCGGGTGCGGAAGGTCGCAGGTTCGATCCCCGGCAAGGTCATACCAAAAACCTAAACACTGGTAGTAATGGCTTTTCCTCCTTGGCGTTAAGGGTTGTATGGTTAGCATTACGACTGACTCGCTGTTGTCAGGATAAATGGACCAGAAGTTCCGGTAAACTACCCAGAAGTACCGGTAAACTACCCAGAAGTACCGGTAAACTACCCAGAAGTACCGGTAAGCTACCCAGAAGTACCGGTAAACTACCCAGAAAACGTCGCGATACAACTGAAAAAATGTTAAAACCGGCGTAAAACACAAAACAAATGAAAACAAAATAGATGAAATGGAATACGAAACTCGAAATGACGAACTTCGAGATGGAGAACCAGATCAGCTTGGTCTTCCACGCAGTCTGAAAATTGATTTCGACGTTCATAATTTAGCCGCAAAGGCATCCTACAAACCATTGAAATTATAAAAAAAAAACGACTGTACACATATGCAGTTTGATGGCAATCGCTTTAACCCTTTTCCCACTTGTAGACGCATTTTGACGCATCTTCAGCAGACGAGCAATTTCTGCTTTTGCCGCAATGTTTTCAACTTTATGTAAAACTCTCATTTATTGAGAGTTTTCATGTTTTTGTCAATACGTTTTGAAAGTCGTCTGCTGCAGAAATGTTGTTTGAGGGAAAGGATTAAATTAAAATATAAGTATACTTATTGAATAGAATTGAAAACACTGTTAATTTGGAAAAATCCTTTTAAGCAAATTCTCCTTTTGTCACAATGTTTTCAAAAGTTATTCGCTGCAAATGCGTCATAATGCGTTGGCATGTGTGAAATGGTAAATGAAATTGATCCACAACACTGCCTATCATAATACCCACCAGGGAAGGTAAATTGTGTTTTTCTGTACAATATGTATAAGTGGTACATACTGTAATGTAATGTTATTATAGGGACCAATTGCTCTGAGCGAGCATAAGCTTTTTAGCTCCTATTTGATAGTGTTCACTATATCGTGTACAAGCATCTGACAGATGCAGATAAATTCAAGATACAGAGTTAGATTCAAGTTAGTACCGGTGCGATACCCTAGCACTTTCCGAAAAGAACCCTTGATTGTATGACATTGATAGCACTTTTCCCTGGAAATGACCAGTACTTGACCCCTAGTTGAGTAGGAGACACTTAACGCACCTAAGAAAAGTCAAAAGCCCGCACCAAGATTTGAACCCCGGACCTCTGGATTGAAAGTCTAGCGTGTTAACCACCGGTCCACTCACACGTTAAAACATGTTCTCTCTTTTAAACAAAGTCGTTATTTAGTCGGTGTTTGTTATGCTCGTGAAGGTCGATGTTCGTGTGACGTGATTCACATCATTCTTTTGATCTTTGAATCGTGATAAAACATCAATTATTTGATAATTGCTTAATTGTTCGATCCCATAAATAAGTGGATCGATATCTATTTGAGTGTCGTGTTGCGTGGTCGTATCACAAATGGATGTTCTTGGTTGAATGTGGGAACAGTAACGGCTCAAGTGAGAGTGTGCGTACGCAAGTCATAGAGATGAGAGTGTGCGTACGCAAGTCATAGAGATGAGAGTGTGCGTACGCAAGTCATAGAGATGAGAGTGTGCGTACGCAAGTCATAGAGATGAGAGTGTGCATACGCAAGTCATAGAGATAAGAGTGTGCATACGCAAGTCATAGAGATGAGAGTGTGCATACGCAAGTCATAGAGATGAGAGTGTGCGTACGCAAGTCATAGAGATAAGAGTGTGCATACGCAAGTCATAGAGATGAGAGTGTGCATACGCAAGTCATAGATATGAGAGTGTGCGTACGCAAGTCATAGATATGAGAGTGTGCATACGCAAGTCATAGAGATGAGAGTGTGCATACGCAAGTCATAGAGATGAGAGTGTGCGTACGCAAGTCATAGAGATGAGAGTGTGCGTACGCAAGTCATAGAGATGAGAGTGTGCGTACGCAAGTCATAGAGATGAGAGTGTGCGTACGCAAGTCATAGAGATGAGAGTGTGCATACGCAAGTCATAGATATGAGAGTGTGCATACGCAAGTCATAGAGATGAGAGTGTGCGTACGCAAGTCATAGAGATGAGAGTGTGCGTACGCAAGTCATAGAGATGAGAGTGTGCGTACGCAAGTCATAGAGATGAGAGTGTGCGTACGCAAGTCATAGAGATGAGAGTGTGCGTACGCAAGTCATAGAGATGAGAGTGTGCATACGCAAGTCATAGATATGAGAGTGTGCGTACGCAAGTCATAGATATGAGAGTGTGCGTACGCAAGTCATAGAGATGAGAGTGTGCATACGCAAGTCATAGAGATGAGAGTGTGCGTACGCAAGTCATAGAGATGAGAGTGTGCGTACGCAAGTCATAGAGATGAGAGTGTGCGTACGCAAGTCATAGAGATGAGAGTGTGCGTACGCAAGTCATAGAGATGAGAGTGTGCGTACGCAAGTCATAGAGATGAGAGTGTGCATACGCAAGTCATAGATATGAGAGTGTGCATACGCAAGTCATAGAGATGAGAGTGTGCATACGCAAGTCATAGATATGAGAGTGTGCGTACGCAAGTCATAGAGATGAGAGTGTGCATACGCAAGTCATAGAGATGAGAGTGTGCATACGCAAGTCATAGATATGAGAGTGTGCATACGCAAGTCATAGAGATGAGAGTGTGCATACGCAAGTCATAGAGATGAGAGTGTGCATACGCAAGTCATAGATATGAGAGTGTGCATACGCAAGTCATAGAGATGAGAGTGTGCGTACGCAAGTCATAGAGATGAGAGTGTGCGTACGCAAGTCATAGAGATGAGAGTGTGCGTACGCAAGTCATAGATATGAGAGTGTGCATACGCAAGTCATAGAGATGAGAGTGTGCGTACGCAAGTCATAGATATGAGAGTGTGCATACGCAAGTCATAGAGATGAGAGTGTGCATACGCAAGTCATAGATATGAGAGTGTGCATACGCAAGTCATAGATATGAGAGTGTGCATACGCAAGTCATAGAGATGAGAGTGTGCGTACGCAAGTCATAGAGATGAGAGTGTGCGTACGCAAGTCATAGAGATGAGAGTGTGCGTACGCAAGTCATAGAGATGAGAGTGTGCGTACGCAAGTCATAGATATGAGAGTGTGCGTACGCAAGTCATAGAGATGAGAGTGTGCATACGCAAGTCATAGAGATGAGAGTGTGCGTACGCAAGTCATAGAGATGAGAGTGTGCATACGCAAGTCATAGATATGAGAGTGTGCGTACGCAAGTCATAGATATGAGAGTGTGCGTACGCAAGTCATAGAGATGAGAGTGTGCATACGCAAGTCATAGAGATAATTTACGATTAAATCATTGGAGTTATTTCGACTGGTACTGATCTACATTGATACGTACAGCGTTGTAGTTAGAGACTAGACAGACGGCCTTCCTGAGCATACTAGAAACCCGGTGAACAATTATAGACTCATTGGCGATTTATGAAGGGTCATTTAGATCAGCGCCATTAATCTTCTGTCTTTCCAAGTCAACCGAATTCCCATCTTCGAGACTTTGAGACAAGCGAAGATTCAGATCAGTTTTCGCCTCCGCGCTGTTTGATCAAAATCTTCACTGCTCGCCGTGTAGCAAAACAATAATATCCGTAGAACAGTTATGGATTAAGCAGGGGACAAGATAAGGGGAGTAAACTAGTAATTCCCCCCCCCCCCCCCACACACACACACACACCCCACCCCCACCCACACACAAACACAATATCGCTCCTATTACTCAATTTAACATTACGTTGCGCATACTCAAAAGAATAGACTCATTGAAACGATTATTTTGAGTACCAACAACACAGGGTTTGAGTGTTCAACAAGGATGTTTGAACATGAAAATTCCCCTTAACTTTCGCTCTGGCATAGAAAGAAAAACATGCACAAGCATGAAATTCGATAATGAACAACACAACTTTAAAACATAAGCCGTTCCGCGAGAAAACTAACATTGTATACTCTGCATAAAGTAGGCTAACCCGAACAGACACTTCTCGCCTCCTGTGGATTTTCTGTTTCAGGAATCATTACTCTTAACCTCTATCCCCCTGCCCGTATAAGCCAACGCGAACTGCGCAGGCTGATCTGGGTCGATACATTACTCGGAGTCCATGATGTTGGTCTTCTCTAATAGTCAAAGAAAGATTTGTGTGTGACGTTGATCATAGTGTCGTTATTACAGAGGATCATGCGATATTCATATAACTGTGCACCGTGCATCACAAATCAATGCAAATCATCGGATGAATACCTGCTTTTGACATAATACATTAGCGGAAATAGGGATTAATTGTGTTTATATTACCGTCACCGGTTCCAAGTTTATAGCATGTCTAATCTCATAGAAATGCCCGGTTTTATTATTAAAATCTAAAAACAAAATGCTCATTTTGTAAATATCTTAATCTCAAAAGAAATGCAGGTGATCAAATATATAAATCTGAAAGAAATGTACAGTTTATAAGATGTTTAAAAGAAATATATTCATATACATCTGCAAAACTATCGACCCAATAAAGGTCACCTTGTAAAGAGACGGGAATATAAAATGAGGCCATTAAAATGCAAAGCTAATCCCAGTCAACTCTTCTTATTTCTCGAAGGAAATAAATGAACACGTTTGGGAAGAAATCAGCATTAGGTGTGTGCATTACACATAAGATATACTTACTGGCGATTCCAGTGCTCTTACTGGTTTATTATATGATATAGCTACTATCATTGATGAATTTGTTTATTAGCAAGTTGCTATAAATATCAATGATGCCGTTTAGTTGATGCTAAAGTGTCACAAGTTTTGGTGATATGTCAATCAATCGTGTGTCTAAAGAATGAACATGTTAATAGGCTCGGTACGTTTCTAATTGAAATAACAAAGAGTAATGATTTATTGATTGTTTGTTGTTTAATGCCGCTTACAACAATATATAAATTATATCATGGGTAAGTTACCAGTACTACTGGTCCATTTATACTGCGGACACCAGCCAGTCAGTCGTAATACTAACCCCACAACCCTGAGCGCCAAGTAAAGAATCCATTACTACATTTGTATTAAGTCTTTGGTAAAACAGTAATGAGCTTGTGATATAAAATGGAAGATATCTACAAGACAAAAAAACCAAACAGGAAAATATTCAGCAAAAACCAAATTTGTTGTGGATTATTCTTTTGTGTCTAGGTATTGTCTAAATTTTGTTAAGTGTACCAAGAGTCAAATCATAAAATTTGAATATCAAAAATATAGTGATTAAATGATAACGTACTGTCAAAACAAATATCATGAAATATTTTAAGTATAAACAAAATAGTTTGTGTAATAAAATTACGCTTTCACTGAATGTGTCTAGTGCGAAAATTAAATAATCTCTTCTGCAATCAAACATTTGTTGCCAAGACAATTATTTTACCAATCGAAGGGCGGTTTATTCTCGACTGTCCCACATTTTGATTTTTGGGCTAAAAATCGATGTAGGACTATCGGGAAAAAATACAGGTAAGGTGTCGGCTAATCCCTGCCCGGGGCGAAGATATCACTACAGTTCGGTTCATTTAAAATTCCACTATATTGGTAACCATTTTTTATAAAACAGTATGTTACGAATTTATCAGAAAAAAGCTCTTGTTTGGTCCTCTTTTTGATATAACATAGCAATAAGGAAAATATCAAATTATTTAGAAAAACATATTTTAATTCAAATTAGGTAATTGAACTATTGTTTATAATACATACATTCAAATAACAAATAACAAATTAAACACATCATATAATCACATCGTCTGATCTGGGTTTTCACTGTTTTCAATTTTGTTGAATATTTACTCAGTTTATAAATGGTTACATATGTAGACAATATGTTGCTCTGTCCGCATACTCAATTGCGCTAATGGACCCATCACGCAGGCGTTCCTTTAGGGATGCTAGTCGCGTGTCAATGTTTTTATATTTCCTTCTCTTGGTTGGTCTTTTACCTCCGGTAGCATACTGAACTACCTTGATACATGAAAATGATTCAACTTCCTGGATAGTTCTAAGGATGGAAAATATGTTCGGATGTGAATGCTGAACAGCTTTCTTCAACATGCTATGCCAGCCTTCTACATTGTTTGTCGTCCTTGGACCATGGGTATTGAAGTGATTCCAAATCTGTTTGTCGCTCTCAATCCAGTTCTCAGTTACATAGTCTGTGAATAATTCAACTGCTGCAGGAAGCTCTAAAGTAGCAATGTCAGTGAGTGCTTCGAACCACACGTCTTCAACTGAGTTGACTGGTACAAGTGGTAAAACTGCTGCTCGTCTGACCAGGCGGTGAATGTCTTCGTTTGTCCTGTAATCGTTGGCCAAGCCCGAAGACTGTACCTTCCGCCAGATACACTGTGTGTAGTGGAAGAAGCATGCCTTCACGTCCGTCGTCTGGAAGACTCGTAGAGCAGCTTTTCTTGGAGCGAGTTCGTGGTCCATGAACAGGATGTCGGGTTTCAACTCGAGTCCAAAACGGTTACATTCTCTATCCAGTGCATTAAACAGTCTCAGATAAGTTTCTTCCGACTTTCCTGGTAGGAAAGCAAACATCAGAGGATACATCTGTCCGTCTATAAAACAATGCCATGTGTATAACTGGTAGAACAGTCCCGGGCATGTGTAGAAGGTACCGTCAGCGTAGATTGTTCTGGCGTTGCATAGGTGCTCCAGATTTGTCTGCGTAGCGAACACGAGCATTCGGTTTTCTTCACCTTCGTCTATAAGCAGAAACTGCTCACCAGCTGACGTCTCTGTCCACTCCCCTTCCAGGCGTATGTCTTGTCTTCTTTTCGGAAGTACTGGTCTGTCTTTGCTTCGCTCACGATAAAGTTGAGACTTACATCCTTCAAAAGTCTGGATTCTTTTTACCAATTCAACAGATTGTTCATTCCAATCCCGATTTCTGAGAGCTGATACCTCTTCTTTGTAAATTGTTGGAATAGGCGTTGTTTCTTTTCGACACCGTTTTCGCATCTTCTGCATCACATCGTCTGTTTCTATATGGAAATTGTCAGGCTCGTGGATATGGTGAGCGTTATGTCTGACGAGAATACCTTCTCTGGTTGTTACTCGTGATGGACAGGCACGGTTAGAACATGTCCAGTACACCCTCTCTTCCCGTCGGCTCTTAATAACAAATTTGTGGCCATCAATAACCAGACTCATTCCGCCGCGCTGGTTCTTCACAAAATCTAGTCTTATGTTTGTAGTGGAATAGGCATAAACTTAATTTACTGTTTGTAGTGGAATAGGCATAATAACAGGACTGTATTCTCACCTTTCCCTTACCTCTCTTTACCGCTCGTTATCCCACCGCACTAAGGGTAAATAGTAAAATCAAAATGTGGGACAATCGAGAAGACACCCGAAGGGCAGGTGGCTTAAATTGAAGAGAAAATACAGAAAAACGAAATAGGAGATAAAGTCACACTATTTCTTTATATGCCCACACTTTTAACATGCAAGATATGAGTACCTCACTTTCGTCATAAAGAAACAAGTAAACGTTTTGAACATTCCAAAACACTATGCGTGTGAAAGGGAAACATCTAAATTAAGCTAACTGAGTAAATTCGTCAATACAATATGTTGAGGATTAACTGTTGAAGTCACCTGGTGACCTGTATAGCCTCTCTATCTTTAAAAGGCAAAAGTATTACTACTTACATACATCATATACCATTCTAACCTTTGTTGTATTAGTTTAGCCATTTCTATGTTATTAATCATTCATGCACCGCACTAGTTTTGTCTGTTTATTTCTTGTTGTGTGTGTGATTCTTTTCGGGAGGACTATCAATTATAAAGGTATTCCATGCTTTCAATGTTGTAAACTGAAAATTTGTTGTGTGGGGGTTAAGGATTCAGACACTGGTTCCAATTTCTGTCTACAGGTACTCAATAACAAGGCAAGTATCGCATGCAGATAATCAGCTTTTCGAAACGCTAATAATCACAAGGTTGTGAATTATTTAACGTTTCCATCCTAACTTATCAATACAAACACTGGCTGCCTATTACATGTGACGTACGCCGGCAAATTGACATACCAATAGTGTTGTACTGTAGTAACTACGTATTGCAACACACTGTAGTTAAACCTGCCTTGAATTAAACACTCGCAAGTATCAAACAAACCCTCTCTATCTCGCCTTTATGGAAAATAGGATTTAAAAAAGATAAAATAATAAATAAATGAATAAAATAAAGTACATTTATGAATCGGTATTCGTTATAGAGTTATTATCGATCCTTTCACTGGTTTTTCCCTACTAAAGTCGGCCGTCTAAGTACTAGAAAAAGTGTTCGAGTTTGTAGAGAGGAAGTATTCAAACTGTGCATTGCATAATATATTTACTAATGTATGTGTAGTCAAGACGCCAATAGCGCACCACTCTGAAAGAAATGATTAACTTGTAGGCAAACTCATATTTCTACTAAAACATTTGTAACAGTTTATTTCGGACAATGTTTTGTCAATATGTCAATATTGTCTCACAATAAGTACATAAAGGTCGAAATCATTGGCGGAGTTATGCAAGTTTCTCTTGTGATCAGAATTTCTTAACCTACTTAAAAAAAAATCTCGCTTATGAACAAATTACAATACATATTGATTGCTTAGTGTTTAATGCCGCTTTCAACAATTCTTAAGTTATATTACGACGTTTCCTGAGTCGACATGCTTACCCAGCAAGCCTAAGCGCCAGGGAGGGCAGCTTTTAAAGTATTTGGTATGACCCGGTCGGCAATCGAACCCGCGACCTCCCACACCCGAGGCGGACGCTCTATCACTACACCACCAGGGTGGTATACAATAAATATACACCCACGTATGATTGCTGCTACATTCAAGATGTATACTTAGATTATTTAATAATTCATGGTATTGCAACTAAGATGAAAGAAGCATCGCAAAATACGGTTAAACTGATGTGTTCTTGGTGCAATTAACGACGCATATGAAAGCATCCCATTGGAAATCTCAGCATCTGTGTTCAACTTCATTGATTATTGAAACATTTATCAGGTTTACTCCAAGAATGACCAATTTGGCCGATTTAAGGGCAACGTTTTCTGTGTGGTTTGGATTTTCGAAAATACCTGAGTGAAATATGTTAACATTTTAGGAGTTTGAAGCCAACTTTCTAAGCAGATTTTATAATATTGTTGGAAAAGCAGAAATTCATTGTTTTTAGCAATGTACTGATCCACTATGCTTTTTAACAGTTGTCCGGAACGCTAAGTTCTTTCTCTTTTTAAGTTACGTGGTGTTGGCTAATTTGTCCTGCTACCTGCGAAAGGGTTTAATTTGAAGAAATTATGAAACTGAAGTCAATGTCATGTTGATTGTTCTAAATCAAACCTTGGTATCTGTCATATCGGACAATGGTTTGTCGATATAGAAACAAATATAGTAAATATTTTGTCTAGACAAGAGCCTGTAGTCTAAATTGTTGGGATATTTACACAAGTGTATGTGTTAGCCGAATGTACGACCTATTTAAAAACAATAACTAAAATCTCGCTAATATTTTCAAAAACTACAAATAAAATGCAGGCACGTAACACTGCTATTACATGAAAGATATATGCATTGTTTTTAAATGGTACAAGTCACTGCGATTTAATCGTTTGAAATATGTAATCGGAAATACGCATGCTGTAATGATGTAACCCCAAAAACAATCTCAGCAATTTTGTTAAACTTCATTACTTCTTGAAACATTTATCATATTAGCAATTTGGCCGTTTTCAGCGTTACATTTTTAGATGACGTAGAGGTTACTTTTTTACATGACGTAAAGGTTACCGTTGTACATGCCGTAAAGGTTACTTTTGTTAACTACCTGGTGTAAATATTTCAACATACTGAAGCTTTGAAGCAAAGATTCAAAGCAGATTTGATAACAGTGTTGGAAAAGCAAAACAATTACGTAGACAAATATAAATAAATTTCTAGACGATCTCAGTTCTAATTTAAAGTGACCTGGTATTGGCTGATACAAATTAAGTATCAATATAATACGTTACTCTGTTGATCACATTTGTGAACAACAGTTATCAAAGGTAAAAAGCCATATAAAACCCATCACTTTTGACAGGGTCGTACAGACACCGATAATGTGCAGTGATAAGTTATTGGCGACTTGACCGTACATACATACTCAGGCGTGATTTCAACAAAAAAAATCACTGAAAATTCTGACGGCCTGAGGAATGCAGGAAGGTTGGAGAAGTAGGGAAAATGTGAAAGGAGATAACAATTGCAGCTTATGTTTATGTATTTATTGTTAAGAAGGCGTTAGATCATATCAAAAATAGTAAATATTACGAAACTGGCAATTGAAAAACAGCTGGACATTGTTGACCCTATATCGCTCTCAAGTATACATATTTTAGACATGAAGAATAAAGGGAAAATTTGACAGCAGGTTTAGGCAGAAACATTTTTAAGTCTGTGCGTTATTATATTGAGAAATATGTCAATGTTACATATCAACTTCCATCAAGTAGTTTCTGTGTGTTTTACAAATTGCACCCGCTCGAGCAAACTTGTCACAAAGTTTCAGTCAAAGAACATTTCAGAGAAATTATTTTTGAAATCCGGCTGGGCCAGTAGTTTTTTACAAGAAGAATTTAAAAGCTTTTCTTTTTTGTCACCATTTTTGTCACTGTTATGGACAGAGTGGAAAATAGTGGAGTAAGAGTTCAGACCCTTAGTAGACCATGTTTAATAGCTTGCTGGTAAGGGATTGTGGAAATGTGTATTTATGGAGCGCACAGGGTTATGTAGCATTTGTGTGAAAAATGCAACATGGTCAACTAGCCCCCATGAACCATTAAAATGCTTTGACAAATGACCTAGTTTGAGCATATTTGACAGTTTTGAAGTAGGCCCAACGTACATGAGAAACAAATAGTACATGACAAGGTTTCAGGCTGATTAAATTCTGCACCAATGCAATAAACTGAACTGGTTATAATGTTGAAAAAAATGGTTTGAAAGAAAATAATTCTCTAAACCATGTACTAGACTGGGAGAGAAAGTGTTTGATCATTACTATACTGAACATAAAACAGAAGAAAATTGACACCCCCCCCCCCCCCCCCCCCCCCCCCCCCCCCCCCCCCCCTGCCAATAGCAACTGCTAGAACATACCCGAGGGTCAAACCAACGAACATTTGTGCCAAATTATATTGAAAGCAGTTACTGTTTTCAGACAAGGATATTTTTCTATAGCACTATAGTGCTGGAAGAAACCAGCCCCAACTCAACAGTTTTGTTTTAGAGAATTAGCACCAGCTTGAGCAAACTTGTTAGATGAACAAAGAACATTTTGGCGAAATTTACAATGCACCAGTAGTTTCCAAAAAGACACTTTGTATTTCTTTTTTGCGATATTTGCCATAGCAAAAACGTTATGCAGAGAGTACAATCCAACTCTTGGCATACATTTGAAAGGGGACCATCCAGGAACAATAGCGATATATGGAAACAGCCCTGACAGCCATGTTTTTATGAATCCCAACAGATTGAGCAAACTGTGAAAACGTTTCAAAACTGGGCCAGTAGTTTCTGACAAGAACAGTCTCAAAGATTTTCCCTGTGTGTTGCCATGGAAGATCTGTAATGAATGGCAATATTTTGGAAAACCTATATGGGGAACATGCAAGGATTATCTTTGATGATTGAAGCCAAAAGTTAACATTGGACAATGACAGGTTGTGTTCCCAATATATCACATTGAGCCTTCATATGCAGGTGATCTGAAAAGATGCATACATAAGAACTATACAAGCAGTGCACCATGGGTACCGTATACACTAGATTCATGGAAATATCAATCAACTGTGACCACAAAAGAAAAGGAAAAATTGTTTTAAATTACTTTGTGTTTTTCTTTACCTAAACAAGGTAAACAGTGCAATACCCCTGCTTAATTATTAATGAGATCAAGAAATCAACAAAAGTCAATATATCATAGAACAAATTATCTCTGCACATATGCCTTAGACTAGATCATCCATTTTTTTTTTTTTTTTTTTGCTAATGGAACAAAACAGACACTGTCATTTACAACTATTTACAGCACAAGATGAATGGAAGAATACTAAAAAATACTACGAGAAAGAGATATTAACCATTTGCTGCATACTGCTGCATTTCCCTGCAGCCAATGTAGAGACAGTGTGTAGGAAGAGTTTAGATTAATGAGCAATCTGAAATCTTCCATAAATGTGCGTGTAATTCACACATGACTTATAAGTGGGGAATGAATACTTTCAATTTGGAAGAGTCCAAGCAAATGCGTATGGAGCAAAGAGTTCAACACATTGCTCCGCAAGCATTTTCCTACCCTTAAACAATCAAAGAATTAAGTGACATTAATTCGTCCCTTATCAGTTATGTGTGAATTGGGCCACCATTTACAGTGTAGAAAACAGTGAATGGTGGGATCATATGGCTCATTATAGGCATTCAGAACTCTGCATTTCCCGTTGTTAATGACTTTCTGTTTAGGGTGCATAAAATGTGTATTTCTGGAACAAAGTGTTCAATATTAGACATGCAGAAAATGCACTATATGACTGACAAAAGACCAGATATACCATTACTATGCTTAGTGCAACCGACCTTGTTTTGACAAGTATTTAACCCTTTGCTCCATAAGTATTTTCTTGGACTAATTCAAATTGAAAGCAGTAATGCACCACTTATCAGCAATGGGTGAATTGTGTTTACATTTACTGACATAGTGGAAATAATTACAGGAAGAGATCGGAATGCTCGTTACGAGCAATCTGAACTCACCTTCCACTGTTATCAAATGCCTGTGTATTGGGTGCAGGGAAATGCGGCATTACTCGTGACTTTGATTACCATTTATTTTTCGTCGCAATTTTCCGGGAATATTCGCAAACTAATTTTTCTGCAAAGGGTTAAACAAATCCACTCGTGACTTTGATTACCATTTATTTTTCGTCGCAATTTTCCGGGAATATTCGCAAACTTATTTTTCTGTTTGTAAAACATAATATGGAATAAGGTGATACTAACCTTCCATATTTGACCTCAATGCGCATTCATTTCTAAGCATTTGTAAAACTTATACTGGTGTACTAACGCAAGGTTTTCACTGATGTTCCAACAACATTACAATTATATTGTTGGGGTGATCTTTACCTTTTAAATGCAGTTTTGTTGGATCCATGATGACCTATATTTTCCGCACAGTCTCACATAAAAATGCGTTGTATGTTTACAGCAATTGGCAGGCTGCCAACTCCGAAAAATGGTATTACTACTATAACCAGGGGCTAAAAGCACCAGGCCAAAAACGGGTCGCTCGGACTTTTTAGCTCACCTGAGCACTTCAAGGTGAGCTGTTGTGATCGGCCTTTGTCCGGCGTCCGTAGTCCATCGTGCAACGTCCGTCAACATCTTCTCCTGTGTAACCAGTGGAGCAATTGGGATGAAACTTCACAAAAAGCATACTCTCAATTATCCATGCAGAATTCTGGTTTCCATGGCAACCAAAACAAAAAAGAATTAAACAACGTTTTCTGGTCAATTTTCAAATAATATTGTATAAATGTTACTTGGGTGACCCCTCTATCAGATTCCGTCAAGCCATGTTGATTTGTCTAAAAACCTGAACGCCAAGGGGCGAGCGGTTATGCCTTCTATGGCTATAGTGAAATTCTAAAAATCTTCTTCTCCAAAAGCATCTGTCTGATTTCCAAATAATTGTGTGGTAATGTTCCTTATGTTACCCTCTTTCAGATTCCTTCAAGTCGTTTTGATTAGTCGAAAGACATGGACGCCAGAAGGTGCGATTATTGTGTCTTATATGGTTATAGTGAAAAACTTTAAAAAGCTTCTCACCAAAAGTATCAGTACGATTTCAAAATAATTTTGTAGAAATGTTTCTTAGGTGACCCTCTATCAGATTCTTTCAAGCCATCTTAATTGGTTGATAAACATGGCCACCCGTTGGCGGTGCTGTTTTGCATTATATAGCTATAGTGAAACAAATTAAAATATTCTTCTCCAAATATATATGGCCAATTTGCAAATAATTTTGTAGAAATGTTCCGTGGGTGACCCTCTAGCAGGTTTCTTCAAGACATGTTGATTAGTCGAAAAACATAGCTACCAGAGGGCGGGGCTGTTTAGCCATATATGGCTAAGTGAAAACTTTAACAATCTTCTTCTCCGAAAGAATCTGGCCGCTTTCTAAATCATGTTGTAGAAATGTACCTTGGTTTATCTTTTAACTGATTCTTTCAAGCCATGTTGATTGGTAGAACAAATTGGTCGCCAGGGTGGGATAGTTTTGCCGTATATGGTTATATTGTAAATCTTCTTTTGTGAAAAAATCTGGCTAATTACAAATAATTTTGTTTAATTTTTCTCTATAAGATTACTTCAAGGAATGAAAATAATTATTGACGCCGCGTGGGAGCGCGGCGTCAGTATGGGATAGGTTTTAATTTTGTACCATGGGGTGACGTAATCGAAAAGGGAGAAACCAATGTTATTATTGTTAAAAAAACCTCTGTTGTTTGATTGAAAAAAACAACCTTTATGAATCAATAAATTGTATTAACTGATTTAAGAAACAACAAGATACAAAATACGTTTGTCTTCTACCGTTATTACAAAACTTTATACACATTTAATTTGTATTCAATAACTTTTCCCCAACTGTCTAGGCTACGCTGTTTTTGATTGTTTGGTTTACGGCCCTGACCCAATTCATCAAAGCTCAGAGAAAAAGTTCACTTTTCCCAAACTTTCTAGGCTACGCGTTTTTAATTGTTTAGTTTACGGGCCCAAAATTCGCCGGATGTTTTTGCCTATTTATAAAAGTGTGTGAAGTTGGCAGAGCATTAGACGTTAGACATTAGACATTCAAAAACAATATTCGAATGTCTAATTAGACATTCGATTAGACATTCGCTAATTTTGATTATCGAATGTCTAATTAGACATTAGACATTCAATTAGACATTCAGAAAAATCGCAAATGTTAAATATCGAATGTCTAATTCGACATTAGACATTCGCAAATTACAAGATCTATAACCCAAATTCGTCGGAGGTCATTGTACATTCAAAAAACGAATGTCTAATTGGTCAGTTAGACATTAGACATTCGCAAATTAAGGGATTTAGGTACCAAATTCGTCGGAGGTCATTATACATGCAAAAAACGAATGTCTAATTGGTCAGTTAGACATTAGACATTCGATTAGACATTCGCGAATTACGATATTTAGGTTCCAAATTCGTCGTAGGTCAACGTACAATCAAAAAACGAATGTCTAATTGGTCAGTTAGACATTCGATTAGACATTCGCAAATTAAGAGATTTAGGTACCAAATTCGTCGGAGGTCATTGTACGTGCAACAAACGAATGTCTAATTGGTCAGTTAGACATTAGACATTCGATTAGACATTCGCAAATTACTATACTTAGGTTCCAAATTCGTCAGAGATCATTGTACATTCAAAAAACGAATGTCTAATTGGTCAGTTAGACATTAGACATTCGATTAGACATTCGCAAATTACAAGATATATAACCCAAATTCGTCGGAGGTCATTGTACATTAAAAAAACGAATGTCTAATTGGTCAGTTAGACATTAGACATTCGATTAGACATTCGCAAATTAAAAGATTTAGGTACCAAATTCCTCGGAGGTCATTCTACATTCAAAAAACGAATGTCTAATTGGTCAGTTAGACATTAGACATTCGATTAGACATTCGCAAATTAAGAGATTTAGGTACCAAATTCGTCGGAGGTCACTGTACGTGCAAAAAACGAATGTCTAATTGGTCAGTTAGACATTAGACATTCGATTAGACATTCGCAAATTACTATACTTAGGTTCGAAATTCGTCAGAGATCATTGTACATTCAAAAAACGAATGTCTAATTGGTCAGTTAGACATTAGACATTCGATTAGACATTCGCAAATTACAAGATCTATAACCCAAATTCGTCGGAGGTCATTGTACATTAAAAAAACGAATGTCTAATTGGTCAGTTAGACATTAGACATTCGATTAGACATTCGCAAATTACTATACTTAGGTTCCAAATTCGTCAGAGATCATTGTACATTCAAAAAACGAATGTCTAATTGGTCAGTTAGACATTAGACATTCGATTAGACATTCGCAAATTACAAGATCTATAACCCAAATTCGTCGGAGGTCATTGCACATTAAAAAAACGAATGTCTAATTGGTCAGTAAGACATTAGACATTCGATTAGACATTCGCAAATTAAGGGATTTAGGTACCAAATTCGTCGAAGGTCATTATACATGCAAAAAAAGAATGTCTAATTGATCAGTTAGACATTAGACATTCGATTAGACATTCGCAAATTAAGAGATTTAGGTACCAAATTAATCAGAGATCAATGTACATTAAAAAAACGAATGTCTAATTGGTCAATTAGACATTAGACATTCGATTAGACATTCGCAAATTAAGAGATTTATGTACCAAATTCATCAGAGATCAATGTACATTAACAAAACGAATGTCTAATTGATCAGTTAGACATTAGACATTCGATTAGACATTCGCAAATTACTATACTTAGGTTCGAAATTCGTCAGAGATCATTGTACATTCAAAAAACGAATGTCTAATTGGTCAGTTAGACATTAGACATTCGATTAGACATTCGCAAATTACAAGATCTATAACCCAAATTCGTCGGAGGTCATTGTACATTAAAAAAACGAATGTCTAATTGGTCAGTTAGACATTAGACATTCGATTAGACATTCGCAAATTACTATACTTAGGTTCCAAATTCGTCAGAGATCATTGTACATTCAAAAAACGAATGTCTAATTAGTCAGTTAGACATTAGACATTCGATTAGACATTCGCAAATTACAAGATCTATAACCCAAATTCGTCGGAGGTCATTGCACATTAAAAAAACGAATGTCTAATTGGTCAGTTAGACATTAGACATTCGATTAGACATTCGCAAATTAAGGGATTTAGGTACCAAATTCGTCGGAGGTCATTATACATTAAAAAAACGAATGTCTAATTGGTCAATTAGACATTAGACATTCGATTAGACATTCGCAAATTAAGAGATTTATGTACCAAATTCATCAGAGATCAATGTACATTAACAAAACGAATGTCTAATTGATCAGTTAGACATTAGACATTCGATTAGACATTCGCAAATTAAGAGGTTTAGGTACGAAATTTGTCTGAGGTCATTGTACACGCAAAAAACGAATGTCTTATTGGTCAAATAACTTGAACATATTGATAACTCGAACATATCGATATCTCGAACATACCGATGACTCGAACACATCGATATCTCGAATACATTGATAAAACGAATGTTTTTAACTTGAACATTTATTGACAAATCGAACATATCGATATCTCGAAACTTTCGATATCTCGATTTTTTTTTTTTTTTTTCCCTTCTCGATATCTCGAACTTTCCAATAACTTTTCGATATCTTTAATTATTTTTTTCTCGATATCTCTAACTTTATCGGAAAAGTTCGAGATATCGACAAGTACGAGATATCGACAAGTTCGAGATACCGAAAATTTCGAGATATCGGAAAGTTCGAGATATCGAAAAAAATATGGAAAAAAAATTGGTAAGTTCGAGATATCGGAAAGTTTGAGATATCGAAAAAAAATATAATTTTCTTTTTCGAAAAGTTCGAGATATCGGAAAGTTCGAGATATCGAAAAAAAAAAATATCAATATGTTCGAACATTTCGATTTCTCGTTTATTTTTTTTGATATTTTTTATTTCTCGTTATCTCAGAAATTTGCGATATCTTTTTTTTTGTTTATATACTTCCGTTTTTAACTCCACTGGCTGAAAGCCAGTCGAGCTTATGTCATGGGGAATCGTCCGTCCTGCGTTCGTGCGTGCGTGAGTGCGTCCGTGCGTGAGTGCGTACTTACGAGAGTAATCTTGTTGGATAGTGTTTTTTCGTAAACCCCAGCCACCACCCTTATAAGACACTTTGATAAGTGGTTTTTTTTATACAATTGTGTTATGGGTATCTAATTAACATATTATTGCTATTTATTCCGTAAAGGGGGGATAATTACGGAATAAACCATGGGCTTGTTGGGTATACCCAACAAGAGAACATCAAAGGAAAACACCCAACAAAGTCCTTTTGGACGTACGTGCGTGCATGCATGCGTGCGTCCGTCCGTCCGTAAACGTTTTGCTTCAAACTGTTTCTCCTACCTAACCACTGGACCAATTAGGATGAAACTTCATAGGAAGTATCCTCTCAATGATCTCTCCTTAGTTCCTCAAACTGTTTGGGATCCATGCAAAATTCTGGTTTCCGAAAGAAAAAGCAATGAAGACTTAAAAAATCTTCTTCTCCTCCGTAGGTATCAGGCCGATTTTCAAATAATTGTGTAGTAGTGAAGACTTAAAAAATCTTCTTCTCCTCCGTAGGTATCAGGCCGATTTTCAAATAATTGAGTAGAAATGTTGCTTGGGTGACCTTCTTTCAGATTTTTTCGAGCCAAGTTGATTGGTCGAAAACTATGGCCGCCAGAGGGCAGAGCTATTTTTGCCTTATAATATGGTTATAGTGAAAACTTAAAAAATCTTTTATATATATATATATATGACCCTCTATCAGATTCATTCAAGCCATGTTGATTGGTAAAAAACATGGCAACCAGGGTGCGGGGCTGTTTGAAGATGTAATTGGCAGTGGAGCGATACTGGCCCTCTTGGGCCTCTTGTTGTTATCATACTTCTGATAAACACGAAGGAGAATATACTTCACCCTCTCCTTCCAAAGCTTGTGTCACACTTAATTTATAACTAGAGACATTACATGTTAATATTTAAGCACCTATGTGATGTTTTTTTTATCTAATTGATCTAGTTAGAGCAGATTTGAAGCCGTGTATTGGTAAAAAATTAAGAAACTTCATGTTGTATGGTAACCTTTTATTATAGGCTATGGTAGCCAGGTGAGCAATATAGGCACATCTTGGCCTTTTTGGTTATGATAAAGGGACATTTGGCCTTCTTGTTCGAAATATTTACATCCTGTCTGTTTTCACACGTTATTTAAATGTACTGAACTACATCTGCTTCCTTTAAGTCATGCTTCAAAATCATGCGCGGCGTCCTTTGATGCTCTGCATCAAAATTCGTCTTGTATTCTTCTACAATGTTTGAATTCTTGCCTTATTGGTCAGCTCTGTAGCAATCGAGTCTGCATTTAGAGGTCGGGAGCAATGAGGACAGTGAAACAGCAAGTTTGTGTATACAAAATAGTACGGACTTTGGGTTCCAATTAAAATATCTTTTGTAAAACTCATACTAAAATGAAAACCAATACATAAATAATTTGTCGGTAAATTTATTATGAGCAACGTCTATCATCAAAATCTCGTGGGGGATATTACAAGTCTATTTTTGAAATGTCAGTGCAAGTCATAATCCATGGTGAGCGGGTTCCGCCTTTGGGATTTGTCCAGAACGAACGGCGCGAGTACATGTTAACCCTTTCCCACATACAACAATTATGCAGCAGACGACTTTGAAAACAGACCCGAACAATGTTGGAAACTCCCTTTAAATGAAAGTACAATCATTAAATAGAGTTGAAAACATGGTGACAAAAGTAGAAATTACTCGTTTTGAGCAATTTCTTCTTTTGTTGCCATGTTTTCAAAAAGTGGTTACTGCAAAGGCGTCAATATACGTCTATATGAGGCAAAGGGTTAAATATCCTCGCAATCGGTGTAAAGGAAAGAGTTTAAACTAACATATTTAAAATACTTTTTTTGTGTATACTGCATTATGTCCTAAATGCGTCATCTAATTTGAATCCTTTTGACTATTTGATGTTATTTTCATTTATGAATGAGCGACAATAACATGATATTTATGCGACACATTCTAGCATCCAATATAACATAGGCTACCACATCCTCTGGTAATTCTTTTGTCAAAAGAATTGCAGATGGATATTTAACTTACAAAACTTTTGAAATGCTGCTGTTCCTTGAGTTTCGTTTCGTTAAGGATAAGCATCAACTTTCTTACATACAGATATAGTCGCGTAGCATGCGTGCAATAAATGATTAACCTGCACCCTGATTATGATGCTTTTCCATTATTACATCCACAACCACCAAACAAATCCCTCCAACACACATATACACACATGCTTAAATTGCATATGTTCGATGTTACTTTTATGTCTCTTATAGCAACCTGTAAATAACTAATATGTGGACTGTTTACTGTTATTTCTTTTATTTGTCGTACTATGTATGTATGTATTTAGTATTATTATATACCTACTATGAATCAAAGTATTTGATTGGACGAGAAGCAGTCACGTGTGATTCAATAAAAAATGACTATTTGACTCCTTTTTCGCTTTTATTCTAAAATTCAGGTCCAATAGTCCATTTTCGAGTCAATAGTTCATCTGTTATGACGTTATTGTTTGAAATGACGTCATGCACGTGCATAACCAACATTTTAACGCGCGTGTCATGTAACAGTATACTGCATTCTTGCTGCATTTGCAATAATAATCCTGTGTTTAGGTTAGAATCTTCATTTATGTTACATACATTTACCCAATTAAAATGATGACAGCAATGTTATAAATAAACTAGTTAAATTATGCGTTTTTCATGAAGATATATAATAAAACAGCTATTTACTCTCTTTGAGTTCAATGGTGAAAAACTATTCTTCCTCACAATTGACTATTGACCCGAAATAGAGAACTATTGACCTCGACTTCGTCTCGGTCAATAGTTCTCTATTTCGGGTCAATAGTCATTCACTTGGAAGAATAGTTTTTCACTATTGACCTCAAGAGGAGTAAATAGCTGTATACTATTTACTCTTCATTTATGGAGGAAATAAAGAAATATCTATTATACATGACACGCCTGGCTTTCCCTCATTGCGGCTCAGGAATGTGGGGGTTATAGCATTACGCCTCATTCGTTTGTGTCAGGATAAATAGATCAGCATAGTATCTTACCCATGAAATACCGTGAAATATTTAAAAAAAAATGCTCAAAGCGGCATATAACACCATGCAAATAAACAAACAAATCACGTGACACGAAGACTGAACCTTTGTTTTATTAGTAACAAATAACCTGCATAGTTTTATTGAAAGGTGTTGGCTATAGTTGTTTCCAGAATGATGATGATAGATGATCCAGATCAGTACAGCTGGGAGGATTAACCCTTTTGCACTTGAAGACGCATCAGCTGCAGGCGGTTTTTGAAAAAAAATAGGCATAATGAGCAATTGCTCAAAATGACCAAATTCTTATTTTGAAACAGTGTTTTCATCTATGTTCAATCATTACACTTTCATTCCAAGAGATATAGATATTTTCAAAGTCGACTGCTGTGCACAGATTTTGGAAAGGGTTAACCTTTATATCTGATCATGATTGCAGTCGCCTGATTTTAGAAACTCTTATGACAATTGCAGCATTGTTAACACTGGCATTATAATTGAAATATACTGGGGTTTCCTTATATCAGTTAGTAAATAATAACGTTGCCTTTTACTAAATGAATTATTAGACATCTAAAAATATGTAAATACTTATCAGTTGCCTGCTAGAACAGTCACTTGAGAAAAGAAAAAAGTTAATAATGGCCTCATGAACTTAGGATAATGACGAAGTACGAATGCTCTACGATACATATGTGCAAACAGTGTTCCTCTCCAAACGGACAGAGGTTTCAAATGCCACCTGTATCTGATAAAATAGTAATGTGAACAACCTGTTCAGTGCTAACATCTGATAAAAATGGAATATTGATCGAATATCGATTGATTTAAATGGGCGAACTCGGTTGTTTACTAAAATATAAACAAGAGCGCCAAATGTCACAAAATACGCCCGTCCTGTTTTTTTGAGACCAAGTATAGTGGTAATTGGTTGTACGTCAGCCAAACTTAGAGAGCGGACACTGTTAGTACAGTTTTGGCCATTTCGAGGGACATAATTGTGTAGTGACTAAGATAACGTTGTAAGTTATCAAACGTGACCAAGATATTCTGCCCATAAACATATTGTCTAAATTTGTGGATGATCGGATAAAGGCTTTACAAGTTATTTAGCTGACAAGACCAATTTTAGGTAATTTTTATAATTAAAGGGCAATAACTCTCTATCGACTAGAGCAATATGGCTAGTTATTAAACTTGTCCAAGATATTACGCCAATACACATTCTGACTAAATTTGGTGATGATTGGACAAAAGCTCCTAAAGTAATTGAGCTGACAAGACCAATTTTAGGTAATTTCTATAATTGAAGGGCGATAACTCTTGATTGACTAAAGCGATATGGCTAGTTATCGAACTTGTCCGAGATATTAGCCCAATACACATTCTGACCAAATTTGGTGATCATTTGACAAAGGCTTCTAAAGTTATTGAGCTGACAAGACCAATTTTGGGTAATTTCTATAATTAAAGGGCCATAACTCTTGATTGACTAAAGCGATATGGCTAGTTATCGAACTTGTCCGAGATATTATCCCAATACACATTCTGACTAAATTTGGTGATGATTGGACAAAGGCTTCTAAAGTTATTGAGCTGACAACATACTGGACGCCGCCCGCCGGCCCGTATGCCGCAGGTAAAACTATAATACGATCCGTTTTTTCAAAACGGGCGTATAAAAAGTGTTTAATCGCGTTAACGAGTGTCGCCGATGAGTTCAGTTTACGGATGATGCTCTCCGATACACGAGGTAATAGCTCCAGTAAATATGAGTGTTCGAGCGGAACACATATTTCATCAGCCGATAATCACTTCATATACCCAATTATGGCCAATTGGTTGCTGGGTGTTTCACGCCGCTTGCAACCATTTTACCAGTTATATCGCGGCGTTTCCTGGGTAAGTTACCAGTACTACTAGTCCATTCATCCGGACACCAGATAATCAATCGTAATGGCCATTATTGCCATTTTTAAAGGCTTTGGTATCAGCCAGCTGGGGATCGAACCCGTGACGGACGCTCTACTACTACATCACCGATTCGGTCAATTATGTCAGAGTGACGGACAGAAGGTAATACATATGTCTCAGTGAACCATTGCAAGACAATGAGCATAGCCTTCTCTTCTAACTTAAGCCAGGGAAACCATATTGTAATATAGTGTCCCTGCTTAAGCGTTCCATAACATTGAATCCAGTTCAAGTCTACGGTTTTCATAGTCTGAACCATTGGAAATGTGCTATTCAGTTAACCCTTTCCCTCATACAGACGCTTTCTGGTGCCACTGCAATAGACAACATTTGAAAACATTGTAGTAAAAGGAGACACTGATGAGCAATTATCCATTTTGCCATAACGTTTTGAACTCTGTTAAATAATTATCTTTTCATTTGTAGAGATTTTCCCTATTTTTGACAAGATGTTTTCAAAGTGGTTTGCTACAGATTTGCTGTATGCGGGAAAACGTTAGCAGTAGAACACGAAATAACATAGAACACTTATCCCACGGTCCTATATCGCTCAACTGATTTAACAGAACTTCAATAGAAGTCACATACTTCTTTGTTTTTGACACAGTATTGTACCCCCACAAGTTTCAAAATTACCTGATGCAGTAAAATCAAGCTGTTTTGGTGAGACCCAGGTTTGAACTGTTGTTACACTTAGTATATGCAAGTACATGTTCAATGCATTTCCTGTGTAAAACACAAGCCTCCGGAGTAGGCACACTATTTACCCAAGGGACATACTTTGATACTACGTTCCAATTTAGAAACACTTGCACTTGTTAGACAAGTAAACTAAATTTTAAACTGTTTGCTATACACATATGTGGAGACAAGCATTGGCCCCATTGTGGCCATGTTATATATATATATATATAGGGACAACGATCCCCCGGTGGTCATCTTTTTCAAACGGGTGGGAATAATTGTAACAACTTTGGTAGTCACACAATAAAGATTTGTGCCAACATATTTCCGACAAAAACATTCTTATTTTTTTCCCTTCCATTACAATGTCAACCACAGTTGTGCATTCATTTCTGAAAGGGCATAATAAACATTCCTGTGAGGCTTGGTCGAAATTGACCCTGTGGTCTAGGAGATGTAATTTAAATTGAAGACGGATGACGTTCCACGGACTTCCAATGTCTGCTCAGGTAAGCTCAAATTATTGTGACTAAAGACAAGCCAGTTTGCAATATATTGACCAACTCTTTCGAAAAATATGAATGTGAAATAAGTGTTAATTAAGTTTTTGCCCAGGTGTATATATACACATTGACTAGATATAATAACAAGAGGTCAAAGAGGGCCAGTTAAGCTTCACTACATTAGGCAAAAATTAAATCACAATATTCATATAAGACAAAACAGCCCTGGTGTCATTGTTTCGATTAATCAACAAAGATGGTCACCCAAGGAACATTTCTTTCAAATTCGTATAAAACCGCTACTTATTACGGCGGAGAATTGTTTTAATGTTTTTACTATATAGCAATATAAGTCAAAACAGCCCTGTCCACTGGCATCCATGTTTGTTTACCAATCAATAAAGCTTAAAGGAATCCCATATGCTGTTCCCGAAGGATCATTTCTACAAAATTATCTAACAAGAGGGCCATGATGGCCCTGGATCGCTCACCTTAATTATACAATGTACTGTTATGTAAAACACATCAAGACAATTATTCTGAATGCAACCTCCAGTGTTAACAAGATTTTCCTTCATTTGGCCTAGTGATCTATAAATTATTTTTCCTGATATGACCCCTATTCCAACATGGACTAGATATCATCAAAACAACATTCTGACAAATTTTCAACTTGCTCAAAGTAAAAATGCGGCCTCCGGAGTTTCAACACTATTTTCCTTTATTGACCTTGTTTCTGACCCCCATATGACCCATATTCGAACTTGAACTAGATATCATTTAGACAAACATTCTGACCAAATTTCAAGATATTTAAGCAAAAATTGCGGCCTCTGGAGTGTTAACAAGATTTTCCTTCAATTTGACCTAGTGACCTACTTTTTGACCTGACATGACCCATGTTCGAACTTGACCTACATATCCAAGATTTGATGGAGATGAATGTTCTGATACACTTTCATGAAGATTGGATGCAAAATGTAGCCTGTAGAGTGTTAACAAGCTGAAATGTTGACGACGCACGACGCACGACTTACGACGCACGACGGACGGACGCCGGACAAAATGTGATCACAATAGCTCACCTTGCACTTCGTGCATAGGTGAGCTAAAAATCGGCCACTTACTTTCGCTTGAGAAGATGTTTAAGTTTGTTCTATTCCCATATAAGCCAAAACAGCGCGTCTTGGTATTCTGACCTTTCAACATGATTTGAAGGAATCTCAGAGGATTATCCAAGGATCATTTTTACCAAATTAGTTCAAAAAAAACCAGCATAATACTTTAGGAGAAGAAGATTTTTAAAGTTTTCTCTTTAGCCATATAAGGCATAAGAGTCCTGTCCCTTTGGGGCCATTCTTTTGCCAATCAACGTGACTTGAAGGAATCTGATAAGGTGTCATCTATGGAACATTTCTCCAAATTATTTGAAAATCAACCAGTTTTGTCGGAGAATATTCTTAATTTGTTTTTCCTTCAGTTGCCATAGAAACTAGAATGTTGCATGTATCAAAGAAATATGAAGACATTTAAGAGAGGACATTGAGGCAAGATTCCTATGAAGTTTCATCCCAATTGGCCCAGTAGTTTGCGTCAATTAATATAAAAATTTACCCATGAATTCACAGACTCATGACGGACAATTCGCCATAAAATAAGCTCGACTGGCTTCCAGCCAGTGAAGCTAATTAAATCAAGAACTAGAGGCCAAGTTGTTTAATAAGCTTTAAATTCTTTGTTTGTTTAAAACAACTTTTAAATTCTATTTCAAGTACATATGACTGAAATACATTCACTTAAATAGTACATAACCTTTTTAAAACCATTTAACCCTTACCCACAAACACACACATTCTGACACCTATGAAGCAACAGGACTTTTGAAATATTGTGGAAAAAGGAAATGTGCTCATAATGAGCAATTTGTACATTATCCACAAATGATTCAATAGATAATATTTCATATATGTATATAAAGAATTTCTATTGTTTTGCCTTTATGTGTTTTAAAGTCGTCTGCTACCGGATTGCTGCATGTGGGAAGTGGTTAACTGATATGATATTAATGAAGACGTCTGCCTTTAAAGCATCTGAACGAATGCATGTATGCATCTTTAACCCTTTCTCAAAGACAACAAATTTGCAGGTGAGAAAAATATGGAAAATCACCATAAATCAGTTTTACGAATGATGTTGAAAATGTTGTGGTAAAAGGAGAAATTGCTCATTATGAGAAAATTCTCCTTTTGCCAAAATGTTTTCAAAAGTCGTCCGCTGTAGATGCCACAAAATGCGTTTGAAAGTTGGAGAAGGTTAAATATTGAAGTACAATTCTGATACAGAGCTGGAAACACTATGAGAGGATTAGAGGACATTGACGGATCTGAATCACTCACATGATTTAACGAAATAGTATGGAGTTTAGGTGTGACCCAGGTACACTTACATGTACAAAGTCTTTCCCATATAAAACAATCTGCCCCTGGGGTCAGGCGATTTTGACCCATGGGATATAATTTGAACATAGAGGAGATAGAGAACCACTAGGGGATATACCTTTTGGACAGGATAATTTTATATTTTTTAACCCTTTCCCTCATACGACAAATCTGCAGCAGACGACTTTGAACGTATTTTGTCAAAAAGTAGAAAATCTCCATAATAGAATGGATAACCTATGACAAAAAGTGGAAAACATTGTGGCAAAAGGAGAAATTGCACGTTTTGTACAATTTCTTCTTTTGTCACTATGTTTTCAAAAAGCCGTCTGCTGCAGAGGCGCCAGAAAGCGTCTATGAGGGAAAGGGTTAACGTTTTACTATAGAGATATGATGTAAACAAGCTCAGTCCTGTAGAATAATTTGAACAATATTCGTAGATTAATTGTTTGTTTGGTGTTTTACACCGCTTTCAACAATTATTCAGTCATATAATGGCTTTTCCTGGTTAAGTTACAAGTACTACTGAGTTACCCTAGCCAGTAAGTCATAATGCTAACCCTGCAACTCTGAGCACCAAGAAGAGCAGCCATTACTACCATTTTAAAAGTATTTGGTATGGCCCGACCCGAGATCGAACCCGAGGCAGACACTCTACCACTGCACCATCGAAGAAGAGCTAGGGTCACCAAAGGAACTTTTGCACCAAATTATTTTCAAATCAGTCCAGTGCTTTTTGACTAAAAGAAAAGGATTTCCTTTCCATTGGCAACCAAAGCTTTGCATTGAATTCAATTCGTAGAACAATTTGAAAGAGGACCACCCAAGGAATAATTTTGAAATTCGTCTATTGGCATAGGTTTGTGAGCAATAATTACAGCTTGTTGTGCTTTAGTGAGAGGTGAGCTAAAAAAGAGAAAGGAAAGGTTGCCTGATTAGAGCACTTTCTCCCTTACATCCTCCCTTTGCTTTCAACAATTGTCTGCTGCAGAAGCATCAAAAGTGGTCTGTATCAAGTTAACACAAAAAATAATCAAAACAAGTCTAAACGCTTGAAACCCACCTTTCTGCCCTGAGGTGGAAGCCAGTCATCATTAACCCTTGAGATAGATGTGATTGGACATCTTTTCAGGAGATGAGTTTTGAGAACATTGTGGAAAAAGGAGAAATTTCTCAATTTCACACACCGTTTTTATCTCTGTATCAAAATTGTAATTTCAATTGACCAGATTTTACAATTTCACAAGAAGGTTTCCTGGTGTTTACAGTTTACCTATTACCGATATATATATATATATATATATATAGCCGTTCAACGAGGAAACCCAACATGATGGACTCTGCGTAAAGTATCAGCCCAGATCAGCCTAAGCATGCAGCGCAGGCTATTCTGGGCAGACACTGTTTGCCTCCTGTGGATTTTCTGTTTCAGGAATCATTACGCTATACCTTTATCCCCCTGAAACAGAAAGTGTCAGCCCGGATTAGCCTGCGCTGAATGCGAAGGCTGATCTGGTTCGATACGAGTCCATAATGTTGCTTTTCTCATGGAACGGGTCATATATTTTAATTGTCAACTTGAAATCTATTTTGATAGTTAAACAAAGTTCCGAAGGAGATGACTCATATTAAATGTTAACCTTTTCCCACATACAGACACTTTCTGACACCTCTGCAAACATTATGGCAAAAGCAGACATTAATCATACTAAGCAATTTCTTCACAATGTATTCAATAATTATTCTCTCATAGATAGGATTTTTCTAAATGTTTACATAATTACAAATTTCGAAGTTCCTCTGCTGTGGGCTCATTTCAGAAAGAGGGTGGGTACCGCTACAAATTGCAAAAGTAATTTGCTTCATAACGTTCATATGTCCCACTGACGGACCAACCAAGCAACAAAAGTGATTCCGGTATATTCCTGACGCATAAAACCCTGACTTCATAGTAGTGCTGGCTGAGTACTCGGGGGTTTTTGAAATCTTTCCAACATAACAGACTTTGTGAGATGTAAAATTTCAGTTAACATGTTCCCACGTACAACAAACTTGTAAGAGATGCATGTCAAAGAATCTTGGAAAATTATGGATAAGTGAATGTACATTTTTTTTTTTATAAAATACAAAGCAAGGTGGGAAAATGTTGTTGACAAAAAGTCTTCTGCTGCAGTCAAACTGTGTCTGTGGGAAAACAATTAAAAGAGTCTTTAAAAACTTGTGAAGGAAGAACATTTGAAAAAACCAAAATAACAGTTTTTAGAAAAAGTAAAACACATCATGAAAACGGTGAACACTAACAATATTTCTGAAGTTATTCATGAGCAGTTTTTTTCTTCCCCAAATAATCTATTAGAGATGCATTCAAGGATGTCTGTGTCAGGAAGCAGCTTAAGTCTAGTTGTATGCATTTTGCAGAGGCATTTAAACTGTTTGAAGCAAACAACGAGCCCTTTCCCACATACGACAAATCTGCAGCAGACAACTTTGAAAACAACGAGGCAAAAATATGTAAATTTGCTATGAATGAAAGTATTATCATAGAATAGAGTTGATTTCTCTTTTTGCCACAATGCTTCCAAAAGTTGTCTGCTGCGGAAGCATCAGAAAGTATGAGGGAACAGGTTAAGAAAATGTAACGACGAAAAAGTATTGCCATCAGGCACATTTTTTTCAAATGCAGAAGGTTTCTTATAAACTTAATAAATAAAAAATACAAATAATCAAACAAACAATAAATGTAACAAACTTTAAACTATTCTATCATACAACAAATCTGCAGCAGACGACTTTGAAAACACATTGGCAAAAAAAATGAAAAATCTCAATAAAATAAAGCTTCATTAATAAATAGAGCTGAAAATATTGTGGCAAAAGGAGAAATTGCTCATGAGCAATTTCACCTTTTTTCACAATGTTTTCAAAAGACATGTGCTTCAGAAGTGTCTGTATGTGGGAAACGGTTAACTAGAGGACAAAGATGGTTCCTGTATCACTCACCTGAAATGTTTAGTTTTATTTGAGAAAGGAGGAAAACATGCCCACTAGCAGCCATCTTGAACTGTGTAACATAACATTTGAACAAAACATTTGAACAATATTGGTAGTGGGCCACTGATGAAATATTTGTGTGAAATTCATTGAAAAATAGACCATAATACTAATTCTAGCTCGCGACCATTTTGTTCTGCAGAGCAGAATGGTTTAACAATTAATGTAGAGGGTCATTAAAGGAACATGGTTTAGGAGGAAATATTTGTTCCTATGTTTATCCCTGATAGCCATCTTGTGCAGTAGAGCTCAACAGTTTGCAAAATTTTGGTTGAGGGCTATTTTTTTTTCATTTGTCCTGTGGTTTAGGAGAGACATTTAAAAAACAAAGAGCTGTAAGAGAAAAGTGCGCTTAACTATTCCAACGCTTATTAGTTTCTGTGATATGGACTATAATGTAGTTGGATGCAAAACATTAACCAGAATTTCTTAAAGGGTAATAATTTGCATTATATGCAGGTTAGAGTTATATAACTTGATTATTTACGTAAGTGTGATGGTTGCAAAGGGTTGTATAAAGTTTCAATGCAATGCATTAAGTAGTTACTAAGCTTTGGACTCTAAATGTAGTTGCATGCAAAACTTTAACCATAATTTCCATTGGCTTATGAGAAGTTGTTTGAAGGAAAAGGTGAACAGACTGACTGATGTCTCCACTGGACAGTGGGTGATCACAATAGTTCAAACCAAACCCTTTATGCTCTTTCTCGCAAATTTTTCTAAAGCTTATCACTGCCTAAGCAACAAAACAATTCTGAATAAAGCTTCAATATAATTGACATGGCACAAAATTGTAAACGGACTGATGTCTCCACTGGACAGTGGGTGATCACAATAGTTCAAACTAAACGCTTTATGCTCAGATGAGCTCAAAATCTACAATTTTAGATCTGTTTTTTTTTCAATCCAATTATACAGTTGATTACTTTTGAAAGAATGTTTTCTAAAGCTTATTACTGCATAAGCAACAAAACAATTCTGAAAAAGCTTCAATATAATTGACATGGCACAACATTTTAAAACAAAACAAACAGTATGTTTGAGGTCCTATTACAAAAAACAAAATTTAGTTCTAGCATAACATAAAATATAACACTGCATTTTAAGCACCTTTCATATTTAAAACACTGAAAATCTTAACAAACAAAGTTTAGTTCTTTAATCAATGTGGATAAGGTCATAAAAGTGCAACTTAAATCTGTCTTAAATCTTTGAAATAATTGTTTCATGACAGCAAAGTTGTTTCTATCCAATATCCAGGGTGATTTTAGACATGTGACACACCAAGAAAAACCTGAACCAGATTTCTTAAAAGGGGTATCGTTTAACTTAAGTTAAAATAACAGTGAAAGTAAGAAACCTTATTCTGTAAACCAAAAGACATTCATGAAGTTCCATTCAAATATTCCTAGTAGGAAAAGAGATGATCAAAGAAATGAAAATCTTTATCCAAAATTTACATGAAAACTTGTAAACAGGACCTAATTTTGGTTAAATCAATGGAAGAGTTATGGAACTTTGGTCAAAAAAACCTCTCCTTATCACCCTTAGCCCTGTCCCACATACCACAAATATGCAGCAGGCGACTTTGAACACATCTAGGGAAAGATATTGAATTTCTCTATAATTTAAAGTACATGTATTAATGTTGAATAGAGTTGAAAACATTTTTTTGCAAAAATTTCTCCTTTTGCAAAAAATGTTTTTGTCTGTTTTCCTCTGCTGCCAAGGCATCAAATTGATTTATCGTGTGGTGTTTTACACCACTTTCAGTTATATCAAAGCATTTCCCTGGCAAGTTACCAGTACTACTGGTCCATTTATCCTGACACCAGCCAGTCAGTTTTAATGCTCACCCTGCAACCCTGAGCACCAAAGAGGAGTCATTACTACCATAAAATTTCCATTTTTAAGGTCTTTGGTATGACCTAGCCTGGGTTTGAACCCAAGACCATCTGCTCCCACATGACGGACATTTTACCACAGCACCAACGAGGCAGTTCAAGGCATCAGAAAGCACCTGTATGTGGGAAAGGTTAAGGTATGAGTGAAGTTTTAATTAAATATCCCAGATAGTAACAGAGACTTGACAAAGCAATAGAAAACTAAAAGTCTTTTGACAGATACATGTAAAGGTCTATACTATAAAAGTGGTGTAGGTGAAACTATTCCAACCTGTATCAAGCTACTTTCCTAATATGAAACAAATCCTTCACTGCATAATGAAATAACAAGTCATCATAAAATCCATCATACACTTGAAAACAGGTTGGTGAAGCAGAGATGATTCAAATAGCTATTCTTTACAGTGCACAGGCATACAAAAATGTAGAACAACGACTGTTCACAGCATATTTTTGCCTCTATCATTTGGGATTTCATATAAATATATATATATTAATGCTAATACCCTGATATTCAAGCATTACTTGAAAATGATATTTTACATTGAATGAAAATAAAACCATGATACATGAAATTTGGACAAATCTGTGCATGTGCATGTTTGTACAAGAGCCCTCAATGTTTCAATTAACCCTGTTCAACATATGTCACATCTGCAGCAGAGGACTTACAGGGGCGTAGCTAACCCTCTATTCATGTGGATTCATAATTGTGCGAGTATGCGCCCGGGGAAAATTTTGAAAACAAATGGTGTAATCTGGTGCATTCTGGGTGTTCTGAGGTGCTTTATTTAGTACTGGAAAATGGACAGTTTTAGGATCATAAATCAACAAATAAACGCTTTACTCTGCAGATTTTTTTCTCTAAAATAGAGCTAAAATAGCAAACAAATAGAGATTCTGCATTATTTGCCCATATGTTTTCAATGCCATCTGCTACAGATTTGTCTTATGTGGGAGGATTAAAATGCTTTTAAAAGGCGAATTTTATCAGAAATCATTTTGATGAAATAACATTCCCCTTACTAAAACTTGTGAAAAATTGAAAATATGTAATTAACTATGCAATAAACAACACATTACTCATAATCCCTGACAAGTTAGAAAAATAAGGTTCAAAATAATAGTTTTGAAAGCTCAAGCTAAACTAGAAATATCACTGAAGGTGATGAATACCCCTAGCTGGTGCCTGACAATATACATATGTATGAGAAATTCAAGGGGCCATAACTCATTTAAAAATAATTCGAGTGCAACACGCCGACAATATGCACAACTAGGCTTGGTATCAATCATTCTTGTGAAGTTATATTGAATTGTGACCAAGGGTTGCTGAGAAATAGTGTTCACAAGAAATGGCTACAGACCAACTGTGTATGAGAAATTCAAGGGGCCATAACTCATTTAAAAAATAATTCCAGTGCAACACGCCGACAATATGCACAACTAGGCTTGGTATCAATCATTCTTGTGAAGTTATATTGAATTCTGACCAAGGAATGCTGAGAAATAGTGTACACGAGAAATGTCTATAGACCAACCATGTATGAGAAATTCAAGGGGTCATAACTCATTTAAAAATAATTCCAGTTTAACACGCCGACAATATGCATAACTAGGCTTGGTATCAATCTTTCTTGTGAAGGTATATTGAATTCTGACCAAGGGTTGCTGAGAAATAGTGTTCACAAGAAATGTCCAGACTTACGGACCGACCGACCGACCAACAAACCGACTGACAAGCGTGACTCCTATATAGCCCCCATATACTACGTATCTGGGGGTATAATCAAAACATTCTCACATAGGACAAATATGTGCCTGCAGGTGGGGGAAGATGCAAATATGCAGCAGACGAATTTTGAAACATCTAGGCAAAGAATGTGCCTGCAAGTGGGAAAAAGAAAGCTATAAATATTAAATACCAATGATGACATCAACATGATGTAATGTTAAATCTTTGTTTGTCTGTATAGTGTTTTATGCTACTTTCAACAACTTTTCAGTTATATCACAAAATTTCAATGGTAAGTTACCAGTACCGGTACAGAAACATCTAGTGAAGTTTAACCCTTTCCAACACTCAACAAATCTACAGCAGACAACCTTGAAAACTCAGAAAATGTCAGATATCTCTCTTAACCCTTTCCCTCATACGACAATTCTGCAGCAGACGACTTTGAACGTATTTTGTCAAAACATAGAAAATCTCCATAATTATATGGATAACCTATGACAAAAAGTGGAAAACATTGTGGCAAAAGGAGAAATTGCATGTTTTGTGCAATTTCTCCTTTTGTCACAATGTTTTCAAAAAGCCGTCTGCTGCAGAGGCGTCAGAAAGCATCTATATGAGGGAAAGGGTTAACGAAAGTGTAATTATTGAATAGAGTTGATATCATTGTTAGCATTTCTACTTTTGCACCAATGTTTTCAAAAGTTGTCTGCTGCAGAGAATGGGTTAAAGAATCTTTAACTGAATAGGTTGCACACAGGGAAGACCCTGAGGAGACTGCACAACAGTGCAGGCTGATCTAAGTCTTCACTTGCCGCAAAGCATAGATGAGAATGTCTCTGTAAAGGTCCAGTGATAATTATGAAAATGTCATAAATGAAAATATCTCTACACAAACACTTATCCCAAATCTCTGATGTTCTCACACATTTATTGCATAGTGGCAGTATAAGAATTGCATAGCAAGTTTGATAAAAACAAAAACATACATATATATACAGAAATATAAAGATTAAAAAATAGTACCTTTTTTTTTAAACAATCTTGCCAACATAACACAAGTACAAACAACTCTTTCTGAACAATACCACTAACGCATTCACACATGCAAAGGCATTTTGATGCATCTACAGAGACGAATTATGAAATTATTGTAACAAAAGGAGAAATGACTCTTAACCCTTTCCCTCATATAGATGCTTTTCTGATGCCTCTGCAGCAGACAGCCTTTTGAAAACATAGTGACAAAAGAAGAAATTGCACAAAACGTGCAATTTCTCCTTTTGCCACAATGTTTTCCACTTTTAGTCATAGGTTATCCATTCAATTATAGAGATAATCCATTTTATGACAAAATATGTTCAAAGTCGTCTGCTGCAGAATTGTTGTATGAAGGAAAGGGTTAATGAGCAAAATTCTCCTTTTGTTACAAAATGTTCAATTCTATTCAATAATTATACAGTCAAACTTGTGTTGGCAGTCTCCTCTGTTAAAAAGCCAACTTGTAGGAAAAAGACAGTTTGAGATTAAGTAAAACATCATATTATTTGCTTCTTTATATGACTTCTATTAACCCTTTCCCTCATACGACAATTCTCCAGCAGATGACTTTGAACATATTTTGTCAAAAAATAGAAAATCTCTATGGCAAAAAGAGAAATTGCTTGTTTTGAGCAATTTCTTCTTTTGTCACTATATTTTCAAAAAGCTGTCTGCTGCAGAGGCATCAGATAGCATCTATATGAGGGAAAGGGTTAAAAATCCACCTGAGTTCAGCAGCCACATTTTGACTCTCCCCTGGGTTACTGCCTAAGACAAGTTTGACTATACTTTTATTTATGAGATTTTCCATATATTGGCCTAGATGTTGGAACAGTTTTCTGCTGCAGTCTTCTTGTATATGCAAAATGGTGAAACAGAGCTCTAAGAATATAACATCAATACAATGTAGTAATATTTACTAACCTTAACCCTTTCCCTCATACAACAATTCTGCAGCAGACAACTTTGAACACATTTTGTCAAAAAATAGAATATCTCTATAATTGAATGGATAACCTATGACTAAAAGTGGAAAACATTGTGGCAAAATGAGAAATTGCTTGTTTTGAGCAATTTCTTATTTTTTCACAATGTTTTCAAAAAGTCGTCTGCTGCAGAGGCATCAGAAAGCGTGTATATGAAGGAAAGGGTTAAAGACAGCACTTAAGTCCTCCCAACATAAAGACGACTTTGAAAACATTGAGGCAAAAATATGGAAAAACTCAAGTTAATTAACCCTTTCCCTCATATATAGACGCTTTCTGACGCCTCTGCAGCAGACAGATTTTTGAAAACATAGTGACAAAAGAAGAAATTGCACAAAACGTGCAATTTCTCCTTTTGCCACAATGTTTTCCACTTTTTGTCATAGGTTATCCATTCACTTAAAGAGATTTTCCATTATTTGACAAAATATGTTTTAAGTCGTCTGCTGCAGAATTGTCATATGAGGGAAAGGGTTAAAAACATTGCAAAAAGGAGTGCTCATTGTTAGCAATTATTCCTTTTTCCACAATGGTTTAAAAAGTCAACTGCTGAAGATGCGTCGCTTTATTGAAATGATTCAAAAAAGTATCTCTGGATACAGATAACCCCTCTCCCACATAAAACAAATCTGCAGCAGACGACTTGGAAAATCTCTATTGAAGAAGTTGAAAACATTGTGGTAAAAAAGAAATTGCTTATCATGTGCAATTTCTCCTTTTGTCACAATGTTTTCAATCGTCATCTGCTGCAGAAGCGTCAGAATGTGTCTGCAAGTTGGAAAGAGATAATGAATCTGAAAATTGTTCAACAAGATAAACATACAAAAAATAGTAAACAGATTTATAAATCTAACAATGGGTTCCTCTATTGAACAAGGTAGTCTTTATATCCTTTCAATTTCTTCAGCTGTTTCCTTAGTTCCTTGATAAAGTCTGCAGGTTGAACCACGATGGAGATGTCCTTACCAACTGCCAACAGTCTGTGCTCAATCTGTAAATCACAAATAAAATATCAAAAACCCTTCACATGGACACAGTAGCAAAAACATACCTATGCAAACATTTCTCTCTTTTCATTTATTTCTTTTTCTCTTTGTTCATTGTTTCATTAAAATGATAGAATTGTAAGGTTTTAGACAATCCCTTCAACACCAAAAAAACAAGATGTGTTTGTGAAACACTGATGCCCCCGAATGGCAACATCTAGGTCAAAGGTCAAGGTCGCCAGGTCAAAAATGTTGGTACTGACAGAAAGGTCATGTCACAAGGAATACACATGTGAAATATGGTAGCCGTACCTTTTTTCAAGAATGGCAACATCTAGGTCAAAGGTCAAGGTCGCAAGGTGAACAATTTTGGTACTGACAGAAAGGTCATGTCACAAGGTATACACATGTGAAATATGGTAGCCGTATCTGTTATGGTTCAAAAGTAGTGGTCAAGGTTAAAGTTTTTTTTCGAGAATGGCAACATCTAGGTCAAAGGTCAAGGTCGCAAGGTGAACAATTTTGGTACTGACAGAAAGGTCATGTCACAAGGTATACACATGTGAAATATGGTAGCCGTACCTGTTATGGTTCAAAAGAAGTGGTCAAGGTTAAAGTTTTTTTCGAGAATGGCAACATCTAGGTCAAAGGTCAAGGTGAAAAATTTTGGTACTGACAGAAAGGTCATATCACAAGGTATACACATGTGAAATATGGTAGCCGTACCTGTTATGGTTCAAAAGTAGTGGTGAAGGTTAAAGTTTTTATCGAGAATGGCAACATCTAGGTCAAAGGTCAAGGTCGCAAGGTGAACATTTTTGGAACTGACAGAAAGGTCATGTCACAAGGTATACACATGTGAAATATGGTAGCCTTACCTGTTATGGTTCAAAAGTAGTGGTCACGGTTAAAGTTTTTTTTGAGAATGGCAACATCTGGGTCAAAGGTCAAGGTCGCAAGGTCAAAAATGTTGGTACTGACAGAAAGGTCATGTCACAAGGAATACACATGTGAAATATGGTAGCCGTACCTGTTATGGTTCAAAAGTAATGGCCAAGGTTAAAGTTTTTTTCGAGAATGGCAACATCTAGGTCAAAGGTCAAGGTCGCAAGGTCAAAAATGTTGGTACTGACAGAAAGGCCATGTCACAAGGAATACACATGTGAAATATGGTAGCCGTACCTGTTATGGTTCAAAAGTAGTGGTCAAGGTTAAAGTTTTTTTTGTGCAGACAGACAGACAGACAGACAGACGTGCAGACAGGCCAAAAACTAGATGCCCACCGAATCGGTGATTCCGGGGGCGGTGATTCCGGGGGCATAAAAATATAGTGACTTCAGATTTCTTTTCATAAATCAACAAGGATTGAAGGAATCTAGAAGAGGGTCATCCTTATAACATTTCAGTGATTTCTTTCTCAAAATATGACCTCTTCTTTTTGGGAGGAAGATCATTTAATCCAATCCCACTTGCAGGTGCATTCTGACTTACCTGCAGCAGAATTCTTTTTAAAACATTGTGGCAAAAGGAAAAAATTACTCTTAATGAATATTTTCTCCTTTTGCCACAATGTTTTATGATCTATGCTGTTCACAAAACTTGTTTTCGCATGCATGGACTCAACTGAAGTGTTAACCACACACTAACACAATGCTTGTTGAGAAACCAGAGTGGAACAGAATATAAAACAAGCTGCTGCATTGACAAGAATATAGGGCAAGCTGATGCACGGGAAAAGACTAGTGAAAGCAATGAGATAAACTTACCTCAGTGTCCTTAAAGAACAAGTTGAGAGGTCTCATGTTGATCTCGGTTAACCACCAGTTACAGATAAAATCATGTGTGTTAGCTTTAGGCTGTAGGCCATGTCTCGCTGCAACACCATGTGGATCTACATATGCAATCTAAAAAGAGAAATCGTCAACACATCACTTAACCCTTTCCCCAATTCAGAAAAGCGGCAGCAGACAACTTTGAAAACATCTAGACATGAATATGGAAAATCTCCATAAATGAAAGTAAACATTTATATAGAATTGAAAACATTGTTGCAAAAGGAGATGCTAAACATCATGAAAAATTTCACCTTTTGTCACAGTGTTTTCAAAATTCTGCTGCAGGTGCTTCAAAATGAATCGACAAGTGTGAAAGAGTAAACCCTATACCTTTAGACTTAAAAAGATTATACAGCAGAAGGCTTTGAAAAATAAGGGAAGAAATGATAAATTGCTAAATATGAAATCTATTTCAGATGTTAAACTTGTTTTCCTTCTAAAATACTTAGCCCTTTCCAATAAACATATGCTTTCTGAGGCCTCTACAGCAGACAACTTTTGAAACAATATGGCAAAAGGAAAGATTACTCTTGATGAGCAATTTACCTTCTGCCACAATGTTTTCCACTCTATCCAAATAAAAAAATTCTATTCATAATGATATTCTATATGTTGGCCAAGAAGTTTTCAAAGTCTTCTGCTGCAGATTTGTTGTATGTGGGAAATGGTTAACCCTTTCCCTCATATAGACGATTTCTGACGCCTCTGCAGCAGACAGCTTTTTGAAAACATAGTGACAAAAGAAGAAATTGCACAAAACGTGCAATTTCTCCTTTTGCCACAATGTTTTCCACTTTTAATCATAGGTTATCCATTCAATTATAGATTTTCTACTTTTTGACAAAATATTTTCAAAGTCGTCTGCTGCAGATGTGTCATATGAGGGAAAGGGTTAAGGCTGTAAGTTCTGTCAAGTGTGATCATAGTCAAACATGTCAAAGAATGGTTTATATAATACCATCATTTCAATTCTATACTCCACAATAAACACAGGAGAGTATATTGTAATCCAGTCAACAATGTTAAACTTGTTTCTAATAAAATCAAGCCATTGTAAAACTGATAACAAATTACAATTTGAATAAGTAAATTTGTATAATAGACATCCAATGCCAAAAGGGTTGTCTGTAAAAGAATGCTTGAACCACCTTATTAATCCAATTTACTGAATTTAACAAAAAAAGTTCACAGTTTTCCTAAGCTTTGTCCAAGTGATCTAGTTTTTATCCCATTGTGTGCTAGTTCCAAACTTGTCCAATACCCGATAGATGTGAATCATCTGAGAAAATTACATAAAAATTGGGTAATAATTGAGGCCTTTGTAGGGGATGAAAAATTTGGCCTCCATAAAGTTCACAAGATTTTCTAAAATATGACCCAATATTACCTTTCATGACAATTGGAATGGATGAACAAAAGCTGTCTGTAAGACAGCATGTTCGACTTTTTCAGTGCTTGTTAATAAAAGATTTTTTTGCTGTAAAAGGCAAAATCAAAATCATTGACAGAGTAACCTTGTATAGTCTACAGATGTGTTTCATGGTGATAAACAAGTATTCCAAGTTTCACAGTAATATCCAAAAGGGTTAAGTCAATAATTGGATGTAGCCAATATTCAAATATTCAATGTATTTTCTTAGTCAAAAAAGGTCCATAATTCTGACAAAAAACCTTCACAGATTTATGTCCTCTTGTCTGTTGATGGAGGTAATGATGGTTAATACGTTTTGTAAGTGTATAAGCTATATCTCCTATGGTTTTGAAAAAAAGTGGGGTGGTAAGAAAAACTTCAAAGTCAAATGGGCCATAATTCTAGGTGGTACAACAAACTTAACACAACGCCGGCACTAACACCAAGGCGAGTAGGATAGCTTGCCTTTTCTTCCAACAGTAAAGCTAAAAATGTGGCCTCAAGAGGGGTTTTCTTCAATTTGACATAGTAATATATTTTCTATTCTACATGACACAGTTTGGAACTTGAACGAGATTTGATCATTTATGGGATGAGAAATGATGCATCTGAAGTATTCATAAGGCTTTTTTAAAATTTAACCTTGTGACCTAGTTTTTAAAACCACATAACCTAGTTCTGAACTTTCATGAAAACAGGAAGTAAAATGTGGCTTCTTGAGCTTTAACAAGGCAATTGATGATAAAGCATGATGCACAACACAAAATGCACAGACGACAGGACACAAAGTAATCAAAATAATTCATATTGAACACTTCACATTGTGCTGCCTGCCCGTTCATGTCAGTCACAGTATGACTGACAGACAGCAACTAAGTTATCCAAGGCAGGCATCACAAAAAAAGGTTATGATTCATGCAAAAATAAAGTTATTTCCTGCAGAGGTATCAAAACAAATATTGAAATTAGGAAAATAGGAAAAATGCCCTTTTTCTATGTCTCATTCCATTGATGTTTTTTTTTTTAAATCTCTTTTTACATGAGAAAATATATTGAAATAAAACTCAGCATTTCTTTATTTGATAGGAATGAAACTTTTAACCTTTCCAAACAGAAGAGTTTTGATAACATTGTTTGTATTGAAGAAAATGGTGATATAATACGAAATTGCATTTGGACTGGTGTTTTTATATCATTTCTTCATATCATAAAAGATTTTATGGCACTAAGTTTTGGTCACCCACCTCCGCAGTTCCTCCATCTCTTTTAAATCCAAGGTTTTGTCCTTCTGCTTCACGCTGTAGGGCGTATACTTTGGCAAGGGGCAGGCGCTTTACTGTTACCTCTATTGTGTCCACTAATAATATATAAAATACATATCTAATGTAAAACTGTGTTGACGTTAATAGATATATACATATACATACAATAACCAATATTAACCCCATGCAGACTGGTATAGATCTACCTTATTTGTTGCATCTATCTAGTGATCCAAACATCCTTTAAGGGACCACACAATGCTCTTCAAAGTTGCGATTAAAATGAACATATGAATCATCAAACACATCCGAAAAAGAAGATGATAAACATTCCAGTTCACTTTCACTTGAATCTCTATTCATGGAAATCGGGATTTAATGTCAGCTGAGCATCGTAGAAAGTTGGGATTTGTGCCAAATGTTTTGTTTACTTTTTATCTACCCATGCTTAAGTTATTATTTTTCAATGTGTAGTCCCTTTAAAGCCTCCAAAGAAAAGTAATCACCACAAACCAGTCATACAGTATGCAATTTGATACATATTGTGATTTTAAAATTCACAACGTTAGGGGGGTAGTTTTGTGTGATGTGGTTCATATCTACATGGTGTAAAGGTTAAAGCTACTTGGGAGCAGGGGACCAGGGTTTGAACCTTGGTCGGGTCATACCGAAGACTTTAAAAACGAGTAGTTATGGCTTCCCTCCTTGGTGCCGAGTGCTGCGTGGTTAGCATTATGACAGATGCGATGGTGTCAGGGTAAAACTCACCAAAAAATAATCCCTTTTCTAACAAAATAGTTTCAAAATTAACCCTTTCTCTTATATAGACGCTTTCTGACGCCTCTGCAGCAGACGGCTTTTTGAAAACATAGTGACAAAAGAAGAAATTGCACAAAACGTGCAATTTCTCATTTTCCACAATGTTTTCCACTTTTCGTCATAGGTTTTCCATTTAATTATAGAGATTGACTTAGAATACATATAGGCAAAAATTTAAAACATCTTTAGATTGAAAGTATAATCATTATAAGAATGGAAACATTGTGGCAAAAGGACAAATTGCTCATGATGACTCATTATGAGCAACTTTTCCTATTGCCACAATGTTTTCAAAGGTCGTTTGCTGCAGAGGCCTAAAAATTGTTTTCATTTTATCTTCCAATATTTCAATATTCACCTGACTCTGTATTTATTCTAAGTGATATGTGTATAGTATTTTCCTCATGTTACACAGACTATATAACATGACATGTATCTCATGTGACAGTTTATGTTACACATACTATTTAACATGACATGTATCTCATGTGACAGTTTATGTTACACAGACTATATAACATAGCATGTATCTCATGTGACAGTTTATGTTACACAGACTATATAACATGACATGCATCTCATGTGACAGTTTATGTTACAAGACTATATAACATGACATGTATCTCATGTGACAGTTTATGTTACACAGACTATATAACATGACATGTATCTTCATCAAATTATAATCCTACTTTCTGAAGCCTCTGCAGCAGATTAATTTGAAAACATTGTGGCAAGAAGGAAACATTTCTCCTCTTGCCACAATATTTTCAAATTAATTCAATAATTTTGTTTTTGTTTATATAAATAGAGATTTAATGAAAAATACATATGAGCCTTTCCATGAGAAAACCAACATTATGGTCTCCATGCAGACTTATCTGGGCCGACACATTCCGTCTCAGGGGTATAGAGTAATGATTCCCTAAACAGAAAATCAACAGGTGGCGAAAAGTGTTAACCAGCGCGGAATGCATAGACTAATCAGGGTCGATACTTTACGCAGAGTCCACAATGATGGTTTTCTGGTGAGATGGCTCATATACACCTTTATACACATGAGTCAGGATCAGGTCAATATTGCTGAGTTTTACCTACCTTTTATATTTTTAACCATCTTCATGGCAAAGGACACTTCTGATACATGGACATCATTTATAGCTATCACCTGGTCTCCTATATGAAACTTATCATACAGTCTAGGGAAACTCTTCAAGTCCCATCCAGCTATCCTGTTAAAAACAAAATGTATTTTAAGCATTGAAGGGCCTCTACTACATCAAACAAAATTTACGCCACTTATGTGTCGTGTCTTCAACCGGCTTTTACATGCAATTATTTTGTCATTGGCGTAAGAGATGTCATTTCAAGAATTTTCTAATTTTCAGCTCTGGTTGCCATCTTGTGCAGTGGAGTGGAATAATTTAAACAATTTGGGTAGGTGGTCATTCCTGTGAAATATTTGAAAATGGTACATTAGATTATAAGAATTTGTTTGAAGGAAAATGTGAATGGTGGTCGTTGCCGGACGGTGAGTGATCACAATATCTCACAAAAGCTACAAATTTACCTCATAATCTGACTTTTTCAATCGATTTCTATAGCAGATCAGACTTGAAATATCGTCGGAAAAGAAAGTGGCTTATCAGTATTTTCCCCTTTCCCACAACATTCTAAAACAATAGTTTGACACCATCGCCAATTCCACTGGAAAAGCTCCTCAACTGACTTTCATTTTTGCCTTTTCAGGGAAGATACAACTTGTATTATCTAAATAGAAACATCTTCTACAGCAGAAAAGAATATCTCCTTTTCCCACTCTTTTTTCTAAAGTCTTTCTTCAAATTATAGTTTATTTTTTTGAGTATTTCTAATCTTTTTTTTTAAATTCGTTATTCCGTTTTGGAAAAGTGTAACAATGATCTCAATCATTTTAACCCTTTCCCCCATACAGATGCTTTCTGACACCTCTATTGCAGACGACTTTAGAAAACACTGTGGCAAAAAGAGAAATTGCTCATTAGGAGCAATATCTCCTTTTGCCACAATGTTTTCATCTCTTAACCCTTTCCCTCATATAAACGCTTTCGGATGCCTCTGCAGCAGACAGCTTTTTGAAAACATAGTGACAAAAGAAGAAATTGCAGAAAACGTGCAATTTCTCCTTTTGCCACAATGTTTTCCACTTTTAGTCATAGGTTATCCATTCAATTATGGAGATTTTCTATGTTTTGACAAAATACGTTCAAAGTCGTCTGCTGCAGAAATGTTGTATGAGGGAAAGGGTTAAATTATTATACAGTACTAGAATATGTATTTGCAGAGATTATTCATTTTTTTGCCAATTTGTTTTAAAAGGCGTCTGCTGTATATTTGTTGTGGCGTCTGCTGTATATTTGTTGTGGCGTCTGCTGTATATTTGTTGTGGCGTCTGCTGTATATTTGTTGTGGCGTCTGCTGTATATTTGTTGTGGCATCTGCTGTATATTTGTTGTAAGTGGTAAAGGGTTTAGAGTACTCACCAGACTCTCTCGAAGCTCTCCACCAGGGCCAAGCCATCCTGAAACTGTACCTTCGACACGGTCTTCTTCATTCCATTTGTCATGTCTATTTCTGACCGTAAGATGTCCACCTGATTCTGTTTCAAGTTCATGACCGTCAGACCCGCTGCTTCAGTAGTAATTTGTCTCTTTGTGATTTGGATGGATTTGGGTCTTGCACCACGCGCGGGAATATCTGTAACATCAACAAAACCTCTTTTTTTATCTAGAGATTTCCACACATCAATTATACTGGGGGATCATGTCTAATGCGTGTTAACCCTTTATGCAGATAGACACTTATTGACACCTATGCAGTACAATACTTTTTGAAAAAATTGCCAAGATTGCCTTCACCCTTTCCCACCTGCAGACACATTTTGACGCAATAGCGGCAGACGACTTTTGAAAACATTGTGGCCAAAGGTGAAATTGCTCATGATGAGTAATTTCTCCTTTGGCCACAATGTTTTCAACTTTATTTAACAATTAAACTATGGAGATTTGTCAGGTTTTTGTCACTATGTTAACAAAGTTGTCTGTTGGAAAGGGTTAAATGCATCACCTAAGTGATGATATTGTAGCAATTGTGTTAATGATAATGTCAGGAGAAACTAATCAACGTTTTTCAACAACCCAACTCAGATGTATTCATGATAAACAAAGTTCCCTTTACCTACAATGTTTTCAAACAATGAAGTCTTTGAGATATTTCACTTTAACACACCAATATGGGGAAGGGATTTATCTCTTTACCTCCTGTAGACACATTTTGATGCTTATACATCAGATGACTTTTCAAAACGTTATGACAAAAGAAGAAACTGCTCAAAATGAGCAATTTCTCCTTTTGCCACTATGCTTTCAACATTTATTTAGTATATTTAAAGTATACCTTCATTTCTAGAGATTTTCCAGATCTTGAGTAAATGTTTTCAAAGTCATCTGCTGCCGATTTGATGTGGGAAAGGGTTAAGCTGAAAACACTTTTATGGGGTAGGGATTTAACTCTTTACCTCCTGCAGTCACATTTTGATGCTTATAAATCAGATGACATTTGAAAATATTGTGGCAAAACAAGAAATTGCTCGTAATGAGCAATTTTTTTCTTTTTGCCACAATATTACATTTTTTTTTAGTAGATACAAAATTATTTATAGAGATTTTCCAACTTTTTGACAAGTGGTTTTCAAATGTGGGTACTGGAGATTTGTTGTATATCGCAAAGAGGGGTATCGGGTATTCTGAAAAGAATATGAGAACTCTGTTTAGTCCAAACCTGATACAGTATACATTTGATCCAACTACAGCACATGACTGTAGAAAACATTCAAAGTAATATAAAATTTGTGAATGTGTTTTCTTTTCATCCAATGGAATCTTGTACCTTTGTATTACTCAAGATTTCGTATTTTTATATGTCACATTTTAACACATCGGTTACAAATTTTGAAAACATTGTAGCAACAAGAGAAACTAGAAAGGTTGTTTTTATGAAAAAACATATGTCTCCCCATTGCAGTTTGTCAATGACTATTAAAATATTGAACAAGGGGAGATAACTTTGCAACGAAGTAGCCCAGAGTTATAATTCTTGCAAGGTGCACAACTTCACATTGCCATCTATCTATATTCCAAGTTTCAATAAATTCCTTTAAGTACTTTCTTAGTTCTGCTCTGGAGAAAGTTTACACTATTAAAATATTGAACAAGGGGAGATAAATCATAATTATTGCAAGGTGCACAACTTCACATTGCCATCTATCTAAATTCCAAGTTTCAATAAATTCCTTCAAGTAGTTTCTGAGTTCTGCTCTGGACAAAGTTTACACTATTAAAATATTGAACAAGGGGGAGATAACTCATAATTATTGCAAGGTGCACAACTTCACATTGCCATCTATCTATATTCCAAGTTTCAATAAATTCCTTCAAGTAGTTTCTGAGTTCTGCTCTGGACAAAGTTTTCACAATTAAAATATTGAACAAGGGGGAGATAACTCATAATTATTGCAAGGTGCACAACTTCACATTGCCATCTATCTATGTTCCAAGTTTCAATAAATTCCTTCAAGTAGTTTCTGAGTTCTGCTCTGGACAAAGTTTACACTATTAAAATATTGAACAAGGGCAGATAACTTTGCAACAAAGTGGCCCAGAGTTATAATTCTTGCAAGGTGCACAACTTCACATTGCCATCTATCTATGTTCCAAGTTTCAATCAATTACTTCAAGTAGTTTCCGAGTTCTGCTCTGGACAAACAAAAGTTAAGAAGAAGAAGAAGAATAACTAGAAAGGTTGTTTTTATGAAAAAACATATGTCTCCCCATTGCAGTTTGTCAATGACTATTAAAATATTGAACAAGGGGAGATAACTTTGCAACGAAGTAGCCCAGAGTTATAATTCTTGCAAGGTGCACAACTTCACATTGCCATCTATCTATATTCCAAGTTTCAATAAATTCCTTTAAGTACTTTCTTAGTTCTGCTCTGGAGAAAGTTTACACTATTAAAATATTGAACAAGGGGAGATAAATCATAATTATTGCAAGGTGCACAACTTCACATTGCCATCTATCTAAATTCCAAGTTTCAATAAATTCCTTCAAGTAGTTTCTGAGTTCTACTCTGGACAAAGTTTACACTATTAAAATATTGAACAAGGGGGAGATAACTCATAATTATTGCAAGGTGCACAACTTCACATTGCCATCTATCTATGTTTCAAGTTTCAATAAATTCCTTCAAGTAGTTTCTGAGTTCTGCTCTGGACAAAGTTTACACTATTAAAATATTGAACAAGGGGGAGATAACTCATAATTATTGCAAGGTGCACAACTTCACATTGCCATCTATCTATATTCCAAGTTTCAATAAATTCCTTCAAGTAGTTTCTGAGTTCTGCTCTGGACAAAGTTTTCACAATTAAAATATTGAACAAGGGGGAGATAACTCCGTTATGGTCGGAACATGGCTTCTGCACATCGCCTTCGTGAGGTGAACATCTGACACAAGTTTCATGAAAATCCTTCAAGCCGTTTTGGAGATATGGAGCGGACACGAAAAACAGGCTCAAACCTTTGACCTTCAAGCCTGACCTTGACCTTGAACCGGTATGGTCGGAACATGGGTTCTGCACATCGCCTTCGTGAGGTGAACATCTGACACAAGTTTCATGAAAATTCTTCAAGCCGTTTTGGAGATATGGAGCGGACACGAAATTAAGGCTCAAACCTTTGACCTTCAAGTCTGACCTTGACATTGAACCTGTATGGTCGGGACATGGGTTCTGCACATCGCCTTCATGAGGTGAACATCTGACACAAGTTTCATGAAAATCCTTCAAGCCGTCTTGGAGATATGGAGCGGACACGATTTCGGACAGACGGACAGACAGACAGACAGACAGACAGACAGAAGGACAGACAGACAGACGCCCAGGACAAAAACAATATATCTCCCCTGTATACAGGGGGAGACATAATTATTCTTAATGAGCTGTTTCTCTTTTTACAGTAGACAAATTTGACAACATCTAGGCAAAAATATGGAAATCTTTAAACACTTTAGACACTTTTAGTTATCCATTCAATTATAGAGATTTTCTATTTTTTGACAAAATATATTCAAGTCTTCTACTGCAGAATTGTCGTATGAGGGAAAAGGATAACACTTAACCATATGCAGACTATTTGTAATGCACTGAAGCTGACAACTTTTAAAAACAATAAGACAAAAGGAGAAGTTGCTCATTTAAAGAGATATTTTAGTTGTCTGTTGTTCATTTTATTGTATGCAGCAAAGGGTTAAAACTATGAACAGTACCTGGTCGGTAGTTATCATTGTCAAAGCTGCCTGCAGCCCCTTTCCTTGGGGGTGGCAAAACGGGCTTATCATCTCTCGGCGGTAGTCGTGGTTCAGGGGGCAGATCTCTTTTGGATTGAAACATATTTAATTTACCATTAGTACTTTGTGAAAAAGTGTTGATCAAAGTTATATGTTTTCCACCACTTGATGAATATGACATTTCATGAACTGATTTACGATTTCTCCTCGGTGGAGCAAGAGGCACTTCCGTATCATTCTTTACCAAAAAGTCAAAGGCTGCTGTATTTTTACTTCCTTGTTTTCTTGGAGGACTTGGTGGATCAGGCTGATAGTTAACTGATCTCTTGTCAGATGGTGAAGAATGCCTGTGACCTTTCAAAGGGAGTTCAGGCGACCTTGAACTATGGGACACTTTGTTTCGTCGCGGTAAAACTGGAGACTTTTCTGGAGAATGATTAGGACCATTTTCAAGTGATATTTTACAGAGATCTGAATTAGCGGCGGCGTCTGGTATTTTGTTGATTTGCATTGGCATATTATCATTGGGAAAGTCTGAATATATATTGCTATCTGTGTCCGTTGAGCTGTGTCGCCTGTTAGTGGATACACTGAGTTCCTTTGGTAAATCACGAGACTTACTCTTTCTCGAAAATTTAATTGATAACCTATTCTTAGGTTTAACATTTTCCTCTGTTTTACCTTTATAAGTATCAATGTCCTTTTTACAATGATCACTTGTATCAATTGGCATCTCAACAAATAGTTTTTCGTTTTCTTTGTGTGGGGAGTTGTCTCTACGAGATTTACCCATCCATGCTGACTCGTAAACTTCTGTATCATTTCTGTCTTTGAGATCACTTTGGAATTTACCTGGTGGACCTTCATAATCCCCTATTGTGTCTTTATCTAAATCATCACTTAAAGTTCTTTCCATTCTCTTCACACTTTTCACTTTCACATCTTCATATTGATTAAAACTTTCAGTGTTAATTTCTTTATTTCTATTTACAGTCGTAATTCTTTTGGGTAACTCGGGACTTAAATTAGTTGATGTTTTCTCTGGAATAGGGGTTGGTGCCTCACCTAATAACTCTAAAGTTGGACTTCGACTGCGTTTGTAATCAGACTTTTTTAACATATTTTCATTCATAGAGACACACTTTCTTGCGATTCTTTTCGTTGACTCCAAACGTCGTGGGACTGGAGGAGCATCATTTAAACTTTTTGATGGTTGTGGGGGAAGTCTTCTCTTTGCTACTAAAGGATCTTCTTCATCAAAGAGAATCAAATCCTCTGTTTTACGATTTCGTAGCCAAAATGAAGCACCAAGAAAATCAGTATCTTCTGATGTATCACCAGACGATCCAGTGACTTCAGAGGGAAAGATCGGTAAACTTCTACAAACGTTGTCATCATCAGTTTCTTCTGGCAAACCATTATGTGCAGAAAAGTCTTTAGTGTCAATTTTGTCACTGTCTTTTTTTATAATGTCAGAGTCTTCTTCAAGTTTAGGAAATTCTTCTCCCTCATTAAAACTTTCATAAATATCACAAGTCGCACTATCTTCTTCTTCCTGCATATCACTAAATGTATGATAGGGCGGGTCTAAGATATCTCTAGAAACAGAATATATAGATGCAAAAACATCATCATCATCTTTTTTCTGGTTCATTTTCGGTGGTCTTTCTGGAAGCTTTGGTAATGTATCATTATCATTTTCATCCTTTGCTGTGGATTTTCTATCTGGAATATCTTCATATTCATTTTCCTGCAAACGTATTCGAAATTAATACAATAGTTATAATACAATAAGGTCATTGGTACTGTGTGTTGATTCAGTATGTTATATTCAACTTGAGTGCGTTGTAAATTCTCTCCAACTTAAAGGCTCAATTTGATGTATCGGCAACAATAACGAGCAGTTACATCAAAATGCCTCTGCAGGTGGGAAAGGGATAATAAAAGATTCATTGGTATTGTTTGTTGTTCCTATAAAATCCTATATTGTTGGTACCCAAACGATTTGTCAACAGTGAAAAATCGATTCCTATGAGTATATGTACCCACATCATAAGGAGAAATTGAGTAATAACAGAGATATTGTTGAGCAAAAACCAGTCCATTAACATCTTATCTCGGTCTGTTAACCCTTTCCCTCATACGACAATTCTGCAGCAGACGACTTTGATAATATTTTGTCAAAAAGTGGAAAATCTCTATAATTGAATGGATAACCTATCACTAAAAGTGGAAAACATTGTGGCAAAAGGAGAAATTGCTCGTTTTGAGCAATTTCTGCTTTTGTCACTATGCTTTCAAAAAGCTGTCTGCTGCAGAGGCATCAGAAAGCGTCTATATGAAGGAAAGGGTTAACCCTTTCCCACATATAATGAATCTTCAGAAAATCTCTATAATGAATGTATAAAAACTTATCAAATAGAGTTGAAGAAATTGTGGTAAAAGGAACAATTGCTCATCAAGGGCAATATCTACTTTTGTCACAATGTTTTCAAACATTGTCTTCAGCAGATGTGTCTACACGTGGGAAAGATGATTTAAAACAAAAGGTTCCTGAACGTGCATTTACCAGACCAAAGTTTTCTGAAGAAAAGAAATGTAAAAAGAAACTCTTATTAAGTAGAAAACATTGTAGGAAAGAAAGACATCAAATGTAATTCTTAGTTTCAAAGTCAAAGGTCTGTTATCTCAGTGAAATACTATTTATTGAAAAACAATTTCACCTTTTCCCAAAATTCTTTCACCTCTGTTCCATATTAAAATTCCAAATTCTATAGATGAAAAATGATTTTCCACATACATTTTCAAAGCAGATGGTCACTCAAGTAAAAAAAAAAAAATTATACATGTAATACAAACGATTCATATTAAAATATGTCTCAGGATCAGGATCAGTTTTCTCAATGTATGGATCATCTGCATTTAATATTTATTTGTAAGGTTTATAAAATAACATGTAATAGCTTACTTGTTTATGTAAACCATTTATCTAATATACATCAACCGCAAACATTGTTTGCATTTAGGAACAGACAATTTCCCTCTGAAGAGTTCAAACTGTTGTCACGGCCGACAAGTCAACTAAGAAGCCTGTCTCCTTTGACTCACTTCACCCAAATTCTTATATTGGCGTTTATCTAATATAATAACTGAGAAGCGTATTATATCAATGTTAGAAGCACTGTGGAGGAAAGAGTAATTGATTAACTCTTTCTCACATTCAACCAATCTGCAGCAGACGACTTTGTAAACATCTAGGCAAAAATACAGAAAAATCTCTATAACCCTTTCCCTCATATGACAATTCTGCAGCAGACGACTTTGAACATATTTTGTCAAAATATGGAAAATCTCTATAATTGAATGGATAACCTATGGCGAAAAGTGGAAAACATTGTGGCAAAAGGAGAAATTGCACGTTTTGTGCAATTTCTTCTTTTGTCACAATGTTTTCAAAAAGCCATCTGCTGCAGAGGCGTCAGAAAGCGTCTATATGAGGGAAAGGGTTAAATATTGCTCATAATAATTTCAGAAGTCATATGCTGCTCCTCAGTCTGCAGGTTGGAAATGGGGGTCAAACTGACTAATTGTATCAGTAACCACATTGCTTTTAAACCTGGGAATAACTTATTTGTCCATTTCAACAGATTATACAAGTACATTGTACATAAAAAAAAAAATCAAAGATGCCATTGCTAAATATATTATATAAGAGAAACAGTTTTTAATGTTTTTGCACTTAAAGACTCATTTCGATGTATCTGCAGAAGATGAATTTTGAAACATTGAGGCAAAAACAAAAATTGCTCTTGAGCAATTTCTTCAATTGCCACAACGTTTTTAAATTATATTTGATAAGTTTACTTAGAGATTTTCCAAATTTTTGCTTTGATGTTTTCAAAGTCATCTGATGCGATGCAGATTTGTTCATGTTGGAAAGCGGGTTACTAGACAAGGTTTTCTGATGATGGCTAAATGATCCAAATTTATTGTTCATACTTTTTCCTCGTCTTCCTTATATGCCCCGTGTCCAAGCCCTAAAGCAGCCTGCTCTTCCATCAATCTTTCAGCCTCCAGACCAGTCTTTCTAACCTCACGTGGCTTTACAGGAAATTCACTATATGTGTGGTCTTCTTTACCCCCTCGTTTAACCTTCAAAGGAAAATTTCATTTTATCTTTCAAAAGCAGTCTTCAAACAGTTGAAACGATTGCCAGAATACTACGATACCATATTTTCAACTGTGTCCTTTGCCTTTACCCTTACATAATTATATCATGCTTAATACAATGTTAAATGTTAAGCATGGCCAATAATAATCAATCCAACTTATTAGCATTCTAAATATAAATTCACACAGTTAAACAATTGTCTAAAATAGTGTGGTTTAGCCAATCCAGACTTGTGTTTCTCTCAAATTTAGAACATTCTTTAAGTTTAGAATTAGAATATACAGAATCGTTTGTCAAAGCTCTAGATAAGAAGAGTATTTCACATCCCTAAATCCTTATTTGACTCGCGAACCTTAAGTTGTGGGTACTCAAACGAATCGTCTCAGTGAGACATAGGTTTTAGTGGAGTCACAAGGGAGATATGGATGGAAAAAGACCAGTTCACTCTTCCTTATATAGTCTTCTGGTTTCTGATTTAGGGGCCTAAAATTCCATTCCTAAATTTGTCTACATGTAACATCTGAGGGAAGAATTGTAAAATCTGGAAAATTGGAAGTACATGTATCACTTTCATAGGAAATTGAAAACTATGTGGCAAAAGCAGATATTCCGCATAACCTCATAATCTCAAACCCTGAAAATCAATAGAGATCCTCTAATAATGGGGAACAAGTATGCATGCCACATATAATAATCTGCAGTAGTAGGTTTCCCTAAATTGTGTCCACACTGATTGATTAATTGATTGGAGTTTATTGCTGTTTCTGACAGTATTTCCCTCATATAGACGCTTTCTGACGCCTCTGCAGCAGACAGCTTTTTGAAAACATAGTGACAAAAGAAGAAATTCCACAAAACGTGCAATTTCTCCTTTTGCCATAATGTTTTCCACTTTTAATCATAGGTTATCCATTCAATTATGGAGATTTTCTATGTTTTGACAAAATACGTTCAAAGTCGTCTGCTGCAGAATTGTCGTATGAGGGAAAGGGTTAATGGTTGACAGTTCACCATATATGATTTCCTATATTTCTCGCACCAATGTTACAAACAACATTCTTCTAAGGCAGTTGGCTTCCTTCCAACATAGATTATGAAGCCCATTGGTGCAAGCCAAATGACATAAGTCACACTGACTTTAATAAATCATCTGTAGGAATGAATAGCCAAAGTCAGGGTTCAATCCATAACCCCTGGATTGAAAATAGTGCCCACAAGAAATTTAAATTTTTATAATTGCCACCATTGACCTTCACCTTTGACCTCTGACCCTGAAATTGGTACACCTACTCAAGTTGCAACAAGTCAATGGTACAATTTTATCTAAGATGGGCTAACAACATGTTATACACTGACACAAACCCATGGCAAAGATGCTATATCCCATCTACAGTATCTTGCGAGTAGATCATTATTCAACAGAGTATAGAGGAAAGGTGTAAAGTGGAGAGGGAAACCCTGACTCACCTTATATCCTAGATTAGAGAGATGTCTTTCAAGGGTCCGACACCATTCAATCATCTGAGCCCTGAAAAATAGAAAATTAGCACTGCACAAATGTCTTTAACCCTTTCTCTCATATAGATGCTTTTTGACAACTCTGCAGCAGAAGGCTTTTGGAAAACATAGTGACAAAAGAAGAAATTGCCCAAAACGAGCAATTTCTCCTTTTGCCACAATTTTTCCCACTTTTAGTCATACCGGTAGGTTATCCATTCAATTATAGAGATTTTCTCTTTTTTGACAGAATATGTTCAAAGTCGTCTGCTGTAGAATTCTCGTATGTGGGAAAGGGTTAAAACCTTTCCGAAAGGCAGACATATTTTTGTGTATTTGCAGTGGAGGACTTTTGAAACCATTGTAGTAAGAGGAGAAATTGTTCAATTTCTTTTTATGCCAGATTGGTTTCAACTGCATTCAATAATGATACATTAATTTTACTTTCATCTTTAGAGATTTCCAACATTTTAGCAAAGATTTCTTGCAGATTTGTTGTATGTGGAAAAAGCTAAAACCAGGTTTGAATGTAAGTAAAGTTTACTTTGTAATTTCCACTACCTGTTCACAAATTTAGTCACAAAATTTCTTCTCTGACGTGAAACTTTTTTGACCTCTTGACTTTTTCAATCATCAGAATGAATAAATGGCCAATCCTTATTCAAACGTATAACCGCTGGACTGACAGCCCTTGCCATAACAGCTAAGTTATCAGATCTTGACGAGCAGTGTTAGGACAGTTTACCAATGCACTTACATTAAAAATGGTAATAATGGCTTGCCCTCCTTGGCCATTAGGATTGTGGGATTAGAATGATGACAGACTCTGGTGTCAGGATAAATGGACCTGGTACCTTACTTAGGAAACACAGTAAAACAGCTGAAAAACTGTTGAAAGTGGTGTCAAATACCATACATACAAATAAATAATGCACATACCTATTAGAGGCTGTCATTTCAATTATTGCATCTGATAAATAAATACAGAATGTATAAACTGCCATTGAAGAACCCATTGTATAGGAGAGTCTCTCAAACTTGGACAAATCATATGTCTCGATGGCTCGTCCTGTGAACACACTTTCCTCCTTGTCAAAGTACTCCAGGTATGGAGTTCTGTTCCGAACTCCAAATACATACCATCTCAGAGGTTCTAGTTTCTAAAACAAAACAAACACAGGTTCAGTTGTGGTATATTTGTAAGTATTATTTAAACCTTTCCCACATATAAACGCTTTCTGACATTTCTGCAGCAGACAACTTATGAAAACATTTTGGCAAAAGGAGCATTTTTTTTCCATTTGCCACAATGTTTTCAACTTTTTGCAGAATAAAACTGTATTTATAGAGAATTTCCGGGTTTTTTGCCAACACGCTTTCAAAGTCATCTGCTGCAGGTTTGCTGTATCCGGGAAAGGGTTAACATGAGGAATTCACTTCACGCCCAAAACTTAAGAGTTTACCTTTTACAATACAGGTTTAATAATCAAATACTGTATGAAAAACATCTCTGGACCATTTAAAAAATGTTACTGTACAGAAACAGTATACTGACTAGGTCTGAAGTTCAATGGATCTTTACAAAGCTTTCATATTTTTCTAACTATTATATACAAGATACAAAGACACAAAATAGTTCATGACTACATGTATACCATTTATACCCTTTCCAACATACAAAAAATCTGCAGCAAACGACTTTCAAAATATCAAAGTTGAAATATAGAATATCTCTATAAATGAAAGAAAACATATTGAAAAGATAGGAAACCAGTGTGACAAATTTGAGAAAATGGTCATTATGAACAATTTCTTCTTTTGCATCACTGTTTTCGAATGTCGTCTGCAGAAGATGCGTCAAAAACGGAATGGGATAAAGGTTAACCATTTACCTGAAAGAAGATTGTTATAGTCTTCTGCTTTTAACTCATTCCCACCTGCAGACGCATTTTGAAAACATTTTGAATAGCAATTTCTCCTTTGGCCACAATGGTTTTAACATTATTTAACAATTAAGCCATCTTTTATAGAAATTTTTCAGATTTTCATACTATGTTTTCAAAGTTTTTAAAACACACTGGGGGAAAATCGTAACATCTGGAAAACTCATCATTTTGAAACAAGAGCTTAAAATATTCAATGAAAAGAAGAACTTGGTCGCTTGAGTAACTGCTGGATTTACAACACTATTTTCAAATATAGAAATGCTGCAGATAAATCAAATGTCATTTATATCAGTGGAAGGTGACCATACCCTTTTTACATTTTCCACTTGCCATCACGTTTAGATGCCCCGCCCCTTCAGCAGAACATTTTGAAAACGTTTTTGCAAAACGGAGAAATTGCTCATATGAGTCAATTTCTCTTTGGCACAATGTTTACAACTCTATTCAATGATCATACTTCAATTTAGAGATATTTTAGCTCAGATTATTTCAAAGACATCTGCTTCAGATTTGTTGTATGTGGGAAAGGGTTAATTCACAAACTATACCTAGGCAACACTTGTAACATGGCATAAAGAGCCTTGAACCAATTAAACATAATTTTGAGGACATCTAGATGTAAACAGATACAAACAGATCATTATGTGAAAAACACCAATAACAAGAGGACTATTATGGTCCTATACCATTCACATCAGTGATAATACAGTACCAAAGTGTTACTGCTAATAAGAAGAAGAAAATCCGATGGAGAAGAATATCTGATACCAAAAAATGGAGAAGAACTTCCAGGATAAGATTAGATACTGTTAACAAAACAGTATATTAATAAATGCATTTAAGCTGCCAAAAGCAACAAAGAATAAGTCAAAAAAAAAAACAGGATTAGATAGCCCCAGCCCCTGAAGATCATGTTTTCGAACGGACCAATATGGTTTAACCCTTTCCCTCATAAAGACGCTTTCTGATGCCTGGACAAAATATGTTCAAAGTCGTCTGCTACAGAATTGTCGTATGAGGGAAAGGGTTAAATAATTGTTGTAAAGGGTCACCTGAGGCTCATTTCTTAAAGGGTCACCTGAAGGCTCATTTCTAACAAATTATTTTGTAATGAGACAAGCAGATTCAGGGCAGAAGAACTTAAAAGTTTTGTCATGTGAAATATGGCAGGTTTACATTTTGCAGAACGTCACCTCAGGAATATTTTGACCAAATAACCTGTCAATCCAGGGGCTGTGAGTTTGAACCCCAGCTCGGCCAACATTATTTCCGACGCTTAACAAAAGACATTGTGACAAGCAACATTCGTCTTCCACCAATGGGCTATCAGTCTATGTGGAAAAGCAGCCAGTTACTTGGAAAGAGTGTTGTATGAAGTACTGGTGAGAGAAAGCCAAGAAACATTTGAGAAGGTGAACTGGCCGCCTCGATATGACTGAAACAATTGTTGAAAATGGCGTTAAACCCCAAACAATCAATCAATCGACTGACCAAATAACCTTGAAATCAGACAAGCAGATACAGCAGAGAACAAGTTTTTCTTATTTTATCCATTTTCTAATGCCGCCTGATGGCCTTGTTTTTCAACCTATCAATATGGCCTTAACACTTTTTGGAGACAGGTGATATTAGGAATAATTCTACCAAATTATCTTTAAATCAGAAAAAAAAATTCAGAGGAGAACCCTTTCAAAGTTTTGTCATTTTACCCTTTTTCTGATGCCGTCCATCAGTCAACCAGTTATTATGTATTAACAATTTTTGTAGCGGTCACCTATGGAACTTTCTGCCAAATTATCTTGAAATTAGACCTGCAGTTTCAGAGAAGAAGAGTTTTAAAGTTTTGGCATTTTCCCCCTCTCTGATTCTGCAGCATCCAAAGTTCAATATAGAATTTAAATCTTTGACCAAAGTTGAAAGAGGACCACATAACAAATAATACTGTGAAGCTTGAAACTAAAAGATAATGCCGGATAACAGACAGAAGGATTAAGATCAGAGAGTTATCCGAATAGTATTTATTACAGGAAGTACAGTGCCCTTTAAAGTAGACTATGAACCTGATAGAACAATGCCAAATGATTGCAATCACTTCATATTGTAGTTGATATGAAGAAAAGTGACACATATGAAGTTTGCTTCAAAATCTCACACATTCTATATCATGATCAAAAACTTTTTTAACTCTTTATCATTAACAGATGCATTTTGGCACCTCTGCGACACTGACTTTTGAAAACATGGTGACAAAACTGTGTACATAACATTAACCCTTTCCCTCATACGACAATTCTGCAGCAGACGACTTTGAACGTATTTTGTCAAAACATAGAAAATCTTCATAATTGAATGGATAACCTATGACAAAAAGTGGAAAACATTGTGGCAAAAGGAGAAATTGCACGTTTTGTGCAATTTCTCCTTTTGTCACTATGTTTTCAAAAAGCCATCTGCTGCAGAGGCGTCCGAAAGCGTTTATATGAGGGAAAGGGTTAACAAGCAATTCTTTTTAATAATAAAACTTTCACTAATAGAGATTTTTCGATAATTTTTCCCACATATTTTCAGTCATCTGCTGCTGATTTAATGTTTAATGTGGTGAAGGGCCAACCCTTTCCCTCATACGACAATACTGCAGCAGACAACTTTGATCAACTTTGATCATATTTTGTCAAAAAATGAATGGATAACCTATGACTAAAAGTGGAAAACATTGTGGAAAAAGGAGAAATTGCTCGTTTTGAGCAATTTCTTCTTTTGTCACTATGTTTTCAAAAAAGCCTTCTGCTTCAGAGGCGTCAGAAAGCTTCTATATGAGGGAAAGTGTTAACAAACTAATTCATTGAATGAAGATCCCCCCCCCCCGACAAAAGAAAATTGTTAAAGAAATTTGGAATCCTTGGTATATCAGATGTTTTAAAATTCATGGAATATATGGGGCTATATGTTTGTTAACATTTTCATATATGTTTAGTCAAGTACATCCAACATTGCCTTACATATAACTAAGCATGGATGGACAGAAGGGCAAATGGATGGATGGACAGACAATGCCAAACCAATATCCCATCCACCTTTGGTGGGGGAAATATGATAGGTTTATAATCTGTCAAGTGGAAATATCATAATAATTGAACTCTTTCATTCAAAGATGTAAAACATGTAGATTCGGATCATCCTGCATAATGGTTTAATCTGATCAAGATATATGTTTTCACAAATCACTTAAAAAATCATTTTCAAAACTTCTAGTAAAATGTAAAGATTATGACCTAGCACAGTCACGCACAGGATTACCTGAACCTTCACAATTTACAAATGAGCCGTCCTGCGAGAAAACCAACATTATGGCCTCTGCATAATGTATCGACCCAGATTGAGTAATGATTCCTAAAACAGAAAATCCACGGGATTTGAAAAGTGTCTATCCGGGTAAGCCTGCGCGGCATGCTTAGGCTAACTGGGTTGATACTTTCCGCAATGTCCACAATGTTGGTTTTCTCACGAGACGGCTCATTTGTAAACCTTTTTTTGCATGGACAGGCTTCACGAAGAGTTTGGTACAAAATAGTTAAAACCTTTCCCACATGCAAACAATCTGCATCAGACGACTTTGAAAGAAGTCAATATAAGGCCAATATATGAAAGTATAAACAGTGAATAGAGATGAAATCATTATGGCAAAAAAAAAATAGTTTCAGCCAAAATATGAGCAATCTCTCCTTTTGCAATAATGATTTCAAAAATTGTCAACTTGGGATGCACCAGAATGTGAGTGGGAAAGAAAGGCTTAACAAGAGTTGTCGGAGGACAATATAGCTCGCCTATCAGGGCCATCGTATATCAGGGCCTACTTCAGAACAGTTAAAGTATTAGGTAAAGTCGTACAGTATCACCTATTGCAAGATAATACACCTTTTCAATACTTTTGACAAAAATTATAAGTTCAACTAGAATGGAGTGCTCCCCGGAGCACGTGTGTCACCTGCCGGCGCCTTGTCAGAAAATTTTAATTTTTGATAGAAAAGGGGCAATAACTCTGATATAAAAAATATTTGGATTATCCCCCTTTTGTGAACCCATCACAAAAATTGATATAAACATTTGTCAGAAGTTTCAATCCAATCCTTTGAGCAGAAAAAAAGTAATTTGAATATTTGACAGAAAAGGGGCAATAACTCTGATATAAAAATATTTGGATTATCCCCCTTTTGTGAACCCATCATACACATTGATATAAACATTTGTCAGAAGTTTCAATCCAATCCTTTGAGTAGATTAAATTTTTGACAGAAAAGGGCCAATAACTCTGATATAAAAATATTTGGATTATCCCCCTTTTTGTGAACCCATCATACACATTGATATAAACATTTGTCAGAAGTTTCAATTCAATCCTTTGAGTAGAAAAAAAGTAATTTGAAAATTTAAATTTTTGACAGAAAAGGGGCAATAACTCTGATATAAAATTATTTGGATTATCGCCCTTTTGTGAACCAATCACACACATTGATAATAACATTTGTCAGAAGTTTCAATCTAATCCTTTGAGTAGAACAAAAGTTATTTGAAAACGTGACGGACAGACAGACAGACGCCGGATAAAAAAAAAAATAGACAGACAGACGTCGAATAAAAAAAAAAGTAACATTTGTCAGAAGTTTCAATCCAATCCTTCGGGTAGAAAAAAAGTTATTTGAAAATTTAATTTTTTGACAGAAAAGGGCCAATAACTCTGATATAAAATTATTTGGATTATCCCCCTTTTGTGAACCAATCACACACGTTGATATAAACATTTGTCAGAAGTTTCAATCTAATCCTTTGAGTAGAAAAAAAGTTATTTGAAAACGTGACGAAAAAGTTAGATTTTTTGACAGAAAAGGGGCAATAACTCTGATATAACTTGACCTTGACCCAGGGTCAGGACAGGTGTAGTGGGGTGCGTAGATGGACCAATAGTTCCTAAATGTATAAACTAAATATGAAAGCAATCAATGTCATAATAGTGAATGCAGAGTGATATGTTAAACGTTAAACGCAAACCTTAAACCTTGTAACTGAACCAAGTAGAAATGACCTTGACCTTGACCCAGGTGCAGGACGGGTGTAGTGGTGTGCGCAGATGGATGACCAATAGTTCCTAAATGTATAAACTAAATATGAAAGCAATCAATGTCATAATAGTGACTGCAGAGTGATATGTTAAACGTTAAACGCAAACCTTAAACCTTGTAACTGAACCAAGTAGAAATAACCTTGACCTTCACCCAGGGTCAGAACGGGTGTAGTGGTGTGCGTAGATGGATGACCAATAGTTCCTTAATGTATAAACTAAATATGAAAGCAATCAATGTCATAATAGTGAATGCAGAGTGATATGTTAAACGTTAAACGCAAACCTTAAACCTTGTAACTGAACCAAGTAGAACCAAGTAGAAATGACCTTGACCTTCACCCAGGGTCAGGACGGGTGTAGTGGTGTGCGTAGATGGATGACAAATGGTTCCTAAAGGTATAAACCCTTAAAACCCAAATGAAAACCTTAAACACAAACCTTAAACCCAAACCTTAAACCTAGGTGTCTACGCCACCGCCGACGCCGCCGACGCCGGGGGTAACACATAAGCTCTCCTGTACTTCGTACTGGCGAGCTAAAAACTACCAGATATGTCAGTTCAAATGTTTCCAAAACATCTAAGACGTATTATTTGCATGATGTTTATTGAGTAACTTGCAATACAATAGTCGTTTCAACAGGACAAAGGGCAAAACCGACTTTCACCACACTCCCCCCGGTTTTATCATCAGTCCCAACCCGGGATAATGCCTCTCAGCCCTACATTGCAGCATCACCAAAACAGGTTGTTGAAGCATTTCGATGATTTGTGTTGTACCACAGTTGGTGCCTTTCTTTGCTGCATAGCATCCCTGGCTTCGTAAAAATGCTATGAAGCACCCAGTATTCTTGAGCCAGATAATTTTTAAAAGAAATATTTGCATCATGTATATTGAGTAACTTCTACAACAATAGTCTTTTCAATTGGACATTGTTGCAAAATGCTTCCGAAGGAATAGCAATCCACTGAACAGTCATATAGGGAAACCTATTCAATGAAGCACTTAAAACTTATAATATAGTACTAAACATTTTACCTTCAGCGATTTTTTTACCTAAATTGTGAATGGGTCCGGTACCAGGGAAATTGTGAAAAATAGTTGTTGTTGTGTAAAATTGTGAATTTAAATATTACAGCTATGTAACTTATAATAAGCAGTTGTCTGTTTTAAGGCTTGCATTTAGTTGTTAAGACAATGGTGTAGCAATCTGATTAGTCTCGATCACTGAATCGTCAGTTTGAGTAGCAAGGGATACGGTTTGAGATTCAGATGTAGGCGATACGGACCCTAACTCTAGAGGATCGTTGGGTTCAGTTAAAACTGTTTCCATGCTTGGCCCTGGTGAAGGTTCTGTACGCTGCTCAGTATCATCGCTAGTGTCCAATTTTGCCTTACCAAATACAAAATCGATCGTTCTATAGCCTTTTTCAGGCGCTGATGGTAGTTTTTTCTGATAATATTTATTATTTATCGACATTGTCAAATCGTTTTTATCGTAATCATCTAGACACTTTAGTTATAAATGCACGCGTCTTAATGCGGTTAACGTCATCCTGTTAACATCATAGACAGCTATTGCAATGATTAAATAAATCATATTTAACATTAAATTGATTCCAAAAAATATGCAGCTTATCATTTGAATACATGAAAATCCAATTCACATCAGTGAAAAATTTCGTCGGACCCCATGTTTTTTCTTAAAAACACGTGGTTAAATCGACAAGACGAAATTGGTAAAAAATAAATAAACGAAATATCACCCAACTCCCAATACTTATTGTACGAATAAGAAATATAATTATTTCGTTAAATATTTGTTTCGGATAAATAATTGCGACACCTGAATGGATATATGGCACTGAGAAATGTCGCGATTTGTTTTAAAATGTAAACAACAGCGACGGGCCGAGAATATTTTTGATTTTGTCAGAAAAGCATGTTACAAAATTAAAATTAGGCTAGACGGCCAGAATTGTGAATGGGTCTGTCGAACCCTTTTGGCCAGATGTGAAGAGCCGTTTGTAATTGTGAATGAGTCCGTTTAACGGTACCAGCTAAAGAAGGAAAAAAATCGCTGACCTTATATATAACTTTAACCCTTTCCCACATACAACAAATCTGCAGCAGACGACTTTGAAAACATCGCGGCAAAAATGTGGAAAATCCCCATAAATGAAGGTATATTTATCGAAAAAAGTTGAAAACATTGTGGCAAAAGGAGAAATTGCTTGTTTTGAGCAATTTCTTCTTTTGTCACATTGTTTTCAAAAGTCATCTGCTGCAAAGGCGTCAGAAAGTGTCTATATGTGGGAAAGGGTTAAGTGTTGTTAGAATCAGAGGCTAACATGCAACCTTATTATCAGAAGAATTGAAAACAAAGGGTACTCAAGATAATAGGCGTATCCAATTTTCTAACTCCTTTGTTTGATTTCCAAATCTCATGTTGTGGGTACTCTAAACAGGCGTCTTAAATAGGATTTAACCCTTTCCGGGTTTCCCACATACGACAAATCTGCAGCAGAAGACTTTGAAACTTGTAATGTAAACAAAGTGTACTTTCTATAACTGATAGTATAAATATTGCATAAAGTTGAAGACAATGTAGTATTAATGAGCAATTTCTCTTTTTGCCATAATGTTTTCCAAAGTCGCCTGCTGCTTGGGGGTCAGAAAGCGTCTAAATGTGGGAAAGGGTTAAGGAGTAATAAGGGATACTTTGTGGAGCGAAGACCAGTTTACTACACCTAATTGTGAGATATAGGATACATTGCTCTAAATGAGCTAATAATGTCTCCTTTTTTGATAATGTTTCTACTACCATTGGCTGAAGGGGCAGTCTGTAGCAGGGGAAGGGTAGTTCACTTAATTAGTTTGCAGATAACACTTGTCCATTGTGACTTACATTTTGCCCTTTACCCAATATGTGTCATTGAAAACAATTTGTTTCAGATTCTTTTAAATTGAAAACGTTAGGAAAAATTTGTATAATCTTGAAATATACAGAATACATGCTTAATATAGAGTAGTAAAAGAAGTAATTTAATGATAATGATTCATTTCTCCTTTTTCACAAATGTGAGAAGCAAAGGTCCCAATAAATATTGATAAAAAGGGTAATTGTTTCCTGCAGGGATACACAGTAATGCGCTATAAGGAAGTATTCTTATGTATTAAAACTTCCTTGACTTAAAGTATGTCATTTACTTAGTGTATAACACTTGTAATGCGCACCATTTCTACATTGAACATTTAACAATTTTTGTTCAATGCCTGATTGATCGAGTAAAATGCCATTTTCAGCAGTATGTAACCCTTTCCCACATACCAAATCTACAGCAAATGACTTTGAAAACCACTAAGCAAAGAGATGGAAAATCTTTAAAAATGAAAAAAATCATTATTGTATGGAGTTGAAAACACTGTGGAAAAAAAAGGAAATTGCTCAAAGTGAACACAATGTCTCCTTTTGCCACAATCTTTCAAAAAGTCTGCTGCAGAGGCATCAGAAAGCGTCTGTAAGCGGGAAAGGGTTAAGTTATAACATTGGGGTAAGTTTAGCCATTTCCCACATACAACAAATCTGCAGCAGACGACTTTCAAACTATATTGACAAAAACGTGAAATATTTCCATAAAAGAGAGCTTAATAATTAAATAGAGTTGAAAACATTGTGGCAGAAGGGGAAATTGCTCATCATGAGCAATTTCTCCTTTTACTACAATGTTTTCAAAAGGCATCTCAAATGCCTCAAAATGTGTCAGCAGGTGTAAAGGATTAATAAATTTGTTCAATATTTTACAAATAGCCTTACATTGCAGTCTCCATAATGTAAAGGGAAAAGAGGAAAGCCACAGGGGGAACAGGAAGAACATAAGGCAACAGTTCAGAAAGTTGCCCAAGAACAAACAGTATGGAGGCATGTTAACCCTTTCCTTCATATAAACGCTTTCAGACGCCTCTGCAGCAGACGGCTTTTTGAAAACATAGTGACTTTTCGTCATAGGTTATCCATTCAATTATGGAGATTTTCTATGTTTTGACAAAATACGTTCAAAGTCGTCTGCTGCAGAATTGTCATATGAGGGAAAGGGTTAATCTATCTTTTTCGCTCATACAGATGCTTTCTAATGCCCCCTGCAGCAGACGATTTTTGAAAACATCATGGCAAAATGAAAATTTGCTTATAACGAGACATTTCTCCATTTGGCACGATGTTTTCAACTCTTTTCAATGATTTAACTTTCCTTTATAGAAAATTGCCTTATTTTTTGTCTACGTGATTTCAAAGTCATCTGCAGCAGATTTGTTGTATGTGGGAAAGGGCTAACCATGTGTTTAGGACTCTCTAGAAACCTGTACTCCACACGAAATTCTTCCAAGACAACCGGCTACCTTCCTACATAGACATACTGCCCAATTGGTAGATCATCAGAATTTTGTTTTATGGCGGAGGCTCGTTGCCATCAACGGAACAATCCCGGCTCTACCATGTTAACATACAGAATTCTGACATGGCATTCTAGCAAAAAAATTATATTATTTTGTGCAGATTTACCACATTCCCTTGTTTTTGTTACATTGGTGTTACCCAAATTGCTTTCAAATATTTGAAACTTTGACAGTCACAGTCTGGATGAATGAGCAAGAAAAATAAGAATTTACTCATAACAAGCAATATCTATTTTTTCTCATGAATATATATAATCATTCTAAATCCCTTTTACCATGTTACATGATATATTAACCCTTTCCCTCATATGACAATTCTGCCGCTGACGACTTTGAACACATTTTGTCAAAAAGTGGAAAATCTCTATAATTGAATGGATAACCTATGACAAAAAGTGGAAAACATTGTGGCAAAAGGAGAAATTGCTCGTTTTGAGCAATTTCTTCTTTTGTCACTATGTTTTCAAAAAGCCGTCTGCTGCAGAGGTGTCAGAAAGCGTCTATATGAGGGAAAGGGTTAAACCTGCAAACTTTCAAAGAAGAATACTGTAAGAAGGGCATATCAGATACAGACACAGATGCTTTCTAACGCCTGTGAAACATACAACCTTTGAAACCATTTCAGCAAAGGTAAAAATGCTCATAAATAGACTTTAAACTATAGACAGATTCCACATCATTTTGGTTTTGTTTTGTAAAAGTGTCTGCTATAGAGTTGTTGTATGTGAGAAAGGGTTAAAAACCTGAACCTGAAATAGGATTTACCTGTTTAATATTTGTTTTAATCTGTTGAGTTGTTGAAGTAATTAGTTCACTGGACATCACACTTTTCTTCAAATAGCCCTGTTTAATCACATTTTCAGCATAGTTACGAGCATCTCTACGAGGACCCGCAGTTGCCATGATTCCCTGTATCGTCTCACAGTTCAATTAGTTTTTATTTTTATCCTGGTTTTAAAAACATGTATGTCAGTTTTCTTCCTTCACGAGTAATGCATGGTAGTTCTTGCAACTTCCTTCAATTTAAAATTCTGAAATGAATAGTAAAACTGGTATGGTAACTCCACAAGTCCTAATATAACAGTTAAACGCTATGTCTTAATGTCCGTGAAAATTCGACTAAATGCATGGAGTATAATTATATGACTATGAGATTGCCTGTTTGCAAAGAGGATACATCGAGGGTTTGGCGTGAAACGGTTGTAACTCAAAACATATTTTGAAAACCCTGATTTAAGGGCAATTTGACCCTTTTGTAAACGATGCAAATTTAGGTGCCATTGCTCAGAACGAGAAATGGCACCTAAATTTCCATTGTTTACCAAGAAAAATGATTTAACGCTTATAAAGACTTTATGGCGAGGTAAATAACCTTGGTAAAAAAATACCAATTTTAGTTACAACCGTTTCACGCCAAGCCCTCGACATGTACTCAAGTAGAAGCAGCACAGATAAACGACATATTACACCATAACACATTCATTCCTTACCTCGTATTACTTGTGATGCCTATGCAGCATATGATTTTTGAAAACATTATAGAAAATGGAGAAGTGAACTGCTATACACTGAAGTTCTAGTATAATGCGTTATTAGGGGTCCAAGGATTAAAATCGCGTTGGAATCTGATCGCAAGTCACCGTGAGAAATTAAAGCACTCAGAAATTACATGCCGATACTCGCCAATTTCCACATTTAAACTGCATGCAATGGCGATGGGATATGTCTCTAAGTCTTATCACTTTTAGCAGGCCAGAATATGGTAATTACTTGTATATACTATTGCTGTAAACTGTGTAATATGAATATAATCCTCACTTTGATTATAAAGTCTGCTGCAGATGCATCAAAATGCGTCTGCAAATTGGTAAGGGTGAAACAAGATAAGCGACCTTTATTTTCCATAAATCATTGACCTGGGAAAACACTGCAGCATAGTTATTTCCTCCCACAAATGAGCTACGTCATACAAAAAAGATATATATGTGTGATTTTCATTTGTAAATTCAAAATAAATTTATTGCCATTTGCTTTCTGAGTATCTTTTATTATCATATATAGACGTAAAATACTGAAAGAGTAAGAACAACCATTTCAATGATCAAGAAAACTATACTTATACTTAAATTTTTCCAGATATTACATTTTTGTCCTCAGATGATTTCAAACCAAATAATTTAAAAAAAATATTATAACAGGTAAACCATAAATCATGTCTCTATATATATTTGTTTAACACCTCTAAATGCATCTGCAGCAGAGACAATTTTTTCCTTTTGCCACAATGTTTTCAACTATGCATTGATCATACTTTCATTTATTGAGATTTCCACATGAAATATTTTAACTCTTTCCCACTAGCAGACAACTTTCGACGCATCTACAGCAGACGACTATTGAAAACAATGTGGCAAATGGAGAAACTGCTCATGATGAGCAATTTCTCTATTTGCCACAATGTTTTCAACTCTATTCAATAACTATATCATCATTTGTAGAGATTTTCTATACTTTTGCCTATCTGTGTTCAAAGTAGTCTGCAGCAGATTTCCTGTATGTGGGAAAGGGTTAACAGCCATATGCTGCAGAATTAAGGGGTTAAATTCTCAATGTTTAAGAGGTTAACTGATAATAACCAGGATGTAACTCAAGTCCTTTTGACTATGGCAGATGAGAACTCCAGTAAATGTAGATTTAAATTAACAAGTGCCTTTTGTCTCAATATTTTCAACACTATTTGATAATTATACTTTTCGTTAATAGAAATTTTCCATAGTTTCATCAAGATGTTTTAAGTCATTTGCTTCAGATTTGATGTATGTTGGAAAGGGGGGTTAAAAAGCTTGGACCACTTTGGGAATGCCAGTAACTAAAATCAAAGAATTTTAAAGTATTTAACTATATAGGACGATTATAACTTATATAAAACAAGAGCACTGCAAGCATTAGCTTTTGCTCATCTGATTTATGAAATTCCCGAATGGCAATAATTAAGCCAGAATTTGTGGTAAAATTATTGCTTTTGTCATAACATTTCCCATTATAGTGATGAATAATGGTAGAGTTATGGCCCTTCCAGAATACAGTCATCTTTTGATAGTGAATAGCTGTTCCAAGTTTCAAAGTCATAGCTTGTGTTGTTTAGGGGAAAGGTTAAACTTAAACGATCAAAATGCATTTTATCAGACTTATTAACTTATTTATGGGAGCTCTATTCTGCTTTGGTACGCCTTCATGCACCTGAATCTCCATCATTATGCTTAAAGGCAAGTCAGAACTACAGGACCTAACCAAAGAGCCTATCAAATGACCAAAATGGTATTTAATATTTTCCCACATATGACAATTTTGCAGCAGATGGGATTGAAAACAACTAGGCAAACACATAGTAAAAACATTATTAATAAAATTCATGAATAGAGTTGAAAGCATTGTGGCAAAAGGAGAAATTGCTCATCATGTTTACAATAGTCGTCGCAGCTGACAGGGGGCACAATTTCACATTATGTTAACCCTTTCCCTCATATAGACGCTTTCTGACACCTCTGCAGCAGACAGCTTTTTGAAAACATAGTGACAAAAGATTTTTTTTTGTTCAAAACAAGCAATTTCTCCTTTTGCCACAATGTTCCACTTTTAGTCATAGGTTATCCATTCAATTTCTATTCTATTTTATATCTGCTACAGAATTGTCATATGACGGAAAGGGTTAATGGAACTTTGCAATAGAGCTAATCAAACATTAAGTTATATTGCAATAATTTGCAATATGTTCCTGTATCCGATAATAGTCCTTTTTTGAAAAAACTCCATGATAATAAAATTTGGTCAGAGAAAAAGAAAAGTTTCTTCAAAAATTGGAGCATCCTTTAATTCCGCCCTTTTATTATTCACTAAACATTGGGGTCAGATAAGCATTAAGGAAAAGGGTGTTGAATTCCCTAATTCAAGAAATGCATGATTTTTCCCATAAGTGAACCCCATCATTTTTATTGTCATTCTAAAGTATTTCTTTAAATAGTTAATTTGTTTATACCATGATGTCCAATAAGTGTATGAAGTTTCAAAGCAATGGCATGTACTTTTTGAAAAAATGCAAATATTTAACCAAAGCTGCACTGCCAACGCAAAAGCTACTACAAAAACCCTCCTTATTCTTTGAATAGTCAAGCTAAAACCTACATTGTACATGTATATATTATATAAGTTATATTTATTGATCTTATTCACATTTTACATTACATTTCTTGAGTGGGCAGTATATTAAGATTTATATATAATTAAATTGTTATTAAACTAGAAATATCATTGAAGGTGATGAATACCCCCAGCTGGTGCCTGACAATATACATATGTATCAAGAGGCCATAACTCATTTAAAAATAATTCCAGTACAACACGCCGACAATATGCACAACTAGGCTTGGTATCAATCATTTTTGTGAAGTTATATTGAACTCTGACCAAGGCTTGCTAAGAAATAGTGTTCACAAGAAATGTCTACAGACCAACGTGACTCCTATATAGCCCCCATATACTATGTATCTGGGGGTATAATAACTAATACACAAAATTAATTTAAACCAAACCTTAAATATATATAGTGCAAATATTTCAATACAATAACAAATTAAACAAGGGCACTGCAAAGCGGATGCATCCCCTCGGTATTCATATCAAGTGACAAAGGTGACATCTAGGTATATATGGCCCTCATGAACTATTTCTATAATTATTACATGACATATACTTTAATGTATGGCAAGTTTGGTTATGATCTGCCAAGAGATGATCAGTGTAGAGTGGTCACAAGGTTGTTGATATGAGAAAATAGTCAAAGTCCAATTTTGACCTTGACCTTTAACCTATGACCTTGAAAATAAATAGGCTTCTAGACCTTGCCATATACTAACTGTATACAATGTTTGGTTAAGATCGGTCGAAGAATGTTCAGTGTAGAGTGGTCACAAGGTTATTGATATGGAATAGTCAGTCCAATTTTGACCTTGACCTTTAACCTATGACCTTGAAAATAAACAGGCTTCTAAGGATGTTCAATGTAGAGTGGTCACAAGGTTGTTGATATGGGGAAATAGTCAATGTCCAATTTTTACCGTGACCTTTAACCTATGAGCTTCTAGATCTTGGCATATTTTAACTGTATACTAAGTTTGGTTAAGATCGGGCGAAGGATGTTCTTGTAGAGTGGTCACAAGGTTGTTGATATGGGAAAATAGTCAATGTCTAATTTTGACCTTGACATTTAACCTATGACCTTGAAAATAAATAAGCTTCTAGACCCTGCCATATACTACCTGTATACCAAGTTTGGTTAAGATTGATCGAAGGATGTTCAGTGTAGAGTGGTCACAATGTTGTTACGGACGGACGCACAGACGAACAAACAAACAAACGGATAGTCCTGTTACTATATCTCCTCGCTAATTTTGATCTTGACCTTTATCTATGACCTTCAAAATAAATAGGCTTCTAGACCTTTCCTTATACTAACTGTATACCAAGTTTGGTTAAGATCGGTTGAAGGATGTTCATTGTAGAGTGGTCACAATGTTGTTACAGACGGACGGACGCACGAACAAACAAACAAACGGACAGTCCCGTTACTATATCCCCTCGCAAACTTAGTTAGCCGAGGGGATAATAAATTAAGATATAAATTATATTTATATTAAATATACTTGCATATTTTCAGGCACAAATTCAATCAGCTTGTCATGTGTAGTTCAAACACAATGGATAATCATTCCGTATTGTATACATGTAATATACTGTCCCAATTATGGTAATGGTACATCACTTAAATATGATGTGACTTGATTGAAATTTGCTTTTACACAAGGTTCAACATGTGGTTATTGGGCGTGGTTCATCAGCCAATCATTATTTATATGTCATGTGTAAATTACGTTGTCTCGTTATTTAAAATATAGAATTTTGTACAGTTTTTCTTTATTCTGTCTTAAAAGTTATGTATACATGGTACATGTTTCACTGTAAACTGTTGTTCACCATTCATTCAAAATGAAAATGTATTAGAATACATTATATTGGGCTTCGTAGTATTGTAGTAAATATTCATCAGCCATTCATTCTCTTCATTTCACATTTAAATTTGTTTAATATCAATAAAAAATAAGTTGAATCTGTATATAATATTTGCTCCTATTTTTACTCATTATAGATTTTAGGTATATAATATAAGGAAAATTACATTGCAGGAGTGATAAATGGGTTTTTATTGCAAGTCTCTTAAGATATTGATTTTTCCACAATACAAATCCATTAATCGCTCCTGCAACATAATATTGGGGAATAATGTCTATTTAATGAGCAATTTCACCTTTTATATTACATAAATTCTTGTAACATCCTGTAATTTCAAATACTGCCGTACTATTGTCTATGGCAAATGGTACTTTATTTAGGCCAAGATCTATTTATGTTTGAGAATTTTTCAGCATAGTAGTCTGGGTATCCACAATGAAAACACTTGTTTGCAACTTTTAATGGTGGAAACTTCAGTTAAGGGTAATCATGCCTTGTGTGTAATTAGTGTACAGGATCGAGTGTTAAAAAAAATTAAATTGTGAAAGGTATATGACTGTGTTTTTTTGCTATTCTTCTTCAAAACGAGGTAACAATTTGAAACTGGAAAAAGCTACATCCAGGACCACTTTCTGTCAACATCAGTTTTCACGCAGAGTAATAGATGTGTGAAATAATCTACCCCAACATGTTGTCGATGCTAAGGATGCAGGGCCCGCGCTGTCGTTCGCCACTTTCGTCAAATGCGAAGATTATTTTAAAGTGGCGAATGTAAGTGGCGAAAGGTTTTTATCATCAACATTTACCTGTTTTGGATATCAGTTTACGACATACAGTGACTGTTTCCGTTAATCTAACATAATGCACCGCCATTTGATTCAATGTCGGGAACCAGTGACCACTTTACAACATTTTTACGACACCTGTTTTTATCATTTTGACAGCTTGTGTATCTCACACTTGTTTTATTGTTGTGAAGTGTTAATTCAGCCTTTTAATCCGACTGACCAACAACTCTGAGCGATATTGATACATTAAAGGCCGTACATATGATAATTGGCAATAATTGGCAATTATAGATGCATTAAATATATCGGCAAGCATTTTGAAGCAGGTTTCGACGATCGACGTAGGCCTTTCATGATTTAATGACAATGTAAGTTTGTCATTTTTGATTGGGAAAAATCTATTTAATTATGGGCGTGTCCAAACAATTAGTGGACCCATTGATGAGATTGCATATAAATATTTCTTCTCCTCTCCGTTTATCCCTGAAATTAAAGAAAATTGGCGAACAAATGGCTAAAATATTTGTCAAAAGTGGCGAAAATGAATGGCTCCTAAAAATAAAAAGTGGCTCCTTAAATTTAAAAGTGGCGAAAGTGGTGGCGAAAGAAAAATTCAACCCAGAGCAGGCCCTGAGGATGTGAATAATTTTAAGATGGGGATAGACCGTCACTGGCAAGGAGACATGTTATACCAGTTTTGAGGTGGTCAATACGTCGGCCGGCAAGGAAAGGTCACCAAAAATTATAACATGTTAGTCATGGTTTCTGTACTAGGAATGCGATTTTATATTTTGACTGTTCCTAGTTACAATGCAATATGTAACGGTGATATATTGAGACTAATAACATGTAATGATGTATGATATTGGCGCTATACACAGGTCGCTGTTTCAATCTAACATAATCCAGTTATTGTTTGGGCTAATTTTCAGGGGTTGGGATCACGGTGTGTTGACTTTGAAAGAGTTGACGTTAATATATTCATCATCGCACTGTTTCTCTTTCACTTAGTTCACATACGTACAGTATTTACTTTTCAAAAAGCATTGACTAATTTAAAGTATTAAGTATTACGCCATTAGATAGATAGGCAAGACACTTTAATGTTTCGGTTTGTTACGTTGAAACATTTTAACCCATTAATATAATAAATACAATTGATGTGTACATAAATACCATAGCAATGCAAAACACTCTTGGGGAAAAACTAGCTTTTAACTTACGTTTACTTAAGTTGCCCCAAAAATCCCCAATAGTATCGTGTCATATAACATTATTTACTTCCGTCATCACAGCAAATGGCGTTTCATACTCAAAGGGAGGTAACCTACTTTTTAATTTAAAAGTAAAGCTTCAATTATCTGCTGCAATAACAAACCCTTACCCTTCCTTACAAAGAGACATCTCTATAAATTAACTATTCAGAAGAATTGAAAATATTTGGGGAAAAGAGGAATTGTGCATTATGTTGTTAGCCATCAGAAAGTGTCTGTATGTGGGAAACGGAGGTTTTATATATATGTACAGATTCGCAGGTGTACACTTTTCCCATTTATCGATTTACAACTTCACGCGTGGGTACGAGATCCAGCGAGATTGCAGTCAGCTTTTGTGATTGCGCAATAATAGCCGAATTATTTACAGTCAGCAGCATTCTCTTTAGGTTTCTGGTTAAAATCTATAAACCTCTATAAATTAAAGCTTAATCCTTGAAAAGAGTTCAATACATTGTAGAAAAGGGAGCAGTTGCTCATTATGAGCCACTTCTCTTTCGATGCAATTTATTGTAAAGGATGTTTGCTCCAGAGGCGTCTGCATCTTGGAAAAGATAAACAGTGTTTTCACACTGAAAGGCTGTATGAGGCGCCGTTTTACTATTTATTCCTTATTTTTTGATATCAGGAATTCGATTTTTTAAAATCAGAAAATGGAGTTCTTGATATCAAGAAATAAAGAGTATTTTTTGATTTCAGGAATTCGAATTTTTTATATCAGAAAATATTCATTATTTTCTGATATCAAGAAATTGATTTCCTGATATCAAAAAATCGAATTCCTGATATCAAAAAATATCAAGAAATATGCTCTATTTTTCCATATCAGATGATGTTCTGATCAAGAATTCGAATTCCTGATATCAGAAAATGAATATTTGATATCAGAAAATATATTTCTTGATATCAGAAAATCGTCAAATTTTGTAGCAAATAAAACTTTGAAGTAGAGAGAGAGAGAGAGAGATTTATATGTCTCTGATTCTGTGTACATCTTACTTGAATTTTCAAACAATCTTGATAAGCTGAAAAACATGACAGCACCAGAAAGGGTAAGTTTCCCTTACATGCATACAGTGTAGACTATACAAATGTTCACATCGGAAATTATTGGCTTGATTAACAAATATTGTCACACTTTTGTTCTTTTGTGACCCTCTTCAGGAACGTAGTTAATACCCTGCCCTCTTTAAAGACCCTTTCGCCGCGTCCCGGTAACTAAGTCGGTAGTAGTGCGGGGCTGTCAATCAAGGGGTTGTGAGTTCGAATCCCAGCTCGGCCAAGATTCTTTCCGACGTTTGACAAAAGTCACTGTGACACGGCTCATTCGTCTTTCACTAATCGGCTAACACTCTATGTGGAAAAGCAGCCAGTTGCTTGGAAAGTATGTTGTGTGTAGTATTATTGTGAGAAATGTAGGAAACACATGAGTAGGTGGTCGCCATGATATGACTGAAACATTGTTGAAAAAGGGGTTTACATGTACGAGGGGTGTTCTGTGGGTTCGTATAATTCTGCTCAAAATATGTTGTATCAATATACAGACGAAACCTGGTTGTGTCATTTTGACCTGGAAACGAAGGCACAGTCGTCAGTTATGAAAACGCCTACTACGCCACCAGCTTAGAAAAGCAAGAGTGAAAATGAGTTGTGACAAAATCATGTTTGTGTTTTTCATTGATTCTACAACACCAAATAACAATGGCCAGACCATGACTTCGAAGTAACATTCAAAGTAAGTTATTTTAAATACTATATTAATTTAATTAAATTTTTCAGGTTCTTCGATTTAAAACCCTTTCCCTCATATAGACGCTTTCTGACGCCTCTGCAGCAGACGGCTTTTTGAAAACATAGTGAAAAAAGAAGAAATTGCACAAAACGTGCAATTTCTCCTTTTGCCACAATGTTTTCCACTTTTTGTCATAGGTTATCCATTCAATTGTGGAGATTTTCTATGTTTTGACAAAAACGTTCAAAGTCGTCTGCTGCAGAATTGTCGTATTAGGGAAAGGGTTAAGTCCTTAGACAAGTCCTTTATTGTACCGTTTCAGGTTATACGAAGAGAAATTGCACACACGTAAAAGTGTCTCCAACGTTATCTGGATACTGGGATCTTTCACCGATAAAACGCCCCTGTACACAAGGCGACAGCTACTCGGCTTGAAATCGGTTTACTTCGTTTTGATCTCCTTAACCACCCACCCTACAGCCCCGCCCTTGCACCCATGGAATCGCTTGGGTTTCCAGGAGGTTAAGTCTGGGCTACGCGGAAGCAGGTTTGAAACCACGGAGGAACTCAACATGAAGACAAAACGATTGTTTCTTCATTGGAAGCAACATTTACCAAGTGGGTTAATAGGCACAAGAAATGTATCCCGGTTGATGGGGACTATATTGAAAAGGTGTGACCTAAATGTTTACTCTGATGATGTATAACGTCTAAATGACGTCGTTGTTATAATATGCCGTGCACTGACATGTGTTTACCTGATGGTATTGTTTTGTTTGTGAAAGTGTTCTAGTTGTATGTATATTTTATAGTTTTTACAGACTTGACGAGAAAAATATTGATATGCATTTTTTCTATATCAATTTTCGATATTATCTAGCAAATGCCTTTGAAAATAATATGGCAGAATTGTTCATTAGGCGACATTCAAACAATATCGTTTACATTATTCCGATGCGGTGAAAAACCTGGCCGCCAGAAAGGGGACTTATTTTCCTCTTATGTTTTTAATAGAACTTGAAAAATCTTTATCCAAATATGGAACAAACTTAGCACAAAAGTTCCTTTCGTGGCACTACACCTATATTGGTCATATTAGTTCGACCCCTTGATAAACATGGTTGCCAAGGGGCAGATGTGTGTTTTCTTTAAATGTTATTGTTAAAATGTTCTCGAACAAACGTTCTGGCCCGATTAGGAAATAATTTGGCACACATACATATGCCTTAATAAATGAAAGTCTAATTAGTAATTAGACTGTTCAAATCATTCCGATCATTTGAAAAACATATTCACAAGGGGGCTGCGCTCGTTTTCTCTATTCAAAGAGTATTCAAATTATTTATAATTCGTTATGAATATGGTCGCTATGGGGACCAGACTTTTTCTCCAATTGTTTTTAGTAAAATGTTTAAACATATATTTGTCGAAAACTGCAAGTGTTAGAGACTTGTTATTTAAAGCATCATGGCTCGTTATTGAAGAGCGCCGCTCAAATGGTTAATATCTTAATTATTTATTTTAAGTGGGGGTTATGATTTTCAAAATTCAAAAAATGATGGCGTTTGAAAAGTGAGCTGACAAAACTCTCCGTTTTATAAAATAGTTTTTTAACTTGTAAATTTCTTATTTAAAACAAATACACCATATCAATTTTACATGGACACATGTCATTGTAAATTGGAGACACTGTGTAACTTACAACAAAATAAAGTAATGTTTCGAAACGGAATAGCATGGTCTGTTGATGATAAACAAAATTGTCTTTAAGCATGTCCTCCTTATTTAACGATGTTCTCAAAAGTCTTTCGCTTTAAAAGTGGTGTCAACATTTCTGTCAGTTAAAGGCTTGAAAACAATCTTACCGCTGATGAATTCCGTTTGGATACGGCCTGTTTGTGAGCCGCCAGCTAGTTCGAAAATGGTCAGGGGCGTAACTGGGTTAACATCGTGTAGACACTACGCGCGCAGGTGAGTGTTTGCCGTAGGGAAATTTTTAAATCTTTCATTGCATTCGGTGAACTCAAGTGGTAATTTTGGGCATACCTAAACACAAACAAGATATAACCACAGACAGATTTATTGATATTTTCGTCCGAAATAGACCTTTTAAAACCACTAGAAGCCTTCATTTGTTATGCAATGTTTTGTTTATATTTTCTGACGAGATGTACGCATTGCCTGTGTCACAGTGCCTAGTTTTTTCAATTGGGATAGATCAAACATTATAATAAGTAAACACTGTAAAAAAGATGCAAGTATTTTCAATAGGGGTAGATATAACGTTATAATAAGTAAACACTGTAAAACAAGGTGCAAGTGGGATTTATAAATATAATTAAAAGAGAATGTATACGGGTGATGTAAAAATACGAGCTAACCAAACAGAATTGAAACATTGTTGAAATGATTGATTGATGGGGGTTTAACGCCGTTTTCAACTATTTTTCAATCATATCACGGCGACCAGTTCACCTACATATGCGTTTCCTGGCTTTCCCACACCAGTAAACCACACAACTAACAGTCGATGTGTAAAAGCAGCTTTTCCTAGAAACTGGCTGCTTTTACACATCGACTGTTAAACAGCCCGTTGGTGAAAGACGAAGGACGCAAGTCACAGTGACTTTTGTCAAACGTCGGAAAGAATGTTGGCCGATTCGAACTCGCAAGCCCTGGATTGACAGCCCGCTTCGCTACCGACTGAGCTACCGGGGCTCGGTAACATCGTGAAAAGAAGTGCTGTTTAGTTTTATACACTTCTTTTTTCAACAATGGTTTCAAAAGGCGACTCAGGTAGTGTCAGTCATTATAGGCGTAAACGACAACATGGGTTCCTGTGGAAAGAGTTAACTACGTGTCTAACTTCATCTACGTGTATTTTATTTCGTCACGAGGTATTCAGTCCGATTTTGTGAACAGAATTCCAGGAATTTGTCCAACTGTTACGTCAGTTCCATTTGGACTTTTATTGCTAGATCTAAACTCAAAGTGAACACCATCTACATCACGTGTTGTTTCCCCACCGACACCTTTATGGGTTGGGGAACCCTTCATTGACACAACTACCGTGAACGGTTGTCTAGCAGGAATTCGAACGGCGGAAAACTGTACGTCATATGTACGTGACTTTGACTCGGTAAATATAGAAACCTCGGATTTCCTTACTTCCGCTCTTCGAAGTTCATCGATGACAACGACGCTAATTCTATACCCTTCAGACCCCACTGATGTTCCAAATATTTCTATGCCTCTCAGAGTAATTGGAACGGATGTTAGGAAAGTTATCGCATCATCTGGGCCGTTCTGTCTCCAAGATCCATCAGATGTGTGGAAACGTCGAACAAAATTTAAATTTTCTCCTCTTACGTGATCTCTGACGTCAGTTCCTCTGCCCATTTTGATTGGTTCCCCAATCTGCGGTTGGGCATCCAGGCCCGAGTTAAAGTTCTTTTTACTCGTTGCTGACCAGTTTCTTTCATCGGCATTAAATCTTGAAAGTATGTGTAAATCGGACCCATGGAAATACTGAAACACTGACAATTTCTCTTCTGGAGTCAGCAGTTCTGTATTCGATATCTTTTGTGTGAAATAGGTCTTATTCAATATTGGAAACCGTATAAGGAAAAACATTTCTCCCAACATCTTGCGGCGATATTCGTCAGAAGGTGGTAATTTTTTTCGGAGGCACTCTGCGTTTGCCCACATCATGGCGCCCTCGTAGACAACGTCTTCGTCCGCTCTTAGGTCGTTGCTCTTTATTATTTTTTCAAAGCACGTATAGCATAATGTCTCCACTGCCTTTTCTTTCAGTACATATGTACCTCTGTTATAAATATAACGCATGCATTTCTCATAGAGTGACATTTCGTTGTATTCATGAGCCCTTTCCAGTATTTGTGACACCGTATCGTCCCGGATTTCAGCGTCTAAGAATCTGAAGCAGATGTCTCTGAGTCCACGGAGTTGTAGTCTTTTTGCAGCATATAACAATCCGGATACATTATCTGTATGGACGTCGAACATGTCACTGTAGATATACCTGCAATAAAAGGATTAATGACTGACCGAAGCCTAGATAGGATGGAACATTCATACGTGTTTTACCCCAGAATATATACATTTAACTTATTCCCACATATTTCACATACCAAAAACATAGGATTTGGTTAGCCAGTTACGATTTCAGCACGCGAAGTTCACCACTAACTACACTTACAACACGAGTAAGAGAATAATAGTATTAACACATGAGTATGTATAAACTTGATGTAAGAGTCCGAGCTAACCATATTTCTGTAAAGATAAAATAATAAAAAAACCATTCAAAGAAAGTAGACATTTCTCTTTCCTATCATGCTTGATACCTCCTTTTGACAAAAACTCTGTCCTGTCCACTTCTTTTCTATTCTTATATCTGCCCAATTGATTTACGTGTGGCTTATACATTGAATGACTAATAGTTTCCTTTCCTGGATGTCATGCCGCCTCGTTGGTGTAGTGTTAGAGCGTCCGCCTCGGGTGTTTGAAGTCGGGGGTTCGATCCCCGGCCGGGTTATACCAAATACTTTAACAATGGTAGTAATGGGATCAATTGGTTAGCATTACACCTGTCTCGCTGGTGTCAGGATAAATGAACCAGTAGAACTGATATCTTACCTATAGGAATGCCGTGATATAACTGAACAAATGTTGAAAGGTGTATTAACCACAAACAATCAATCCTGGATGTGATAACTTGGGACATTCGCTACATTAGTCGATTTGCTTGAGAGTAATGTGGACGAGGTATCAGAGCCTGCTAAAATAGTTTAAGTGATTGGAATTTGAAAGCGTATTCTAGAAAAAGAGGTATTTTGTGAGTCGTTGATAATTAACAATATGTTCTCTACACTTACTGTATAACGTCTTTGAATATTTCTTTCTTGATGTCCGGAAGTTCTATCCGAATATTATTTTTCTGAGTCTGAAGCAACGGGAACAGTGCCGGACTGCGTGACATCAGCATGTATCTATGACATTTCACTTCGTCTTTCGTATCGTCAACGATGCATATGGTATCGCATGCCAGTTCGTACTTAAGCATATACGTGTTTGTATCTGCAACGGTCTTACCCGCACGCCAGTCATTCTGAAATGCACATACAAATGTAAGACTATTACAGACGAACGGAAGAACTTCAATTTAGGTTATGTAGGTTAAAGCCAGTATCCACGGTGGTTACAACACACCAGCAGGTATGGTTGTAAATCAAAATATGTAGTTTCAGGTACTTGTATTATCATTACCGATTTTTTTTTTTTCGTGCCGCATAACATTTTGTGAAAAAAATAAATGGTTTCGCTGTTTACTTAATTAAAGTTAAAAGACTTTTTCCAATTTTGACTCACAGTCAAATCTTTGGGCGAAGTGGTATAGCCGCTGTGAGTGAAGAACTTATATTTATTTTGTGAAAGCAGCATACCTCTTCTGCATGGACAGGTGAATTCGGTACACGGATAGCGCCAAACGATGACACAGCGTTGGGTTTTCTGTTGGATCGTCGACTGTCTACATCAGATTCAGTCCGTCCTGTCGACAAATCCTCCGTCGTTTCATACGATTCCGTCGTTTGTTCATCTGTTCGTGCGGTTTCCGTTACTTGGTTTCCAGAAGCCGCGCTTTCACGAGACTGGCGAGATAGTTTCCCGCGCGATTCTCTCGGTGTTTCCCGCACAGAAGACTTCGACTGCTGCGATGCACCAGGTGTTTTATTTAATCCCGTCTGTGACTGTCGAGTTTTGGGGACATTTTGAGACGCTTGCGATGCATTTACGGTAGAACCATTGTGATCATGCTCAACAACTTCCGGTGTGCCAGACAGACGTTCCAAAAGCACCCTCTCTGCACTCGGCGTCCTGGATATCCCTGACACCCGACTCGTTCTGCTCTGCCCTCTAGATGGATTATATTCTCCACTCCTCTGAGAAACAGCTCTAGTTTGATTTGTTTGAGAAGCAGCCCTTGAATTTGTTGACTGATTTACGGGAGAATTACCGACGAGTTGACTTCTTTGTGATGATGCTCTGCTCTGTTCATTCCTAGTTCCAGGCATTGTAGATCTAGAGAAGACTATATTCTATTCTTCTCTCTGTGTTTGTTTAAAGCCTGCAATGTGAAATGTTTTAAACATCATGGCATTTATAAAAATCGAATTACGATATTTTCAAAGATTTATTGAATAGACAGGCTGGAAACGGGCGTTACCGCGTTTTGTGAAAACCTAAACACATTGCGTAATCCATCCTTCTATCTTGGATATAACCCGATTCACAAGTTTATACCGCTGACTTCAGAAGGTAACACCTTAAGAAAACCTTAAGAAAACATTTTAGGACAATTTTTTTCTTCTTCATAATGAGCAATTTGTACTCGCCTGTCTATTAAATATTCCTTATATTTGTTTTGTACAGTTAAATTAGAATTGTCAAATACTGCTCACTTACGATCGAATTGCCCCAATGTTTTCCACTTTTACTCATAGGTTATCCATCCAATTATAGAGATTTTCCATTTTTTGAAAAAATATGTTCGAAGTCGTCTGCTGCAGAACTTTCGTATGAGGGAAAGGGTTTAAGGTTGTATGTTGTAGCAGAAATACACCAACGACCGCATCAACATTCTTCTGTATTTATCTTTTATATATGTTCATCTCCGACTCGTGTTTTTTGGGTACGTTGTGTTTTATATGTAGTGTTTTCATCGCTTAACATACATAAGAAGAAACCGTTATAATAGTAAATACTCAAGTCTGAAAAGAATAACAAATATGTAATTGCACTTACTTGCGGTGTTTGGCTGTACTTCTTTAAACGCAACTGTTAACTCTACATCAATATCTAGTTATACAAAGAAGTGAGAAAACTGTTAATATCAATATCTTGTGTTTATTTAAACAAGTTTGAATATTTAGGAATCAATAGGGATATTGGTCCATAAGCTGATATAATATGTTTGAACTCTTCCACCATGAAAACATAAGAATGGAAACGGTGGACGAGCGTATGTATGATCTGGAGTATTCTGAAACAAAGTAGAAAATGGCGACCCCTTCAAAAATACAACAAATCTGCAGCAGACTACTTTGATAAAGTTAAATCAAAAGTTTTGAAACTCTCTATAAATGAAAAAAAGAAAAATATATATTGAATAAAGTTGAAATCATTGTGGTAAATGAAGAAAATGCTCATTATCAGCAATTTCTCCTTTTGTCACAATGTTTCCAAATCTCGTCGTTTGCAGAGTGTCTGTATTTGGGAAATGGTTTATATTGGACACAATCAATTCCACTATTTCCTCAAATAAAGTTAAAAGCCATCAGATGCATTCAAAGTCGTTTTACTGGGATAATAAAGTGTCGTTTCTTCATATTGATTCTACAGTTTTCTGCAGTTTAAAGTAAACATACCTATGCTCTCGTCGTTAGCTGAGCACCTATTTGTTTGAATGACGTTTTCCGTCGTTTTCAGTGTAGTAGACTCAGTAGGATCACGTAGTTTCCCGTGTGATTTACCAGAACTTCCAGTATTATCTCCCCTAACAACTGTGCACCGTAAGTAAAACTATCCCCGTATCCCTGGGCCTTTTCCTGTCATGTGATCTATCGATTTGTATATTTGTTAAATATATATTTCAAGATGAGTGTGTACTCGTGACTTCCATTATACGAGTGTAATAACTAAAACATGAAGTCAGATATCTGCTTTTGTCCTGGCCATATAATTCTTCACGTGAACATTTAAATTCGATTTTTGAAATATATGGCCCCGTTTTCCATTAATTATTGACTGAATATTGCTACATACATAAAGTTATAACTATTTACTACAAGAAGTATTCCCTCAACCGGCTTTTGCTGTTATTTTTTTTATAACTTTGGTTCCGTGCTCTCAAAGGCAGAAAGAAAATATGCAAGTTTTAAAGTAAATTCTTGAGCCGTTCCACGAGATAACCAACATAATGGCCTCTGCGTAATTTATCGACCCAGATTAGCATGCACAGGCTAATCCGGGCCGACACATTCCGTATCAGAGGGATAAAGGTATAGAGTAATTATTTCTGAAACAGAACATCCTCATGAGGCGAATAGTGTATGTCCGGGTAAGTCTGCGCGGAATGGTTAAGCTTAAATATATGGCCCCGTTTTCCATTACTTACAGTTAGAACTAGAACTATCATTGAAGATGATAAATACCCCCAAAACAGCACCTTGATTCAAAATATGGCTTCCGACCGAACAACAAAAGTGCCATAACTCTTTAAAATTACATGCAATTGTAAGACCTGTAGGATATGCACATCTCCTCTTGGTATAGAAGCTTCATGTAACATTTTATTGAATTCCACCCAGTGGTTTGTATGAAATAGGCCGGACAAAATATGGCTTCCGGCCGACCGACCAACCGACCGACACAGTGACTCCTATATACCCCCCCCCCCCCCCCCCCCCCCTCCCCTCAAAAAAACACTTTGTTTTTTTGGGGTATAATAAGTATTATTGACTGAATATTGCTATATACATATGGTTAAAACTATTTACTACAAGATGTATTCCCTCAACCGGCGTTTGCTCTTCTTTGTTTTATAAATTTTGGTTCCGTGCTCTCAATGGCAGAAAGAAAATATGCAAGTTTTAAAGTAAATTCTTGAGCCTATCCACGAGATAACAAACATAATGGCCTCTGCGTAATTTATCGACCCAGATCAGCATGCGAATGCTATTCCGTCTAAGGGGGATAAAGGTTAATAGTAATGATTTCTGAAACAGAAAGCCCAAAGGAGGCGAAAAGTGTATGTCCGGGTAAGCCTGCGAGGAATGGTTAGGCGGATCCGGGTCGATACTTTACGCAGTCTACAATGAAGGTTCACTCGTGGGACGTCTCACTTGTTCTCTAACGCAATCACGAGCATTTCTTACAATTAAACGAGGATTACTTACTCAAGCCTTCGACCATTCAAGTCAAACTATGTTAACTCTTTCATCGCCAAAGGCAATCTTGAGGTTTTTGCAAACAATACCGATTCAGGTGAAATCAGCATTGTTTGCCTTTTGGTTATCAAAATAGTCCTAATTTTTATTACATGAGAAATGGAGACGCCCGATTTTGAACATGGAAGAGTCTAATTTAAACAATTCGGCGCTAAAAAAGAGTTAAGATTGCTAGTTTCAACGTTAAAAACTATTAGATCTGATCTGATAAACTTCTACACTAAAATGTGCAAACAAATTGGGTTGCTAACACAGTAGCCATAGGTTTGATAAACAGTACTTTCGTGCAACAAAATGGAACGACAAAACTCTCACGAATTTATTTTCACGATTTTATTTCAGATTAAGTACCTGTCAGATCATGGCAGCACAAGTGAAATGTTTTCTAAACAAGCCTTTGTAAGTAATATGCGAACAATGTAGATCAAACTGTGAGGATGGACTGCCTGATCAGAATCCTTCAGTGACTGTTCACAAAAAGTCAACTTGTACATTTCTCATGCACTGTCTCACTTTAACCCTTTCGCTCATATAGACGCTTTCTGACGCCTCTGCAGCAGACGGCTTTTTGAAAACATAGTGACAAAAGAAGAAATTGCACAAAACGTGCAATTTCTCCTTTTGCCACAACGTTTTCCACTTTTTGTCATAGGTTATCCATTCAATTATAGAGATTTTCTATATTGTGACAAAATACGTTCAAAGTCGTCCGCTGCAGAATTGTCGTATGAAGGAAAGGGTTAAAGCAAACATGTTTATAATGACTAGGAACAAAGGATGATCGATTGGTGTTTAACGCCGTTTTCATTCTTTTATTTTAGTCATATCACAGCGGTCATTTCACATACCCCCGTGTGTTTCCTGGTTTTCTGACATCAGTACTGCACACAAATTCAATACTTTAGTTTACCACAGTACTGCACACAAATTAAATAGTCTTTAGTTTACCATGGTATATATATTAGCATACGCAAGCCAAGCATTTCATCGAAACATTGACTTTGTTATTAATAAATCTTAGCGAAACGTACAGCGTAAGATTAAGTTTTAACTTGTTTATTTTACATCGCTTGCGAAACAAGCTTAAAGTTAATATTAACCACGCTCGGTGTCTGCTTCCTGGAGACATAACCAGTACTCGCGCCGTTTGTGTGGAAAAAACCGCAAAGGCAGAACCAGCTCATCACGGGATTCGAACCCGGGACCTTTGGTACGAGATACCACTGTACCACTGTATTCCAGCGTTAGATTTGCTGGTGGTTGTAAACATTTCTATAAGATTTTACGAATTATTTTGGCCATGCCTAAGAAATACCCTTACACAGACAGTCACCGCCAGAAGAATTACCTCTACATATGCTGTGGATCATTATCAAAATTAAATTTAACAACAGAAACAATCTAAATAGGGTACCAACTTTCTGAGTCATATTTCAAAACAACTTCCACAATTGCACATCGAGAGTTCATTCATGAACACGTATGAAGCGTGTGAGGTAAAAGCTATCGACTAAGTTTGTCAGTTTTCAGTGAACATAAATATTGATATCATGTAACATTGTGAAAGGTGACTGTAACTGGCGACATTATTTCATAATTTTCCATAAAATCAAGGTTGTAATGTACATAATTACAACATTCTAGTCATCAACGGAATTATTTTTTGAATTAAGGAAAGACCGATGGTTCTGTGTGGATTTGCATTTTAAGGGAGGTGAAACACAACTAATCGAAAACAATGCCAAACGAATGAAAGCCAATCAAATTGTGATATTAATGTTGATCATATCACGGTTGCGCCCCAATGTTGTATTTTCGAAAATAGGCATGCTATATTAGGTTCGGATCGCTTCGCTGAATAATAGTATGTAATGCTTTTTTTTTTTAGGTTCTTGCCACACCATCATTTTGTGAATATTTTGGGACTAAATCAGTAAAAACAGTTGTTAGAGACATAGTTTTATTTAACGATATTTCGTACATCATTTAATATGCAAAAAACAACCAATCTCGATGAAGATTTTTTTCTGAATTTTAGCTTACAAATGTAAGCGAACGCTCGTCTGCTTTTTTCTAGGCCTATATGTGGAAAAAGGGTGATCCCCGGGATGGGGCTTATTTTAACCCCAGGGGCATAATTTGAACATTATTGGACGAGGACCACGAGACAATGCTTCACACCAAATATCTAAACGCTAGACCTTTCGGTTTCAAGTTTTTCCCTATATATCTCTATGTAAATTGGGATGACAAAGGTACTCATTTTCATTTTTCTGAGAAAGTGAATCTTTGGAAAGGGAATATAGGCTCGTATTACCAATAATTCTAAATATGTTTCTCATCTTGGTAGAGGGTACCCCAAGGAACATTTGTGCAAAATAATTTTCAAATCAGTCCAGTTCTTTTGGACAAGAAGATTTTTAAAGTTATGGCAATTTTCCCCTTTTCTGATGCCGCAGCAACCAAAGTTCTACTTGGAATTAAATTCTTTGAACAACTTTAAAAGAGGACCAGCTAAGGAACATTCTTGTGGAATAATTTTTAAATCAATCTATTGGTTTAGTAGGAGAAGTCATTTGTAGGAAATTGTAAACAGACGTACGTACAGACGACGACGATGGACGGTTAGTGATCATAAAAGCTCACCTCGCACTTTGTGCTTAGCTGAGCTAAAAAGTTGAAAGCATTGGGACAAAAGGAGAAATTGCTTGTTTTAAGCAATTTCTTCTTTTGTCACATTGTTTTCAAAAGACGTCTGCAACAGAGGTGTTAGAAAGCGTCTATATAAGGAAAAGGGTTTAGTAAAATTGCTTTATTCCATTGCAGCCCTTAATACAGTACATGTATATAGTATTGTATAACAAAGGAAGAACTCTAAACACTTTATTAAGTTATCACAGTGAGGATATCAAAGAAAAAAACATTAAATTATTAATAACAACCCTTTGCAACATACAACACATCTGCAGCAGACCACTTGGTACTTATCTCCTCAAAAATAAGGAATATGTCAATGACAAATAGTTTAATTATTTAAGAGTTATTATGAGCAATATCTTCCTTTGTCACAATGTTTTTATAAGTTGCCTGCTGCAGAGGCGTCAGAAAGTATGGGAAAGGGTTAAAAAAGGTTCCTGAACCTTGCATTTAAAACTTTAGTTGACATGCATGTAGTTAAATATCTAATTGCAAAGCATGAATATCTGTTCAAACTTAAAACACTAGGTTTTTCAATATAGTGTTTAATTTATTGTCATTCACCTTTAAAAACAAGAGGACCTGAGTGATAGTAAATTATTAGCAAATACTTAACTGCAAATATCTGGGGAAATTATATCAGGAGTGCAATTGAAACTGCAAGGAGTGGACACTGTTAAAGAAATAGCTTATCAGTAAAGGCCATTTGTATCTTGGAATCTAACAAGAACTTTATTAAGAATGGAATCATAAAGTTTTGTCATTTTGCGCCTTTCCTGATGGCGCCCTGCTGCCCTATTTTTCAACGAAATCAATATGGCTTGAACAAGTTTTTAAAAGGGTCAGGTCACTCAATGAATATTTCTCACAAATTATTTTAGAATCGGACAAGTGGATTATGAAGGAAAAGGATTTTAAAGTTTGGGTATTTTTCTCACTTTCTGATGCCACAGCAACCAAAGTTATATACAGAACAATTTTGAAAGAGGACCAACAAAGAAAGATTTCTGTGAAGTTAAGTTGAAATTGGTCCAGTGGAATGGTAGGAGTTGTCATTTGTAGCTACAAGTTCAATTTACCCCTTTTGTGATGATGCATGATTGCATTGATTTTGTAACCAGTCATTATGGATTGAACAAATTAAGTACAGGATCGTTGAAGTAAGATTCCTATTTAATTGTCTTAAAATCAGACAACAAAATTTCACAAAAAAAGTTTTTTTACGTTTTGTCATTTTGCACGTTTTCTGGTGCCGCCTGGCTGCCATGTTTTTAAACCAATCAGTATGGCTTGAACAATTTTTTGAAGAGAGTCACCCAGGGACTTAAAGTTTAGATGTTTTGCCCCCTTTCTGATGCCACAGCAACATAAAAAATCCATGGAATTTAAATCTGTGAACAATTTTGAAAGAGGAACAACAAAGGAACATATTGTGAAGTTAAGTTGAATTTGGTCCAGTGGAATGGTAGGAGTTGTCATAAGTTCAATATACCCCTTTTGTGATTACATATGGTTTCTATGATTTTGTAACTAATCATTATGGCTTGAACAAATTAAGTAGAGAATCCCTGAAGAAAGATTTCCATTAAATTTTCTTAAAATGAGGACAAGAAATTTCATAAAAATGGAATTTTTAAGTTTTGTCATTTTGCCCCTTTTATGGTGCCGCTTGGCTGACATGCTTTTCAACCAATCAGTATGGCTTGAACACTTTTTGTAGAGGTTCACCCAATGAACATTTCTACCAAAGGATATTGGAATCTGACAAGTAGATTCAGAGGAGAAGAATGTTAAAATTTTGCCCCCTTTCTGATGCCACAGCAACATAGAGTCTCCATGGAATTTAAATCTGTGAACAATTTTGAAAGAGGACCACCAACTCCTGTGAAGTTAAGTTGAGTTTGGTCCAGTGGAATGGTAGGAGGTATCATTTGAAGCTAAAAGTTCAATATACCCCTTTTGTGATGACGTATGGATTCAATGATTTTGTAACCAATCATTATGGCTTGAACAAATTAAGTTGAGGATCACTGAAGAAAGATTTCTATTAAATTTTCTTAGAATGAGACAAGCAATTTCACAAAAATTGAAATTTTTAAGTTTTGTCATTTCGCCCCTTTTCTGGAGCCTCTTGGCTGCCATGTTTTTTCAATCTATCAGTATGGCTTAAACAATTTTTGTAGAGGGTCACCCAATGAACATTTCTACCAAAGGATATTGGAATCTGACTAGTAGATTCAGAGAAGAAGAATTTTAAAGTTTGTACATTTTGCCCCCTTTCTGTGAACAATTTTGAAAGAGGACCACCAAAGGAACATTCCTGTGAAGTAAAGTTGAATTTAGTCCAGTGGAATGGTAGGAGGTATCATTTGTACATAAACTATGATTTTGTATCCAATTATTATGGCTTGAACAAATTAAGTTGAGGATCACTGAAGTAAGATTTCTATTCAATTTTCTTAAAATCAGACAAACAATTTCATAGAAATGGAATTTTTAAGTTTTGTCTTTTTGCCCCTTTTCTGATGCTGCCCGGCTGCCACGATGTTTAACCAATCAGTAGACTTGAACAATTTTTGTAGAGGGTCACCCAATAAACATTTCTACCAAAATTTTATATTGGAATGATGGATGACAGACGACGGACGAAGGACAGAGAGTAATCAGAATAGATCACCATAAGCCTTCGATCTAAAAAAAAATGAAGGAATATCTTTCCGAGTAAAAAAAAAACGCCTTAGAAAATACAGTGAGAAAAACTTTCAATTTCATTGCAATTTATTCTTTTCTTTCATTACATTGTTCTGAATTGTTCTGTGGAATTTTCTAACCCGCTCCATAGTGCTTATAACCTTTTCTAGATAAAGATGCCTCTAATGTAGTTTGTAAAATCGTTGTAAGAAAAGGAAACATTACTTATAATAAAAAAAATTACTCCCCTTCCACAACGTGTTCCCATCCATTCAAAAACTTTGTGTCTAAATCTTTAGTTCTGCCTGCACATAGGTACTTTAAATTTGGCAATCTATTACCCTCTACAACTTATAGACACATCAGAAGCAGACGTCTTGTGAAAAAATTATAAATTTCTCCATTTGGTCACACTTTTATAAATTGTAATAATTATACTTTCATAAAAAGAGATTTTTCATATTTTGGCCTAGATGTTTTTAAAGTCATCTGCTGTAGATTTGTCATATGTGGGAAAAAGATGATAATCATATCAGTTCAAGTGTTATATCTTTCCCACAAACAACAAATCTGCAGCAGACGACTTTGAAAAAATATAGGCAAAAACACAGAAAATCTCCATAAATGAAGACAAAATTACTGAAAAAAGTTGAAAAAACAATGTGGCAAATGTAGAAATTGCTCATTTTGAGCAATTTCTCCATTTGTTATGATGTTTTCAAAAGTCGTCCGCTGAAAAGGGTTAAAATAAAGGAGTTACTGAATAAATTCATCATTGAAAAACAAACACTTGGTTTCTAGCCCTAAATATAATATCACGATGGTTTACCATCATTTAAATTTATTTGTTCAACTCCCTCATGTAATCCAGTTACATTGTCATTTCCTCCACAATCATTGGTCTGGTTGGTGGAGCTACTCTGTGATTGGTTATCAATAGAAGTGGTTGGTGTTTCAGCATTTTGACTAGTAGCAGGAGGATTGGATGGCACTGGTTTATCTCTGGCTCCAAATATAGTACTACCCACTCGGACATTTGAACTGCCTAACTCAATCTTAAAAGAACATAGACAAGTTATTGAGAATTGCAGGCAATACAGAATTCACCTACTAGCTCTTTCTGACACCTCTGCAGCTGACGACTTTTGAAAACATTGTGGCAAAAGACATGTACATGTAGTTTTCAACTCTATTAAGCTATTACATTTTCGTTTTTAAAGGTTTTCTAAAATGTCGATTAGATGTTTTCAAATTCAACTACTGCATAAAATGTGTATGTGGGAAAGGATTAACTAATTGCATAACCTAGATCAGACAAGATTCTCGGAGGAGAGAGAAGACTTTTAAAAGTTCATTGTAGCCCTATCATGAAAATAAACCCAGTACCCTTGCAGCCACGCTTTTCGATCAATCTACATGGCTTGTAGGAACATGATAGAGGATCATCCAAGGAATATTTCTACAAATGTATTTGGAAATCTGTAAGATCCTTTCAGAGAAGAAGATTTTTAAAGTTATCCCCGTCCATATTAGGCAAAACAGCCCCGCCCCTTAGCAGTCCTGTTTTTCAACCAATCAAAATAGCTTGAACAAATCTGATAGAGGATCACCAAAAGAACATATCAACAAATATTTTTCCCAGAGAGGAAGATTTTTAAAGTTTTCACAATAGCCATATTAGGCCCCCTGGCAGCCACGTTTTTCAATCTAATTTTGGGTCACCAAATGATCATATCCACAAAATTATTTGCAAATCGGCCAGATACATGGCTTGAAGGAATCTGATAGAGTGTCATGTGACACCTAAGGATCATTTCTACAAAACGTTTTGAAAATCAGCCAACACATCAGCCTAGTTTTTTTCTTTCTGTTGCGATGGAAACCAGAATTCTGCATGGATCCAAACAAATTGAAAGAATTTTGGTGAGGACATTGAGAGGATGCATGCTGTGAAGTTAAATTCAAATCGACCCACTGGTTTGAGAGGAGAAAAAGTTGACGCGCGGATGAAGGATGCCAATAACTTGTGGTCAGTTGAGCTTAAATCCTCTTGGCAAAATGATGGAACATATCTAACAAGAGGGCCATGATGGCCCTAATCGCTCACCTGTTTTTTTTTTTTTTCACTTTAGCTATATAAGCCCCGCCCCTGGCGGCCATAGTTTACGACCAATCAACTTGGCTTGAAGGAATCTGATAGAGGGTCACCCTAGGAACATTTCTACAAAATTATTTGAAAATCGGCTTGACACTTTCGGAGAAGAAGATTTTTTAAGTTTTCACTATAGCCATATAAGGCAAAATAGCCCCGCACCCCCTGGCGGCCATGTTTTTTGACCAATCAACATTGCTGGGAGGAATCTAATAGAGGGTCATCCAAGGAGCATTTCTACAAAACTATTTGAAAATCTGCCAACCAGTTTGGGAGAAGAAGATTTTTTAAGTTTTCACTATAGCCATATAAGGCAAAATAGCCCTGCCCACTGGCGGCCATGTTTTTTTCGACCAATCAACATGGCTTGAAGGAATCTGATAGTGGGTCACTTAAGGAACACTTCTACAAAACTATTTGAAAATCGGCCAGACACTGTCGGAGCAGAAGATTTCTAAAGTTTACACTATAGCCATATAAGGCAAAATAGCCCCGCCCCCCCCTGGAGGCCATGTTTTTCGACCAATCAACATGGCTTGAAGGAATCTGATAGAGGGTCATCTTAGGAACATTTCTACAAAATTATTTGAAAATAGGCCTGACACTTTCGGAGGAGAAGATTTTTTAAGTTTTCACTATAGCCATATAAGGCTAAATAGCCCCCCCCCCCAAAAAAAAAAATTGTTGAAAACAACGCTAAACTAACATTAAATCAATTCACCTTACAAGGTTTAAATAAAAGATATACTCACTGCATGTTCATAATCAGATGACATTCCCATACTGAGCTCCACTTCGGTCAAACTTAAGTTTAATTCTTTACATAAATCTTCTCTACATTGGACTAATTTCTGGAAATACAAATGTAATATATTTTACCTAAAAGCATTACACAAAACACTTGTGTTCATGTTTTGACCAATTGACCTTGCTTTAACAATCTTGGTATATTGATTTGTTTCAATAGTGTTTCACACAGTTTTCATCAGATTTTGGTCATACCAGGGTGTTTCCTGAGTAAATTACTAATACTACTGGTTTATGCTGACACATAGTAATCAGTTACTTGATTTGTATCTTGTCATAATACAACTACCATTAAAATATATGCAAGCACTCCAGAGGAAATGAATAGAAAACATTTATGACATAATGATGGAATGACAGATAGACATTAGAAGGTAAAACTGTATTGCTCTAGCAAAGTTTTGTGTGGGAATGAAATTGGAATTATAACACATTTGACAGAAGCCAATGGACATATCTGCAAAAGCTGATTGAAATTACATAAGTGTTTCAGTTGAAATTGTGTTTGTAGAAAGTGATGAAAAGGAATATATAACAAGAGAGCCATGATGGCCGTGGATCGCTCACCTATGCAATATGATTTGTAATGCAGTCAGGTAAACCTATACAAGAGGCCCAATGTCAAATTAAGTCTATTTGACACAAGGCAAAATAACCCAAGCCAACCAATATTGTCCATCTTTTTTCAAATAAATGACATAAGGAAATTGATAGGTCTGTTTAAGAAAAGACGATTTCAAAATGTCTCTATCTCTCTATGTCAAACAGGTGAACCTCCAGGAGTGGCCAATTTTTACCAGGGCATAAATTGAAATACCCTTGGTAGAGGACCACTAGACAATGCTACATAATAATACGTAACTCATATTTGTTGTAAGTAAATGTCATGTATTTTGGGCCGGAGGCCTTTGACTGCAACAGGCATGCAATTTTGAAAACATCTGAACAAAAATCGGAAACTTTCTATTAATGAAAGAATAGTCACTGAGTAAAAATTGAGGGAAAGCGTTGTGACAAAAGGAGAAATTATTCATTATGAGCAGTTTTTCCTTTTGTTACAATGTTTTCAAAAAGCGTTTGTTTCAACAGTGCTAGAACGTGTCTATGTGAGGGGAAAGGGTAAAATTATTACGTAATTTATATTTGTTGTAAGTAAATGTCATGTATTGGGCCGGAGGCCTTTGTCTGCAACAGGCAGGCAACTTTAAACAAGAGGGCCAAGGTGGCCCTAAATCGATCACCTAATTGATAGTAAATTAGTAGCAAATATTTAACTGCAAATATCTGGAAATTTTTATCAGGGAGTGCAAATGAAACTGAAACGAGTGGACACTTCTCAAGAAACAGCTTATCAGTAAAGGCCATTTATATTTTGAAATCTAACAAGAACTTTAATAAGAATGGAATTATAAATTTTTGTCATTTTGCACCTTTCCTGATGCCGCCTTGCTGCCCTGTTTTTCAACGAAATCAATATGGCTTCAACAGTTTATTTAGAGGGTCACTTGAGAAACATTTCTACCAAATTATCTTGCAATCGCACAAGTAGATTATGTAGGAAAAGGATTTTAAAATTTGGGTATTTTTCTCACTTTCTGATGCCGCAGCAACCAAAGTTCTCAATGGAATTTAAATCTTTGAACAATTTTGAAAGAGGACCACCAAAGGAACATTCTTGTGATGTTTTGTGGAAATTGGTCTATTGGAATGGTAGGAGTTGGTTGTCATTTGTAGCTAAAAGTTCAATTTGCCCCTTTTGTGATGACGCCTGGTTGGTATGATTGTGTAACCAATCAAAACGGCTTAAAAAGAGGATCATTACAGTAAGATTCGTATTATATTTTCTTAAAATCAGACAAACACTTTCATAAAAATGGAATTTTCAAATTTTGTCATTTTGCCCCTTTTCTGATGCCGCCTGACTGCCATGTTTTTCGACCAATCAGTATGGCTTGAACAATTTTTATAGAGGGTCACCCAAGGAACATTTCTACCAAATTATATTTGAATCTGACAGGCAGATTCGGAGGAGAAGATTTTTAAAGTTTGGACATTTTGTCCCCTTTCTGATGCCGCAGCAACCAAAGTTCTCATTGGAATTTTAATCTTTGAACAATTTTGAAAGAGGACCACCAAAGGAACATTCCTGTGATGTTTTGTGGTAATTGGTCTATTGGAATGGTAGGAGATGGTTGTCATTTGTAGCTAAAAGTTCAATTTACCCCTTTTGTGATGACGCCTGGTTGCTATGATTGTGTAACCAATCAAAACGGCTTAAACAAATTGAAAGAGGATCATTACAGCAAGATTCATATTATATTTTCTTTAAATCAGACAAGCATTTGCATAAAAATGGAATTTTCAAATTTTGTCATTTTGCCCCTTTTTTGATGCCGCCTAACTGCCATGTTTTTCGACCAATCAGTATGGCTGGAACAATTTTTATAGAGGGTCACCCAAGGAACATTTCTACCAAATTATATTTGAATCTGACAGGCAGATTCGGAAGAGAAGATTTTTAAAGTTTGGACATTTTGTCCCCTTTCTGATGCCGCAGCAACCAAAGTTCTCATTGGAATTTTAATCTTTGAACAATTTTGAAAGAGGACCACCAAAGGAACATTCCTGTGATGTTTTGTGGTAATTGGTCAATTGGAATGGTAGGAGATGGTTGTCATTTGTAGCTAAAAGTTCAATTTACCCCTTTTGTGATGACGCCTGGTTGCTATGATTGTGTAACCAATCAAAACGGCTTAAACAAATTAAAAAGAGGATCATTACAATAAGATTCATATTATATTTTCTTTAAATCAGACAAGCATTTGCATAAAAATGGAATTTTCAAATTTTGTCATTTTGCCCCTTTTTTGATGCCGCCTAACTGCCATGTTTTTCGACCAATCAGTATGGCTTGAACAATTTTTATAGAGGGTCACCCAATGAACATTTCTACCAAATTATATTTGAATCTGACAGGCAGATTCGGAGGAGAAGATTTTTAAAGTTTGGACCTTTTGCCCCCTTTCTGATGCCGCAGCAACCTTAGTTCTCAATGGAATTTAAATCTTTGAACAACTTTGAAAGAGGCCAACCAGAGGAACAGTCCTGTGATGTTTCACGGAAATTGTCCTTGGAGTTTGGGAGGAGATGATGTTTAAAGCTAAAAGTTAACGCCGGACGGACGACGGACGACGGACAAAAAGTGATAGGAATAGCTCACCTGAGCCTTCGGCTCTGGTGATCTAAAAAGCATCGGAACAAAATCGGAAACTTTCTATTAACGAAAGAGTCATTGAGTAAAAATTGAGGGTCAAAGGCGCTAGAAAGTGTCTATGTGAGGGGAAAGGGTAAAATTAAAATTAATACGTAACTCGTATTTGTTGTAGGTAAATGTCATGTATTTTGGGCCGGAGGCCTTTATTTACGAAATAAAATATTTCTATATTTTGGTTTCAGACAAGAAGATTTTCAAAGTTTTCCTATAAATCTCTTATGTGAGCGGGGTCAATTTTGATACCAGGTGCATAATTTGAACATTTTTGTACAGGGCCCCTAGACCATGCTAAACAAGACAAGAAGATTTTGACCCCAGTGGTATAAATTGAACAATCTTCATAGAGGACCACTAGACAATGCTACACACCAACTATTTAAGCTCTTGGTCTTTCGGTTTCAGACAGTAAGTTTTTCAAACTTTCCCTTTCCTTTCTTTGATCAATTTTGTAAAGAGGATCACCCAAGGATTATTCCTATCAAGATTTAAAAAAATTGTTGACGACAGACATCAGGTCATCACAATAGCTAACTATGAGCACTTTGTGCTCAAGTGAGCTAAAAGTAAGGGGAAAAGCAAACATGAAATTCTTACCAAAAAGTCTTCATTTGGCCCTTTAGATGTGTCGTAACCATAAGCACCTATTGTCATCAAGCCAGAAAAGGTTAAATGTGGACATTTGCTTTTGATAAATGTCACTAAGTGTGGTACATCTTCTAGCTTACAACCAGATTTATCTGAATGAAGAAAAAATATATAAAAAAATATTTCACCCAATATAAACACGTAGATTCACTTGTGCTGTTTTTCAATGAAAGGGGATAGCTAAAAACCATCCTCAAAGTGTAAAAGCACAAAAAGATTCAAACTGAATTATGGAAGGCAAATCTTCAAGATCATTTGTCCAATATAAACTGTCAAAGTTTTTGATATTTCTAAATATTAAGAAAACCATGACATTGCTGATAGCAATCAAATTAAAACAGCCCTATGACAAACAGTTTACATTTCATATTGAATGGAAGCAGAGACTTTTACTATTTCGCACATGCAACAAATCAGCAACTGATGACTGAATACATTCAAAAATTAACAAGAGCACCGCATACGGCACAGACGCTCGACTGATAGGGAGAAAAAACAAGAGCACCGCGTACGGCACAGACGCTCTACTGATAGGGAGAAGAAAAAAAAAAATGAGCTAAACAAAAAACCTTAACCGGACGACCACGCCGCCGCCGCCGCCGACGCCAGGGTCATGACAATAGCTCTCGGTTTTTTTCAAAAGTCGAGCTAAAAATATGGAAAATCTTTGTAAATGAAAGTTATGAATATTCTTCACAAATGAAAACAGTGTGACAATAGTAAAATTGCTCTTAATGAGCATTTTCTCTCCTTGTTACAATATTTTCCAAAGTCATCTACTGCAGATGCATCAAAATGTGTCGGCATGTGTAAAGAGGGTTAAACCCTACGGTTGGTTTACCTGGAAGATAACTACAACAATGGACTACTTACTACTTTCACCGCTTGTATTGACCTGCACCATCACATACAGTGTTCCTGGACGTTGGAATTTCTCCCAATTGTTACTGAGAGTTTGTGCTAACTTTTGATTATCAACAGACTCTATCATGTACAAGTTGGGCAAAACTGTGTAACAAAACAAACATCAATTATATTTCTCAAAGTTTATGTCATACCTACGTCTACATATATGTATCAAATGCATACACACTTTAAAAACACTCTTACTGGTGGTTGTAGTTAGTAATTCATTAATTTTCAACAATATTTTGTTGTCCTGAGTAGAGAACTGTCATCAAAACTCAGTGCTACAGATAAGCTTTGCATGTTAATTGAGTATTACCCCTTGCATCCAAAGTAATTGAGAATATTTGACAAAAGCAATTAAGTATTTTAATTTTCATTACTCCATTAGTAATTTCAATATCTCTTACATGATCTTTAAAAGACATTCGCAATGGTTTCGATTCTCACGATAACTGTATATATTACGTCTATATTTGGTCAACACCGGTTTAAAATTGTTATGGTCTTTGGACAAACGGTGATAAATTAACACAACGCACGTTTAATGATTGATCATGCAATATTTGATTTTATTTGAAAAGAAGTCTGGTTACCTATGATTTTTAAGTAATGCTTAAACTATAGTTATGCAAATTTTAAAAAAAACCTGAATGTTAGATCATTGAAAAAAAAGTTTTGAATATTTACTGATTTTTTATGCATTGAATTTTATTGAATTATTTTTAATGGTGTAATTTTTTCGTGATGGCTACATTTTTACCTTTAATTCTTCTAGTCATATAAAGAGTGAAATGTTGCCAAACAAAAGATGTAAAATTGGAAATCAAATTTGAAAAATTAAAAAATATATATGTATTACATGGGAAACAGCAGTCCCATTTGTCAAAGTATGGCCCATCGGTTTAACCATTGGGGAATACTGAAGAAATGGCCGGGAAATTTTTCCAAGCCTGGTGACATATTTTTTTCTTCATATTTCTGAAGATTAGGTAATGTGCTATCAAGAAACCAATTTTCGTAAAATTCTGAATGTTTTCAAAAAATGATGAAACTGTAGCGAATGTCTTTAATTGTCATAAAACCATATCGTTTAATAAATAAATGCTTTCTTACAGACAACATCTACAGCAGACAACTTTGAAAGGGTGTGAACAACAAGAGGGCTAAGATGGCCCTAAATTGTTCACATTAGTGATAGTAAACTAGGAGTAACTATTTAACTGCAAATATCTGGGAAAATTTGATCAGGAGTGCAAATGAAACTACAGAGATGGGACATTGATAACCCTTTCTCTCATACAGACGCTTTCTGACGCCTCTGAAGCAGATGACTTTTGAAACTATTGTGGCAAAAGAAATTTCAAATGATGAGCAAATTCTCCTTTTGCCACAATGTTTTCCACTTTTAGTCATCGGTTAACCATTCAATAATAAGATTTTCACAAATATGTTCAAAATCGTCTGCTATCAGTCAAGGCCATTTGTATCTTGAAATCTAACAAGAACTTTAATAAGAATGGAGTTATAAAGTTTTGTCATTTTGCGCCTTTCCTGATGCCGCCTTGCTGCCCTGTTTTCAATGAAATCTATATGGCTTGAACAGTTTTTGTAGAGGGTCACTCAAAGAACATTTCTATCCAATTATCTTGGAATCAGACATCTTGGAATCAGACAAACAGATTATGGAGAAAAAGGATTTTTCAAGTTTGGGTATTTGTCTCACTTTCTGATGCCGCAGCAACCAAAGTTCTACACAGAATGTTAGTCTTTGAACAATTTTGAAAGAGGACCAACAAAGGATCATTCCTGTGAAGTTTAGTTAAAATTGGTCAAGTGGAATGGTAGGAGTTGTCATTTGTAGCCAAAACTTCAATTTACTCATTTTGTGATAATGCCTGATTTTGTAACAATCAATATGGCTTTAACAAATTAAGTAGAGGAACACTTAAGTAAGATTCCTATTCAAATTTCTTAAAATCAGACAAGATTTTTGTTTTCTTAAGTACTTAGATAGGTAAGAAAGGGGATACATACTTGTAATTTTGTTGGCTTTATTTCTTTGTACATGTCCTATTAAATGCCATCTTATATCAATACACTTTTCCAAGATCTGAAAAGGACAACAGCACAAATGCAGGAAACTGAACTCAACAACTGTTGACCTGGATTCATCGATCTATGTAAGGTTCTTATATCAAGATCAAGTCTTACTGTACAATCAAAATTTCTTGAGTTTATGTGGGTGGCTGTAAATTGTCCTCATGACAGAATAACCAGTTCCTTTCAAACCAACGTGCATAAATGGATACATTTTAGTATTTGTACAAAACTGGTACATAATCTATTACCATCTGTCCATGACTGTGTTGCCTAAATCGTTATGAAAGACAAAAATCATAATTCATTTCGAAAATTCGAATAATGATTGCTCCAGCTTGAGAAGATTCATTGTTGATTTGGCCAAATTTCATCAAAAAAGGGGCATAACTCTCCCATGTATGATGAATGCTCTAGAAAGAGAAAGGCGACACATTTGAAAAAAGTATAAAAGATGAGAAGTACCTCCTAACTTAGAAATTAGTCCTTTAACCCTTTCCCACATACAACAAATCTGCAGCAGACAACTTTGTAAATGTCTACTAAAAAATATGTAAAATCTCTAATATTGTAGGTATAATTACTGAAAAAAGTTGCAAACATTGTGACAAAAGGAGAAATTGCTTGTTTTACAATGTTTTCAAAAGTCGTCTGCTGCAGATGCGTCAAAATGTGTCTATAGGTGGGAGAGGGTTAGTTTGAGATCTGAACAGTAGGTTTTTCCAGAACTTGCATCCCTAAACGTTTTCAAAATGGTGCCCTCTGCAGAGATACAAACTATTGTCAGTATTAGGGAAAGAATTATTCATATCAGTTGACAAGAAAGTAACAAGTTACCAATGGTTCTCTGGCTTTTTCTTCTAACTCTTGAATCTGAAAGAAAATAGCATTTCTGCTTATCCAGTTCTCTGATCCAGACTGCTTTAAAAGTTTTTCAAGCTGCATACTTTTAAGAGTAATCACAACTTTCAACATAGAAAGGCTAAATAATTTTGCTTTCTAACGTAAATTAAATTCAAATTGTCGGTAAGAGATAAATTTAGCCTTTCCAACATACAGACGCTTTCTGACGCCTCTGCAGCTGATGGAAATTTGCTCATTCAATAGATTTTTTTTAACAGATGTTGAGAGTACAGTCGCCAAAAAAAATTGTGTGCACTGTAAAATAGTTCACCAATTCTGATTGAATACTCAAAACAGGCAAAAGTCATGTAAGAAAAATTAACAATATCATGCCTCTGTACATATTTATGGTTTTGATTCAGAAGATAGTTAAACGCAATTAGGTTACTTTCGTGAGATGGCCGGAGACACCCAAATCCCATACATGTAATCATGCTCAGTATTGACAGAACGATCGGATGTCAAGCCTTGCTTTCGCTTTAACTCTTGGATAAATAAATATACTGCAGAAAATATCCAATATCTTGGTTTTTACAAAGTAATATAAGTTACATTTATTGTTTATGGTGTTTAACATATCAAAATAACTCTTTAAGTTGTGGAGAGCCCAAGCTTGGTTCTTTATTGCACATTACAATATAGAAGGGAAACACCTCCTGTTTTGCGCATTACAATATACAAGGGAAACACCTCCTGTTTTACTTAGCGTAAGTAAACTTTCAAGGGATAGTTAAGATAAATAGTTGATCTACTGTTGAAGGACAGATTCATGAACTGTTACATTTATGCAGGCACTCAAATACATAGGATTTATGCTTCAAACAAATTAAATATACATTTCTATTAATTAAAATCAAGTTTCTTTTTTATTTTGAATGCAGTAAGTGTGTAAAAGAAACAAACTCAACAGAATATTGACCCTTATAATTAAATTAAATTAAATTTATGATATTGGGGCAAACATCCTGGTAAAAATGGAAATAAGTGTGAAAGATAACTGGAATCAGAGCGAAAAGACTAAAGGGCAAAATAACCTGGATTCTTATGATACTTACATAATTCTCTCCAAAGTGTCTTTGACCTTGATTATAAGCTGTAATAATGTCCCCAATAGGTTTAGTCTTTGATACAGCAACAAGCCTAGGATTAATCTGAGGAAGATTCTGAAGTAAACAAGAGGACAAGATGAGGAGGAGTCAACCTTAACCAAAGTTGGGGCCGAAATTGGGCCCCATTCACAATCAAAAGTCACCTCTTTTTTTTCCACAAAAGTAGGCCTAAATTTCAAAAATCTGCCTTTCTTCACATTTTACGTATCACTATTTTCACAATTGAAAGTGTCCTGGGCACAAAACAGCTAGAAACAAGAAAATGTGTCCATGGAACACGGATGCCCCGGTTGTTAACTATATTTTAAAACGGACGGACGAACAGTTGGTCCAACCTCAAATTGATACAATTTTTTAAACAATGATATGTTGATTGTCATTTGTGTGAAGTTTCATAATGATAGGACATCAGGTTCACTAAAATCTAACTTGACCAAAAACTTTAACCTGAGAATGGAATGGACGAACAGACAGACGAACAGACGGATGAACAGTTGGTCCAACCTCAAATTGATACAATTTTTTAAACAATGATATGTTGATTGTCATTTGTGTGAAGTTTCATAATGATAGGACATCAGGTTCACTAAAATCTAACTTGACCAAAAACTTTAACCTGAGCGGGACGGACGAACGGACGGACGGACGAACGGACGGACTAACAGACCGGAAAACTATATGCCCCTCATACCTCGTATGCCGGGGCATAAAAACACTGGGTCTTTTCCCATCCATATCTCTCTTATGACTCCACTAAACCCTATGTTGTGGAACTCAAAAGAATCATCCCACTGAGACGATTCTTTTGAGATCCAACAACATGGGCTAAGAGGGTCAAATAAGGATTTGGATGTGTGAAATACTCATCTTAATTCTAGAGCTCTGCAGCAAATTTTTTAGTACCAACAACATAGGGTTTGAGGGTCAAATAAGGACTTCGGGAGGTGAAATACTCGTTTTTATCTAGAGCTTGTGAGAAAAGGAAAATTACCATAGCTCTTTTCCCCCTTGCATGCATATTTCGACACATCTGCAGTAGATCATCTACTTTTAAAGAAAAACAGGGGCTAAATGAGAAATTGCCTATTTAAACCAAATTTTATCCAAAATCAATTATATAAAATTGAATATTTGTGAGTATTATTAATACTCACAAATATTCAATTTTATATAATTGATTTTATATTGCAGGATGCATGTACTATTAAATGAACATGCTTTGATTTAAAAGAGTTTCCACAGTGTTCTTTGATTCTGAATTTATTGACACTTGAGTAAACAGGAGAAGAACTAAAGAAAAGAGCCAAAAAAGGTCACCGAACTAACCTAAATTTTTAGGTCAATCACCTAGTCCTATAACATAAGGCTCCGTTGACAAGAGCTTGTGAGAGGTCATATATTATAGGACTAGTCAATCACCGAAACAAATTAGTGACATAAAAGCTTAGTCAAGTCTATTAACATAAGTAAATAATTAATTGTCAACAATTAAATTTTGCGATATAAATATATGTTGTGACCAACCGAAGGGCGTCGTTCAACCGCCTTCTGTATATTTTCGCTGACAGTTTTCAGCGATTTGATTATTCCTTCAGCATTTGAGTGTGCAGCCATTCTGCGAATCATTCTGTTTCATAACAAAACATTTAGTTATTATGCGCCGTTATTATGGGAATATAATAATCTTCGTTGTGAAGTATATTTTCTTTCATTGTTTATAAATATCATTCCTGTGTATGTTAACGAATCTGTATTGAATTCAAATAATATTATATTATAAGATCAAGTTGTCACTACATTTAATATTTATGTTTATATCATTCTGTTGCAGATTTATTCTTAATCGATTAAATAAAAAATATGAACTGTAGTCCAATTTCCATGAATAGACAAATAAAGAAGTTCCCAGGTCGACCAATCATAATTCGGTTTACTATTTTTTTAATTCAAGCTTTTTGATTGGCTAAGAGAAAATACAGTGGTCGAATTTGAAAGTAAATCAAATGATTGGGAGTTGGCAACATTAGCAATCGTAATATCATTTCAAAATAAATATGCCTCCAACGCAAAATAAGCAGAAGGAGAAGCTTGAAAATCAACATATCCAAGTAGCAGTTCGTCTCAGGTAAAGTATGCAGTTCTCACACGTAACATCACCAGATTTTAGTTCCTCCTTTCAAAGTTTTAGTTTCTATAATTTCCGGATTTTAGATTGTCAGACAGTGAATCTGAATATGTCTCTTGACGTTAGGAAGTGATAACCAGCAAACAGAGACTTTAATGAGCACACAGTACAAATACAGGAATATCTTTTAACATATCTTGGACATTCAAACATTGCAGTTAACGAGCTGGCTGATTACCTGCAAAGGAAGCACATGATCTGGATTCTAAAGAAATAGTGACATCAGAGTCAGACGTCAAAACGGGAATAAAAGAAACATGTTTAAACAAATGACAGTGGAATTATCCGACAGAGTTTGCTTCCAACATGTCTTATTAACACATTTATCCTTGACTGAGTTTCAGTGACCTTAACACTTTTTATTTAAATATTGAAGTTAATGTCGCAAAGTTTGAAACACACATAATTTAAATTTCGCTATAAAAGCTGTCTTTTTCTATACAGCAAGGCAGTAGAAGCAGGGACGTAGAATAAGATTATCTATGTCCCTGGTAGAAGTTATATTTCTCCTATACCCATTCATAACAACAGAATTTCACACATTTAAGCCCTGAACTACGGGAAGGTTCGGGTTTAAAGCCTAATAAAGGGATAAAAGTCTTTTTTAAAATTATCATCACAGATGGTTTTCGGTTTATATTTTCTTTAAAGTCATTAAGTCTTTTATGGAGATTTTCAGGTTTTTGTCACTATGTTTTCAAAGTCGTCTGCTGCAGATTTGTTGAATGTGGGAAAGGATTAACTTGGATATTTTTTGAAGAAGATTAATTGACAACATAATGGAAATATCATTTAATAGTGGAAATTGTTAATTTGCAAGATAAACTGGTACATGTTTAATATTTTTTGATAATTTTGGAAACTGCGACTTAATAAATTGAATTAATGAATATTTTTTAGAAAAAAAGGTTAATTTTTAGGGTTATTTGAGAAATAATGGTTGCATATATATACTTAGCAAAAAAAGAAACTTTACATACTTTAGGGCCTGCTTTAGAGGGTTAACGTTGACTTTATGTGAACGTTTTCGATATTTACCTAAAGGCCCGAGTATAGAGAGTACATCGACACAAAATGTGTGCATTCTACCATGCACGGGCTAGCACGCTTTTCACTTCCTGTTTTGACCACTTGCCTCGTGTTGACCTATCCCAGGTTCATTTCAATTGCTTTTTCTTAGGCAGCCACACACATCATTGACACGAAAACACAATATTGTTTACAGTTTTGACTGAAAACGTAAATGTTACGGCTATCCGAAAATGACAGAAATCAGGCTGTCGGTATGCTTAGAACCGACATGTCTGTAAATAACGTTGCTCTTCATTTTGGGTGCTCTAGGCAAACAATTCACAACCTGACAACTCTGTATGCAACTACTGGGTCAGTTACGGATAGGCCGAGATCAGGTTGGCCCAGAGCGACATCACGTAGAGACGGCCGGTACATTACGTTAACACACTTACGTAATCGCTTTACCCTAGCAACGGTAAGTGCACGGCGGTTTAGGGTCTCGGCTCAGACGATACGTAATCGTCTTAGACAAGATAGAGCACCAATTCATGCGCGTCAACATTATAAGGGACAAATTCTAACCGCGCCATAGAGCCGCCCGCTTAGCCTGGGCTCGATGTCACAGGCACTGGATACGTGCACAATGGCGAAACGTGATTTTTACCGATAAGTCATGCTTGAGGGTCAGCTTTGCTGACGGTAGGGTTAGAGTTTAAAGGGGACGGAACGAGAGATTTGCCCAATGCTGCGTGCAGGAACGAGACAGGTTTGGGTTTGGTAGCGTCATGGTTTGGGCGGGCATAATGGACAATCAGAAAACACATCTGCATGCAGTAGGGTATTTGAACATCTTGAGGAACAATCTCCCCCCATTCATGCAAAATCGGGGTCCTGGAGTGATTCTGCAACATGACAATGCGAGGCTCGCATTACGACACAATTCTTGGCTCAGAACGGCGTCAACGTCTTGCCGTGGCCGGCGGTTTCGCCCGACCAAAACCCCATAGAACACATGTGGGAAGAACTTGGGCGTCGGGCACGCATAAATCATCAAATAAACAATGTCAATGACCTGAGACATGCCCTCCTTGTTGAATGGCAGAACATACCCAATGACATCATTTGCCATCTCACAAATTCCATGAGGAGGAGAATAGCAACCTGCATTGAACCAATGGCGGTCACACACGCTATAAACACAACTTGATGCACATTGGCACTCAGATTGATACTCAAAAAGTCAATAAAACATTTCTTCACATTTTTATGATTTTTGAAATCGACCCCTACGTCTTTTGACCTTCATTTTGAAGAAACCCATACCCGACGCTGTTACAAACTCACAGATATTGCTTCCAAGTTTCATATAACATCTACATACGACATACGTACACTATATTGTTTCATAGTGACGTTATAACCATCAGCATCCCACGAAAAGAATGAAAAAGTGTTCCCTGTCAATATGAGCAACATGTATACAGATGCTTTATGACACCTGTTGCAGACTACTTCTTGAAACATTGTGACAAAAGGTGAATTTCGGGTCAAAATTATAATAAAGTTTCCATATTTTTGCATATATGTTTTCAAGTCATCTGCTGCAGATTTTTTGTATGTTGGAAAGGTTAAGACACTCAAATCTGAATCTGCACTGTTTGCCACTTATGTGCAAAAGGTTTCTAAAAACATTGTGTATTTGTATCGCGTTGCGTGGATGAGCAGGCAATTATTTCCACAATATTTTATGACATGTATGTAATAATAACCCCAATTTTGGTTTTCCTTTATTAATATTATACTGTCATTATTGTTGATAACCGGTACTCATCAACTGACATGCTGGGAAATAAACCCTAGCAAAACTAGACACATATTCCTTTAAGCATGGAAACAATCTAGAGCATTTGGATGCAGTTGATGTGGCTTATTTTTTATTAATTTATCATATTTATTTTAGGCCTTTAAATAGTTCAGAAAAGACCAAAGGCCAGTTCTCTGTGGTTGAAGCATGTGCTGCTACGAAAGAGATAACAGTGAAGGAGAAGCTTGGTATAAACCCCAACACTAAAACGTTCTCCTTTGACCATGTGTTTCCTCAAGATACCAAACAGGTACAGGTGTACAAAAGTGTTGTAAGTCCAATCATCAAAGAGGTTCTTAATGGATACAACTGTACAATATTTGCGTAAGTATTAGTCTATCAATTTATATGTTTGAATAGTTACTTTTGATATGAACATCTTTAGCTATATTACATACCAAAAAAAAAAAAGTACTTTTTATTAGCTTGATTTTTCGAAGAATATGAGCGCTATACTTCTCACCCTGGCATCGCTGTCCGCATCACACCTTGGTTAATGTTTTGCATGCATGTACTTAAATACTACGCATTGAAACTTTCTACAACCCTACCTAACTATCACACCTATGTAGATTATCAAGTTAGATAACTCTATCCTGCATATTATGCAAGTTATTGCCCTTTTTTTACTTAGAAATTCTGGTTAAAGTTTTGTGTGCAACTAAATTAAGTGTCCATATCTCAATATTTACTTGATGCATTGCATTGAACTTTATACAACCCAACCCAACTATCACACCTATGTAGATTATCAAGTTAGATAACTCTATCCTGCATTTGCTGCAAGTTATGGTCCTTTTTAGCTCACCTAAGCACGAAGTGCAAGGTGAGCTTTTGTGATCACTCGGCGTCTGTCCGTCTGTTAACAATTTCCTACAAATGACTTCTCCTACTAAACCAATAGACAGATTTCAAAATAACTTCACAGGAATGGTCCTTAGGTGGTCCTCTTTCAAAGTTGTTTAAAGAATTTAATTCCAAGTAGAACTTTGGGGAAAAGGGGAAAATTGCCAAATCTTAAAAAATATTCTTGTCCAAAAGTACTGGCCCGATTTGAGAATTATTTTGCACAAATGTTCCTTGGGGTATTCTCTAACAAGATTGTTCAAATATTTCCTATCCGTTGAAAAACATGGCCACCAGGGGGCGGAGCTTATTTTTATTATATGTGCATTGTTAAAACTTTAAAAATCTTCTTGTCCAAAAGTACTGGCCCGATTTGAAAATTATTTTACACAAATGTTCCTTGGGGCACCCTTTACCAAGATTGTTCAAATAATTCCAATCCGTTGAAAAACATGGCTGCCAGGGGGCGGAGCTTGTTTTCCATATATGTGCATTGTTAAAACTTTAAAAATCTTCTTGTCCAAAAGTACTGGCCCGATTTGAAAATTATTTTGCACAAATGTTCCTTGGGGCACCCTTTACCAAGATTGTTCAAATATTTCCGATCCGTTGAAAAACATGGCCGCCAGGGGGCGGAGCTTGTTTTCCTTATATGCGCATTGTTAAAACTTTAAAAATCTTCTTGTCCAAAAGTACTGGCCCGATTTGAAAATTATCTTGCACAAATGTTCCTTGGTGCACCCTTTACCAAGATTGTTCAAATATTTCCGATCCGTTGAAAAACGTTGTGTGAGTTCGAATCCCGGCTCGGCCAACTTTCTTTCCGACGTTTGACAAAAGTCAGTGCGACATGCGTCATTCGTCTTCCTCCAATGGACCAAGTCTATGTGGAAAAGCAGCCAGTTGCTTGGGAAGATTGTTGTGTGGAGTACTTGTGTGCGAAAACCAGGAAACATATGTGTAGGTGAACTGGCCGCCGTGATATGACTGAGAAATTGTTAAAAACGGCGTTAAACCCCAATCAATCAATCAACCGGTGAAAAACATGGCCACCAGGGGGCGGAGCTTGTCCTTATATACATGTACATAGTAAAATCTATAAAAATCTTCTTGTCCAAAAGTACTGGCCCGATTTAAAGATAATTTTGCACAAATGTTCCTTGGGGGACCTTCTACCAAGATTGTTCAAATTAATCTGATCCATTGAAAAGCTTGAACTCCAGGGGCGGGGCTTGTTTTCCTAATATGTGCATTGTAATATCTTTAAAAATCTGCTTGTCCAAAAGCACCTGCCTGATTTAAAAATGATATGGCACAAATGTTCCTTGGGTGACCTTCTACCAAAGTTGTTCAAATAAAACCGATCCGTTGAAAAACATGGCCACCAGGGAGGGTTGCTTGTTTTCCTTATATGTATAGAGTATAAAACTTTGAAAACTATTGAAGTTCTATTAAATCAGGTGAGCGATATAGGGCCATCATGGCCCTCTTGTTTAACTTATAAATAAATTCTGGTTAAAGTTTTGTGTGCAACTAAATTAAGAGACTATATCTCAGTATTTACTTGATGCATTGAATTGAAACTTTATACAATGCTTCCCAACTACAACAACCATGGAAATAATCAAGATTGATAACTATCCTGCATTTAATGCAAATTATGGCCTTTTTATGCCCCCGGAATCACCGATTCGGTGGGCATCTAGTTTTTGGCCTGTCTGTCTGCACGAAAAAAACTTTAACCTTGACCACTACTTTTGAACCATAACAGGTACGGCAACCATATTTCACATGTGTATTTCTTGTGACATGATCTTTCAGTCAGTACCAACATTTTTGACCTTGCGACCTTGACCTTTGACCTAGATGTTGCCATTCTTGAAAAAAACTTTAACCTTGACCACTACTTTTGAACCATAACAGGTAAGGCTACCATATTTCACATGTGTATTCCTTGTGACATGACCTTGTGACCTTGACCTTTGACCTAGATGTTGCCATTCTCGAAAAAAACTTTAACCTTGACCACTACTTTTGAACCATAACAGGTAAGGCTACCATATTTCACATGTGTATTCCTTGTGACATGACCTTGTGACCTTGACCTTTGACCTAGATGTTGCCATTCTCGAAAAAAACTTTAACCTTGACCACTTCTTTTGAACCATAACAGGTACGGCTACCATATTTCACATGTGTATTCCTTGTGACATGACCTTTCTGTCAGTACCAAAATTTTTGACCTTGCGACCTTGACCTTTGACCTAGATGTTGCAATTCGGGGGCATCAGTGTTTCACAAACACATCTTGTTTTACTTAGAAATTCTGGTTAACCCTTTCGCTCATAAGAAAATTATGCAGCTGATGACTTTGAACCTATTTTGTTAAAAAATAGAAAATCTCTCTAAAGAAAAATCGAGCTCTTAGTTATTGTCCTTTAATTATAGAAATTAGGCCATGATAAATTGATTGTGTGGTTCCTATTTCATGCTGAAAAAAAATAGGGTAGGTAGGTAGGGAAATTATTTTATTTTTTCAAAACATTTTTTTTTCTCAGCCTGCGCACAGTGTCCAGTTTTGTCTGGTTTTACTGCATTCTAATGTAGATAATGTTATATTTTAAACAAATTACTGAAATAAAGTTGCTTACTTACAAACTTGTTGAGTTGCTTTTTGTTCAGATACCCAGTGAAATAGCCCATTTTACCATTCTTGTTTTGCTTTAAATAGTGTGGGTTGAGTGTTTCTGACCAAAAGTGCACATGGATATAACTAATATGAAGTACAAATAAAACACATCATACATTTGTTTGTAGGCTTAACTCTTACAAATTTATTAAAACTGTAATATTTGGACAAACACATTTAAAAGATTGGTTTTTAATATTGGAATCACAATCAAATGTCAAATATTGCAGATCCTGACAAGATAGCTCTTAAACTATCTGCTCTGGATATGTGATAATTGTAGATGCTGTTAAGTGTAGTCAGATTGTGAGGTATCATAAAATAGTATCTTGTGAACTGCAGGACAAGGATTTACAAGTGCTCACAATTTTCAATGCCACCTTCTAAACCATAGTGTGAACATAGATCCTGCCTTCCAAGACCACTACCATATAATGGAATTTCAATAGGTGTTAAACACTGCAAATCACTGCGTGTCACTACCTTACCAAGAAGGTTATCATTATGTCTTGGTGGGGTTATTGGGTCACCACAACTGTATTCATACTCACTTAATAAAATGGAAAGGGATACTGCTTGTCTTTCAGTTAGTTTGTACTTGCAGTAAATAATATAGCAACCGAGGCTTCTGACATTCCACATGTAACAACAGATCTGTCATTTTGTGTTGTGCACATGCTATAATCACCAAATAATGGTTCTTCGATTAAGTTGACAGCTACTTGTTCTGTATCTGGTACAACAGTCTCATCCTCAGATAAAACTGTTGTGCATGAAAGTAATATTTCAACCAGAACTTGTAATACTATTAGTAGTGCTTGGTGAATGTTTTAGCTAGTATACTATATATGTTTGAATGTATAACCTCATGTTGACTAGGCCTCAGTTTTTTTTATGTACTTCATATCTGTTGGTGGACCGTGGTATTGTTCTTTCTTTTAACTATATATTAACATTTGTTGTTCCCTGTTTAACACTGCATAATACGGTATAAAGAAAACACTTGACAAGCTTGCTATTTAAGATGTAGCATTCATGTTAATATATATAAAGAATGCTTATCAGTTTGATTGATTGAATAGAAATTCTGTTCATATACAAAGTAAAAACTTTCTGAAGGTGTTATAAATGGAAAACTGTTTGCATTCTGTGTTGGATTCAAATGCCAAGTTTGTCATTCTTTAATATATTAAATTACAGGGTGATGGTGCACTGCTTCATTAAAAACTAGTACTTCTGTAGCTTTTACAATGGGTTTGCAAAAGGAATAACTAACTTTGCTAGTAGTATTTAGTGTTTTAATACACTATGTTTTATAAACCAGACAGTATGCACAGCTTTTTGTATCAACTACGTTCTTAAAACTACTCGTAGCGATAAAACCGGAAACCATTCACCGCTATTTTCGTACCATTTTTTTTCGTCCCGAACATTTTCGTATTAATTATTTTCGTCCCGCGCATTTTCGTAACAATTTTTTTTTTTTTTTTTTAATTTTTTTTTTTATTTTTTTTTTTTAAAAACATGAAAAAATGTTTTAGGGTCGGGCTGAATAATTAGGGTCGGTCGGGAAACCGGAACCACACAATCAATTTATCATGGCCTTACCTGAAATAGGTATTGTCCATTACTTTTGAAGCCTTTATCCAATCATCACCAAATTTATTCAGAATGTGTATGGGCATAGTATCTCGGACAAGTTCTATAACAAGCCATAATGCTTGAGCAGGGTTTCCACTGGACCATATTTTTTTTTGGCCACATTAAACCAAAATTTTGTTATGCAAGGGGGAGGGTTAGGGAGGGGGTGAGCCCCCTTCCGTGGGACATTTTTTTTTGTTCAGCTGTATTGATATTCATGGCTCTCATTCTTTTTTAGATCACCTTAGCCGAAGGCTGAAGGTGAGCTATTCTGATCACTTTTTGTCCGTCGTCCGTCGTCCGTCCGGTGTTAACTTTTAGCTTTAAACATCAACTCCTCCCAAACTCCAAGGACAATTTTCGTGAAACATCACAGGACTGTTCCTCTGGTTGGCCTCTTTCAAAGTTGTTCAAAGATTTAAATTCCATTGAGAACTTTGGTTGCTGCGGCATCAGAAAGGGGACAAAATGTCCAAACTTTGAAAATCTTCTCCTCCGAATCTGCCTGTCAGATTCAAATATAATTTGGTAGAAATGTTCCTTGGGTGACCCTCTATAAAAATTGTTCAAGCCATACTGATTGGTCGAAAAACATGGCAGTCAGGCGGCATCAAAAAAGGGGCAAAATGACAATACTTTAATAAAGTATCCTTATAAAAGTGCTTGTCTGATTTAAAGATAGTTTTGTAGAAATGTTCTTTCATTGATCATCTACATACTTTGTCAAGCCATATTGATTTGTTGAAAGGCATAGCAACCAAGCAGCATCAGAAAAGGAGTAAAATTAACTTTTTGCTTCAAATGACATATGGTTATTAGATTGATGGTCTAAGGGAGGTAACACTTGGCAGAGTATTATGCAAGGGCAATCTCTTTCGCAGAGTTGTCGTTCCTTACACTCACCATACACTATCAATCAGGTGATCGATTTAATGTCCAAACTTTAAAAATCTTCTCCTCCGAATCTGCCTGTCAGATTCAAATATAATTTGGTAGAAATGTTCCTTGGGTGACCCTCTATAAAATGTGTTCAAGCCATACTGATTGGTCGAAAAACATGGCAGTCAGGCGGCATCAGAAAAGGGGCAAAATGACAAAATTTGAAAATTCTATTTTTTATGAAAGTGTTTGTCTGATTTTAAGAAAATATAATACGAATCTTACTGTAATGATCCTCTATTTAATTTGTTTAAGCCGTTTTGATTGGTTACACAATCATATCAACCAGGCGTCGTCACAAAAAGGGTAAATTGAACTTTTAGCTACAAATGACAACCAACTCCTACCATTCCAATAGACCAATTTCCACAAAACATCACAAGAATGTTCCTTTGGTGGTCCTCTTTCAAAATTGTTCAAAGATTTAAATTCCATTGATAACTTTGGTTGCTGCGGCATCAGAAAGTGAGAAAAATACCCAAATTTTAAAATCCTTTTCCTCCATAATCTACTTGTGCGATTGCAAGATAATTTGGTAGAAATGTTCCTTAAGTGACCCTCTAAATAAACTGTTGAAGCCATATTGATTTCGTTGAAAAACAGGGCAGCAAGGCGGCATCAGGAAAGGTGCAAAATGACAAAAACTTTATAATTCCATTCTTATTAAAGTTCTTGTTAGATTTCAAGATATAAATGGCCTTTACTGATAAGCTGTTTCTTGAGAAGTGTCCACTCCTTTGCAGATTTATTTGCATTCCCTGATAAAATTTTCCAAGATATTTGCAGTTAAATATTTGCTACTAATTTACTATCAATTAGGTGATCGATTTAGGGCCATCTTGGCCCTCTTGTTGTCCAATCTGTTTCTAACTTCATTGATTTTACCAATCTAAATGTTTCTAAATCCATTTGATATATTGTATCAGCCTAATGGTCAATAAAAACACATGAAATGGTTTAACCACAGATCCTCCTACTTGTTATGTTTTTCCATTTACAATGGGCTAATGCAAATTCAAAAAGTTTCTGATCACCACCATCAATATGAAGATTCATAAAAAAAAAAATCAGTGTTATTACTCATGTAAACTGTTGCGTTAATTAATACGTAAACAAATTCACTTTCAAGCATGTATTTTAGGCCGTATGCGAGATTGTGCGTAAGAAAATTCCGCTGACGAAAAGCATATAAAAAGTGTTATAAATGCGTTGTTTGAAGTTATCTTTATTCATTTATATTTTGAAAGCCGGGCGTAAAATGTTTTCCTAACCAATCGGCGAGAAATTATACCCCACCCACCCAAATATTTGACGCTTAGCGACTTATAAATAACGCCGTCAAACTTATCAATACTAATTTTTCATTTCAAGCAGATTAGGGCCTTGATAATTTCAATTAACATTTTGATAACACACAAATATATGATCAAAGATTGACAAAGACGATGTTTTTGTGTACACGATTCCAATAGGAAATTTATTTTCAATTGCCGATTTCTTCTTTTTTGTAATAAATAAAGGTGCTATCTTGATGATTTTTTTACCTACTTAATTAGTTTTGATTCACATATTATTAATAAAGTCAAAGGCGCAAACTGTAAACAATCATCAGCGTGTGTCGTTGTTTCGATCAATTATTAAACATCAAAGTACAACCGATACGAGTAGGTGATAAAAGATACGCTGTTTACCCCAATGTTTATAGCACCTTGGTGTGTGACACGATTCGTTGTGTACTGTGTTTTCAGCTGTGTGTTTTACACAGATTTATGCAGATTTACGGCCAGATCGAGAAGTTTAGTAAAGGGAATTTCGTGTATAAAAAGCAACTGTTTACGGCGAATCATTTTTTCGCCATTTTTTTAATTTTTTCGCCATTGGCGTGTCTGGCGAATTACAGCAGAAACCCTGCTTGAGTCACTCTAGAGTACTCGTCCTTTAATGACAATAATTACCTAAAATCAGTCTTGTCCGCTCAATAACTTTAGAAGCCTTTGTCCAGTCACCACCAAATTGGTCAGAATGTGTATTGGCAAAATATCTCGGTCAAGTTTGATTACCAGCCATATCGCTGTAGTCATTTTATTTGATCATCACCAAATTTAGACAATATGTTGATTGGCAGAATATCTTGGTCAGGTTCGATAATTAACTACGCTATCTTAGTCACTCCACACTTAAGTCCCTCGAAATGGCCAAAACTAGATTAACAGTGTCCGCTCTCTAAATTTGCCTGACGTACAACCAATTATCACTATTATAGTATACTTGGTCTCAAAAAACAGGACGGGTGTATTTTGTGACATTTGGCGCTCTTGTTCAACTTAGACATTATGGTTAAAGTTTTGCGTGCAACTAAATTAAGAGTCCAATTATTTTAGCAAATTGTTCTACTTGATGCAATCCATTGAAATAGTGTATAACCCATCCCAACTATCACACCTATGAAACTAATCAAGTTAAATATTGCTCATGATATCTGCTTTTGGCACAATGTTTTCAACTGTATTCAGTTCTCACTGAATAGTTTTGCATTCATTTATAAATTTTATAAAGATTATCTACTTTTCTGGGTATATGTTTTCATAGACGTCTGCTGCAGATTTGTTTTATGTAGGTTAAGGAAACATGTTGCTCCAATTTGAATAATTTATAAATGAAATCTGGGGTAGTTTCCATGAATAGTTAAATTGGGAATCAAGATGTGTGCACTTTAACCCGTCATATAAATCATACACAAGCATCTTTTGAAAACTTTGCGTGGGGAAAAAGGAATTTATTATAACCTGGACCAATTTATTATTTTGCCACGATTTTTTCATTTCTATAAATTAAGAAGATGCATATAGATCTCATCTGCAACAGGCAACTTTTGAAAACATTTTTTTGCACAGAGAGTTGCTTATAAAGATTTCTTTCCCTTCTTAGATCTCCTCTGTAACCAGTTGGACAATTTGGATAACATTTTACAGAAAGCATTCTCTTCAAAGTCCTTGCTAACATTCTTTCAAAATGTTCTTATCCATGCAGAATTCTGGTTGCAATGGCAACCAAAAGAAAACAACTTCATTTTTTTCTTCTCCCAAATCGGTTGGAACTTGGAAGCATTTCAAATAATTTTGTTAAAATGTACCTTGGGTGACTGTACCTCTATCAGATTCCTTCAAGGCATGTTGAGCGAGGGGGGCGGGCTGTTTTGCCTTGTTGATAGGTAAAAAAACACATGGTCACCAGGGGGCTGTTTTGTATTATATATGGCTATAGTGAAACCTTTAAAAATCTTCTTCTCCGGGGTTATCTTGTCGATGTCTAAATAATGTAGGAATCTTCCTAATAATTTGGTAGAAATTTTCCTTGGGTAATCATTTAACAAACTGACTCCTTCAATTGATTGGTAGGAATCCGCTGTGGTCGGGTGGTTAGCGTCGGGGATTTCGAAACCGGGTGTCCCGGGTTCGATCCCCAGTCGCGGCACTACGGTCATGGTGGAGTGCCCTTGGGCAAGGCACATTTTCTAGCCTAGTACTGGTTTGTTTACCCAGGGATCATGAATAATTAAATTTAATTGCGCGCTAAATGACCTTAGCTGTCGATGCGCCATAAAACAATATACATTCATTCATTCATTCAATTGATTGGTGGAAAAATGTGGTTGCCAGGGGTCAGGCTGTTTTGCCTTATATGGCTTAAGTGAAATCTTCTTCAGAAAGTATAAAGCTGGCTGCCAATTTTCAAATAATTGTGTAGAAATGTTCCTTGTGAGACTCTCTACGAAATTTCTTCAAGCCATGTTGATTGGAAAAAAAATGTTATTTTGTTTGGCACGACAAATCATATTGCATTATCAGAGGAGCGATCCAGAGCCATCATGGCCCTCTTGTTTTCAAAGTAGCCTGCAGATTTTTTGTATCAATGCAGGTATGGTCAAACAGGAACTGGAAAAACATTTACAATGAATGGGGAACTGTCTGATGACCCAACCCTAGGCTGGGAAAGTGATCCACTTATTGGTGTGGTTCCAAGAGCTTTAGCAAACATTTTTGATTCTTTACAGGTACTGAGTCTTTGTTTTCATATATATAACAGGTAGTGAGTCTTTGTTTTCATATATATAACAGGATGGTAAGCAGATAATCTGCAGCAGATGACTGATGACTGAATTTGAAAGCATCTAGGCAGAAATATGGAAAATTTCTAGAATTGAAAGTAGAATAATTCCGAAGATCTTAAAGCGACTGAACTCCAGATACCCAACTGTCGGGGAAAAAAAAAATCCAATTTTAAGAAAATAAGTGTTATTTTTGTATTTGGGTCATTAAAATATGATAACTGACATATTACATACCCCTATACTCGGTGAGATTTTCTTGTTTTTGATACTTTTTCCATCGCAAATTCTACCCTGTCAGTAACGGGGTAAGTATTTTTAAATAGAAACCCCTTCATCGGGACAATTGAAAACGACTCAAGTTCACTTTATTGATAAAAAACGATACATTTTCTACCCTGGTTTTACTTGACTAACATAAAGAATAACATTTAGGGTGAATTCGTTTTTTTTTTTGTTTTTTCCGCTTTAAAACATATTGGCAAAATGAGAAATTGCTCATTGCAAAAATTGCCTAATTAAATGTTTATTTATTCAGTATTTGGATATATATAATGTATTAAACAAGCATTTTAGCTCATATTTTGTGCTCAATGTCACTGAATCATATACTGTCTCGCCATTCACATATCTTTGTTTAAAAACCTTCCTTCACTGAAACATTGTGGTTCTATTTCATCATAATTGCTTAGGAATGTATTCCTTTAGTGATTCTTTTTCATAGTCATACTTGTTCGAAATATTAAATGCCATGCAAAACTTGCAGATTAACACTTGCAATATACCTCCAACTTGTTTAGTTTTAAACTTATTTATTTTACATCGATTGCGAAACAAGCCTTTGGCTTAGATTAATCACTCTCGATGTCTGCTTCCTGGAGACTTAACCAGTACTCGCGCCGTTTGTGTGGAAAAATCCCAAAGTCAGGACCCGCTCATCACGGGACTCGAACCAGGGACCTTTGATACAAGAGGCCGACGCTCTACCTCTGCACCACTGTCTTCCACACTTCTCCAACTTGTTTAATTGCAATCAAACTAACAAGATGTAGATATTCTCCATTTATTACTTTTCTGAGAAGCAAGTTTGTATGATATCTATGGAAATGTAGGCAAGTTATGGTAAACCCTTTTCAACATACAGCAAACCTGCAGCAGATGAATTTGACAATATCTAGGCAGAAATATGAAATCTCTCTCTATATATATATATATATATATGAAATGATGATTAAGGAAAATTTTGTTGCAAAGGAGCAATTTCTTCTTTTGCAACAATGCTGTCAGTCATCTGCTGTAGAGGCATCAGAAAGCATCAGTATGTAGGAAAGGGTTAACAGAATCATGTTTTACATACCATTATAAGAAATTGTGCATGCTGTTGGTGATGGAAATAGACCTGTGCTGAAGTCACACTGTATTTCTCATTTACAGAAGCAACAAGTTGAGTTTTCAGTGCGTGTCTCTTACTTAGAGCTGTATAATGAGGAACTGTTTGATCTCCTTGGGTCAGGCGAGGATCCTCTGAGACTCCGTATTTATGAAGATAATACAAGAAAGGTAATGTACTTACTATCTTCTATTTTAGACTATCATTCATAGTGCACATGGCTACCGTGATCAACATATTTGTGCCACATGTGTGTACAGGGTCTGATAAAGGTCAACTCATTTTAAAAATCTGTTAACTGTCAACCCAAACTGAACAATAGTTAAAAAAATCCATTTTCAAATAATTCCAATTGATTGAAACTAGGTTTTCTATACATATATGTTAAGAAGATGGTTTGCTTAAGATACATCTATAGACTTAAGAATCTGGTGGGCCGAGCCTCGGTAGCTCAGTCAGTAGTGACACAAGCTGTCAATCCAGGGATTGCGAGTTTGAATTCCAGCTCGGCCAACATTCTTACTGACTTTTGACAAAAGTCACTGTGTCATTCACCAATGGGCTAACAGTCTATGCTGGGAAAGCATGATGTTGTGTGGAGTAGTGATGCTAGAAAGCCAGGAACCATTTGGCTGCCGTGATATGATTTTTTTTTTTTTTAACAATTATCAACAATCAACCTATAACTTAAGAAGATGGTGTTTTATGTATGAAAATAAGGTCATTATGCCCTTGACCGTTGACTGCATATGAAGAAAAATGTGAACACCTATCTCTTGCAACACCTATGATAATAAACTAGGTGTAATAATACATGTATGGTATACCAAAATGAGGTCACTTTCTCACTGACTGTAACACTGTTAAAAAAAGTTTGTTTTAAACAGGGATCCGTTATTATCAATGGTTTAGAAGAAATTGTAGTGAAAAGTAAAGATGAAGTGTATGAGATTTTAGAGAGAGGTGCTGCTAGGAGACAGACAGCTGCTACAATACTTAATGCTCACTCAAGGTAGGCTTTAAATGGAATGTTCCTCAAATTTGAATTAGAATATAAAATATCCTTTACCCTTTCCCCACATACAATCTCTGTATGAAAGAACAATTGAACAATTTTAGAATAAAGTTAAAAGCATTATTGCAAAAGGAGAAATTACTCATTATGATGGACTTTTAGACCTTTCGTCAATGTTTTCAAAAGTAGTCTGATGCTGAGGTGTCAAAAAGTGTCGGCATTTGGGAAAGGGTATGACTTCCAAACAAGGCACACAGACCTTTTAACTACTTAATAATTTTTTTAGCTCACCTCAAAGTTGAGGAGAGGTTAATGTTCTATTCCCAAGATTTGGCACACATGCTGGTTTAGAAGTTTTAGTAGTCTATGTGGAAATGCAGTACTGGTGTGAGAAAGTCAAGAAACACATGAGTAGGTGAACTGGTTGCCGTGATATGACTGAAAAATTGTTGAAAACGTCATCAATGGTTTAGAAGTTAAGTTTAGGTCAAAAGACTAGTGTTACAATAATCAAACCACCAGTAGTACTTATATAATGGTTGCTTTCCTACATTCCACAAATCTGTGGAGCGGACAAATGAACAGATATGAGGAAAAAATACGGAATATTTTATTATAAATAATACAAGAATAATTGATGAATAGAGTTGAAAAAATTGACAAAGGAGAAACTGCTCATCATGAGCAATTTTTCCTTTTGTCACAATGTTTTAAAATGTTTGATGTACATTTCTGTGTGCTCAATTTCTTATTCAAACCAATTCCACAAAAATGCATTTTACAATGTCAAAAGGACTTTATTGTAATAACTGTTTCTCACACTTGAATGTAAGTAGTCTCATGTTTTAAGAATTTATTGAAATATTTCATTCTTGCATGATATTTTTGTTGATATGGAAAGCCTAAATTGTTTACAGATAAAGGTTTATATGTACCTATTATTATTTCATAAATCCTGCAGCCGATCCCATTCAGTGTTTACTGTCACAATTCACATAAAAGAGAACACAATAGATGGGGAAGAACTGCTGAAAACCGGAAAACTGCATTTAGTAAGTTCATTTTTTGAAGATGTCATTTTTATAGCCTTAACCCTTTTCCAATGCATTTAGTTAGTAAGTGTGATATTTTCAAAGATGCTATTTTTAGATCTTTAACTCCCTCCCACTTAATTTGGTTAGTCAGTTTGATATTTCCAAAGATGCCATATTAAGAGCCTTAATTCTTTCCTACTGCATTTAGTTAGTAAGTGTGATATTTCCAAAGATGCCATTTATAGAACTTTAACTCTTTCCGACTACATTTAGTAAGCAAGTTTGATAGTTCTAAAGATACCATTTTAGAGCTTTGAAAAAATATACAGTTTGTGCACAGACGTTTTTGTTCAAATCAAGGGCCATATTAAATCTTAGTCAAATCAGTTAGGAGCATATTATCTAATTTTTGGCTCCACTGGCGCTTATATCATGTTGAATTGTGCTTCTGTGCGTACATGAGTGCGTCAACTTTTTGCTTCAAACGACTTCCCCTCCCTAACCACATTGCCAATTGGGATGTAACTTCATAGGAAGCATTCTCTCTCAATGTCCTGTCCTAAATTCCTTAAAAAAAATTTGGATCCATGCAAAATTCTGGTTTCCATGGCAACCGAAAAAAAAAAAATTGTGAAAACTTAAAAAATCTTCTCTTCGAAATTGTCAGGCCGATTTTGAAAGAAAAAAAATGTATAAATGTACACTGGATGACCCCTAGGAGATTCCTTCAAGCAGTGTTAATTGGTCGAAAAACATGGCTGCCAGGGGGCAGGGCTGTTAGCCTTAAATAGGCTTAAGTGAAAACTTTAAAAATCTTCTCCTCCGAAAGTGTCATGCCGATTTTTCAAATAATTTTGTAGAAATGTTCCTTCGGTGACCCTCTATCAGATTCCTTCAAGCCATGTTGATTGGTTGAACAACATGGCCACCAGGGGGCGAAAACTTTAAAAATCTTCTCCCAAATAATTTTGCAGAAATGTCCCTTAGGTGACACTCTACGAGATTCATTCAAGCCACTGATTGGTTAAAAAAACATGGCCACCAGGGGGCAGGGCTGTTTGGAGATTTAACTTTTGCCTAATTGCAGTGGAGCGATACTGACCCTCTTGGGGCTCTTGTTCTACATATCAAAATGAGACAAATGGTAAAAAATCTGACCTAAACACTTGGTTAGATGTCCATTCAAACAAATTACAACATAGTTTTTCCTAGGAAGCAAATCATATTAACTTGATAAATAGCCAGATATTAACTATAATATTGATGTCCAGAGATTGTGCCAGCCTACTGATGCATTTTATTCAGTTTCTGGCTGTGTATGTATGCCTTTGTGTCTAATGAAAACTATTTGGAAAAATTAGCAATCTATTACTGGCCAAATATTTCATCCAGAATTTCAATATATTTTTGTGCATTTATATTGCAAAACCATGCACTGATCATGATGCCTGACTAACTCTGGTTGCCAGCCAACCTTCATTTGTTTTTTTTTCCAAATGAGCCATAATATGGTCTCCGGGATTTTTTGTTGCATCACAAACACTGTAAAACAGTTGTGTCCTCTTTTAAAATATTTAACTTGTGTCAAATTAAATTAATGCTGTATATTGTTAGAACTATATCTTAAGCTGTTTTATTTTAAATGACAAAATAGTTTTAGGTTCAAATAAATAAAAGTTTGGGTTTTAACCCTTTCCCTGATATAGACGCTTTCTGACGCCTCTGCAACAGACAGCTTTTTGAAAACATAGTGACAAAAGAAGAAATTGCACAAAACGTGCAATTTCTCCTTTTGCCACAATGTTTTCCACTTTTTGTCATAGGTTATCTATCAATTATGGAGATTTTCTATGTTTTGACAAAATACGTTCAGTCGTCTGCTGCAGAATTGTCGTATGAGGGAAAGGGTTAAGTTGTATTCCGATTAATACGCAAGTGACTTTCGTCTGAAAATACATGTATCTCTGATTTACAGTAGTTTTTTTACTGTTTTCCACCATTTCTCCATTAAATCAAGGGAGACACTGCTTTACAACCTTCTTATTATAAAAAGTCCTATTTTCATTAGCAATTGATGTTATTTGTCCTAAAGGAGCCCTTCTAACCGTTTTCACTAGTCTTTTAGTCTTTCAAGTTGCCAATACTAGAGAGAAATCTTTTTTGTTTTCAAATGTTAGGACTTTATAGGTTTTCCCCAAAAAAAAAAAAAAAATCGGAATCCACAGCTTCAATAATTTGCCTATTTCCGAAATTCTTTTACCTTCTTTGAACAAATTTATAGCTATATTTTTAATATCTGATTCTGATGTCAATTTCTTTGCTTTCCTACCGGTAGCAATATAGTGAACTGTTACAACACAAATGAGTAACTCATTACAAAATGACTGTTAAAAATTGATATGGGAAGGTTTAATTACTTTATGGCGATATCAAGGGCAGTGATGTCATAAATTAACTAAATGTAAATGTTTATGCATCACCATTTGCAGTGCATAACACAATGCAACATCATCACTTTAACAAATACTTCTGTTGACTGACTGTACATTTGATGAAAACAAAGTGAAACAATTTTTAAAATTTACCAGACATATTTTGTACAAGCATTCTTAAACCTTTCAAACTTGCAGATACAATTGGATCATCTGCAGCTGATGACTTTTGAAACATTTGTGGCAGCAGGAGAAATTGCTCATGATGGACACTTTTTCCGTTTGCCACAACATGAACAAATCTATTCAATATTTGTATTTCCAAAATTGCCCAAATCAGTCGTTCCTGAGTTATGTCTCACTGACGGGCGTATTTTGTGACAGCTTGTTATCCTGTTTATAGGTGGATTTAGCTGGGAGTGAGAACATTGGTCGCTCAGGGGCTGTTGACAAGCGTGCAAGAGAAGCTGGAAATATCAACCAGAGTTTACTGACTTTAGGTCGTGTTATCACAGCTCTAGTTGAACATGCGCCTCATATCCCATACAGGTAAGTCAGTTATTGCATGTTCATAGGTTAACAGTAAATTGAAATCTCACCAGGAGAAATTTGCCCAAGCTATCTAGGCTTAGTTTGAATATAGTTCATGTCTGGTCAAAAACTAGATCACTAAGTCAAATTTGAGAAATATCAACACTCTATAGGGACAGCATTGTTTGCTCCAGCAGCTTAAAACTTTAATAACTAGACCAAAATCGAATATGGGTCATGTTAGATTAAAAACTAGGTCAGACTCAGTAGGCCAAATTTAAAGAAAATCTTGTAAACTATCTGGAAGCCTCATTTTGAATGTGAGCAGGTTGTAACTTTGTCTAGGTGGTAGCTAGGCCAAGTTCGAATACAGGTCATGTCTGGTCAAAAACTAGGTTACTAAACCAAATTTGAGAAATATCTTTATAACACTATAGTATGTATATGAAAAAAAAAAGGTCACTAGGCCAAATTGTAGAAAACTATTGATCACACTTGAGAAACCACATTTTTTGCTTTAGCAGCTTGAAACTTTGTCAAAATGTTTGTCTTGATAATAGCTAGACCATGTTTGATTATGGGTCATGTTCGAATAAAAACTAGGTCACTAGGCCATATTGAAGAAAAAATTGGTTAACACTGAGCCATTTTGAAATGTTGTCAGTCATTGTCTTGGTCAGAATATTTGTCGTGATTATATATAGGTTGATTTTTTAATATGGGCCATGTCATGTCAAAACAAGAGGGCCATGATGGCCCTGGAATCGCTCACCTGATTTTTATTATTTTCACTTTAGCTATATAAGCCCCGCCCCTGGCAGCCATAGTTTCCGACCAATCAACTTGGCTTGAAGGAATCTGATAGAGGGTCACCCTAGGAACATTTCTACAAAATTATTTGAAAATCGGCCAGACATTTTTGGAGGAGAAGATTTTTTAAGTTTTCACTATAGCCATATAATGCAAAGTAGCCCTGCCCACTGGCGGCCATGTTTTTTTACCAATCAACATGGCTTGAAGGAATCTGAAAGTGGGTCATCCAAGGAACATTTCTACAAAATTATTTGAAAATAGGCATGACACTTTCGGAGGAGAAGATTTTTTAAGTTTTCACTACAGCCATATAAGGCAAAAAAGCCCCGCCCCCTGGCGGCCTTGTTTTTCGACCAATCAACATGGCTTGAAGGAATCTCATAGAGGGTCATCTAAGGAACATTTCTACAAAATTATTTGAAAATCAGCCAACCAGTTTGGGAGAAGAAGACTTTTGATTTATTTTTTTCATTTCGTTGCCATGGAAACCAGAATTCTGCATGGATCCCAAAAATTTGGAGGAAATCTGGTGAGGTCATTGAGAGGATGCTTTCTGTGAAGTTTCATCCCAATTGACCCACTGGTTACCGAGGTGAAGAAGTTGACGGACAAAAGGCGATCACAATAACTCGCCTTCAGCAAAGCTCAGGTGAGCTAAAAAAGTCATCAGGCAAAATTGGCTTAACTCGGGACAGAGATCAAGGGCCACCATGGCCTTCTTGATTACTTTCTTTTCGACAAAATTCTTCAGACTTTGGTTTTAACCAAATTTTATAGAGAGCTTAGATAGAAAAGAAAGTCTGAGGCTGAGAGTGTTGGACTTTTGGTCAAGGTAAAGGTCACTGTAAATAAATATAGAGCACTTTTTCTATTGACACTTGCAGTGAATCTAATTCTTGAAATCTAGACATGATTCAATCTTTGATTCTTTTTTGAAAACAATGAATATAAAAGATTTTTAGTATCAGTATGCATAATGTATTTTCAGAGAGAGCAAGTTGACAAGAATTCTACAAGATTCCCTCGGAGGAAAAACAAAAACATCAATTATTGCAACAATAACTCCAGCATCTACAAATCTTGAGGTAAGTCTCATTTATTTATTTTTCTTGAATAATGACTGTAATAAGTAATAGGACTAAAGGGAAACATCTCCACCACTTATTAATGACACTTTTGATATAATAATAATAATTGTTTAGGGGTTAATTTTGCTTACTGTGAGACAAATTAGCCCTTTCATTGAATAAAGTCACCTACTGACGCATTTGCAATGGATGGCTTTTAACCCTTTCCCTCATATAGTAATCACCTTTTATCTGTCATTTGTGGTCCAAAATTCTAGAGACCGTATTTGTTGCTTCAGAGCATGATTATGTTGTCTTGATAATCTTAAGGCAAAGTTAAGAATTTGGGTAATGTCAGGTAAAAAAAAGTAGGTCACTAGGCCAAATGGAAGAAAAGTGAATTTAACACTCTGGAAGTCGCATTTTTAACTTATCAGAATAATTATATTAATGATATCTAAGCTAAGATCCAAAGTAGTGAGAAAAATATTGTTAACTTGAGAGTCTGCATTTTTTTGCTTCAACAATTTGAAAATTGTCAGAATATTTGTCTTGATGATATGTAGGCCAAGGTTGAGAATGGGTCAAAGACTAGGTCACTAGACCAAATTTAAGGAAAATCTTTTTAGCATTCTTGCAGCTATATTTTTAACTTAAACATGTTGAAACTTGTCAGAATGGGTGTTTTGGTTATATCTAGGCTAAGTTTGAATATAGGTCATGTCCTGTCAAAAACAAGGTCACTAGCCCAAATTGAAAGAAAATTCTGCTAACGTTCATGAAGCCCTATTTAAAATTTGACTGTGGTTGAGGTGAGCGATCCAGGGTCATCATGGCCCTCTAGTTGGTTAATTGTCATTAACAAGGCATGCATCCAGCATTCTTTGTATATCTATACCCCAACAAATGAAGTTAAAAGCCTTTATATATAGGAGTCATCCTGTTGTTCTATGTGGGTCAGTTCCTTTTCTGTCTGCTACTTCTCCGTAACCTCTGGGGAAATTCAATAACTAAAATATTGGAAGCTTTTTTTCAAAGAGTACACGAGTTGGATGGTTTTGAGCTCAAAACATGCTCTTGATGAACTGGAGTGATGTCCATCAACCTTTGGTGAACTGTAGTGGTGTCCATCAACTTTTTCTTTAAACAACATATTCTAAACTGCTGTTTGCATTTTGACCAAACTTGGCAGGAATGGACTTTGTTTGGTCCTCTTTTTAGCTCACCTGAGCTTTGCTCAAGGTGAGTTATTGTGATCACCTTTTGTCCGGCGTCCATCGTGCGTCAACTTCTTCTCCTCAGTAACCAGTGGGTCAATTGGGATGAAACTTCACAGAAAGCATCCTCTCAATGACCTCACCAGATTTCCTTCAAATTTTTGGGATCCATGCATAATTCTGGTTTCCATGGCAACGAAATGAAAAAAACTTAAAAATTCTTCTTCTCCCAAACTGGTTGGCAGATTTGCAAATAATTTTGTAGAAATGTTCCTTGGATGATCCTCTGTCAGATTCCTTCAAGCCATGTTGATTTGTCGAAAAACATGGCCGCCAGGGGGGCGGGGCTATTTTGCCTTATATGGCTATATTGAAAACTTAAAAAATCTTCTTCTCCCAAACTGGTTGGCAGATTTTCAAATAATTTTGTAGAAATGCTCATTGGATGACCCTCTATCAGATTCCTTCAAGCCATCTTGATTGGTCAAAAAACATGGCCGCCAGGGGGCGGGGCTATTTTGCCTTATATGGCTATAGTGAAAACTTAAAAAATCTTCTCCTCCGAATGTGTCAGGCCAATTTTCAAATAATTTGTAGAAATGTTCCTTGGATGACCCTCTATCAAATTAAAAAAACATGGAAGCCAGGGGGAGCGGGTCTATTTTAATAATTTTGTAGGAATGTTCCTAGGGTGACCCTCTATCAGATTCCTTCAAGCCAAGTTGATTGGTCGGAAACTATGGCCGCCAGTGGGCGGGGCTTATATAGCTAAAGTAAAAAAAAAAAATCGGGTGAGCGATTCCAGGGCCATCATGGCCCTCTTGTATATAGTTCTAGTACAGTGCATTTCTAGGTCACATAATCTAAAGATATATTTCTACATAGAAGTATATAACTTGTATTGAAGCTCAGGAAATTACTTCTAGCAGAAAGAAATCTTTTTATCACATCATTTATGAAAATGTATATACTTTCTACTTCAGGAAACATTGAGTACACTTGATTATGCACATCGAGCCAAGAATATTACTAACAGACCAGAAATAAATCAGAAATTAACTAAGAAGGCTCTATTAAAGGTAAAGTATTTAAACCCTTCATTCATTTATGTAGTCTTCAGCTAACTTCGGGAAATGTGACATTTTAGACTTACGGAAAGTCTTTTTTAAAAAAAAGAACATAAATAACACAGATATGACTCTCTTTTTCAATAAAAGATTTTCAGCCATTACTAGAAAAGCTGCTAAAAGAAGGTTGGGTATTAAAGATTAATTACAACAGAAGTGTAGGTTAATTCTTTCAATGTTGGAATTCCCAAGAGGTGGCTTATATAAAAATCATTAGTAAATGTTACTCCAGGTGTACTAAACAGACACCATTTTACATTTTGAGACCTGGCATAAGAAATTGGCGCATGATTGAGTAATTTACACATTGTGAGTCAAACAAACAGATTAGTTATTAAATGCGCCATGTTTCATAATCCCCACTATTCCATTATTTGTCTGTCCATTGGGGTATTTATGCAGTTCCATTCCATTTTTAGTTTTCCAACTGGCTTTAAGCTATTTGTTGAGTTGAAATGGTCTGAAAATATGTACAGGGTCACAAAATTAAATGTTGTAGTTCTCTTACCCTTCAGGAATACACAGAGGAGATAGATAAACTCAGACGAGATCTGATGGCTGCTCGTGAGAAAAATGGTATTTTTATAGCAGAAGAAAACTATAAGTAAGTTAGAATACTAGTGTTTAACATAAGGAATAATTGAAACAGAATTGAGATCTTTTAATAGTCATGGGAAAAGTTAAGCAACTAGTACCATTTTCACAAGGGTGATTTTCACTCATTCAAAATTCATTTTATTTCGACTATTTCAAAGAATAATGATAGCTTTACTACTCGCCTCGCTGTTAACGTTTAGGGCAAGTTGGCATTTTCATTCATAAGTGCTTGTGCTAGGCCTTTCTAATTTGGAATATAGTTACATCTAATACCTTTCTTCACATTGTATGCTGAAGAAGCTGAGGGCTGTTCCAGGAAAAAATGTCTAGGGGAAGGGACCACAAATTTTAAGGGTACCACCTATCAAATTTTAATTATTATTTGGGCACTAATTTAAATTTTAATTAAAAATTGCCCCCCACCCGCCAAATAAAAATAGCTTGCAGTTCCCTGCATCAATGTTTTGCTTCCAAGTGCTTCTCCTACGTAAACACTGGGCAAATTGGCATAAAACTTCATAGGTAGCATTTTTTCAAATTTTTTGAATCCAAAAAAAGGCTGGTTTCCATGACAACTGAAAGAAATCAAAAATCTTACCTGCCAATGTTAAAAAATATGGTAGAAATGCTCCTTCAGATCCCTCTATTAGATTCCTTCAAGCCATGCTAATTAGTCAAAAAATATGGCCACTGTTTTGCATTATATGAAAATAGAGAAAATCTTCTGAACAAAGTATGTGGCTTATTTCAAAAAAAGTGAAATGATCCTTGGCTAACCTTACCTTCTATCTACCTTATACGGCTTTAGTGAAATCTTCTCCTCAGAAAGTATGTGGATGATTTTAAAAGTACATTCCTTCGGTGACCCTCTTTCAGATTCCTTCAAACCAGATTGAATGTTCAAACAACATGACAACCAATGGCTAAAGTGATTTAATTTTGGCCCAATGCAGTTGAGCGATACTTGCCCTCTTTAGTCTATTGTTTAACAAGTTAGATACATGTATATAAATATTGGTGGAATATTTAGATGTTGTAAGACCTGCATAGAACCAAGTCATCAAACCCTTTGTCTCTTTCCCGGATATAATGCAAAGGAGTTGAAAACATTGTAGAAAAAGATCAGTTTATCTCTTTCCCATAATGTTTTCATTGATAATGTTACACTTCATCTTATTTCCTTGAATACAAGGGTCAGTCGTAAAGTTCTCGGACTCATTTCGATACTACTTGTTTTAAAACCAAAATAAACCAAACGTTGAAAAGATAGATATTTACTGAAGTGATGTTGCAAATTTTACAGAAAACAACCAGCAGACCATTTTATAACAACATATTGTTATACATAACCATCAACCGCAATGAGCACTTTGTACACATAACGCGACGTCACTTCTAACGTCAGGCCTTTTCAAAGTATTCAACACATGAATTAACACATTTCTGGTGTCTCTCCACCAACATATTGAACACACTTTATTGTTCAGTTCATCTTTTAATATGTTATAAACCGTTACGAGGCTCAAATCCTATGATGATGCGATTTTGCAACCGTCCTTTGTCTGTTGTCGGTAACTTCGCGTGTTACAACATGAACATATGTCACTTAATGTTGGTCGACCGACTTTAGAGCTGTTTTCAAGTTCTTCTCTGTCGTCTTTGTACAGTCGATACCAATCAAACACTATTGTTTGGCTGACCTTTCTATTCGGGTCCCGTTCCATGAATTTAAAAGTATCTGTACGAGTCATTCCTGCATTTGCGCAATATTTTATCACCGAACGTTGCTCTGTGCAAAATGACGTTGGCGTTTTAACCCTGTTGAAGGGTAGCATTTATCAACCTGCGATTCCATACTTGTTATGACGGATATGACGTCAAAACTTTCAGGAATTATTCAAAAGATATGATTCTGACACTATGTCTGAAATCATGACGTTAACGCGCCAAGTTTTGAAGATTTGAGATAGAAAACATCTAGATTTTGTTCCTAAATATGTATGATTTCAAACTGCTCCGTACCATGTAAACTGCATTATAGAATTTAAATGCAAAAGGCATTTTTATCAAATAAATACATGCAAGTTTTTCTTTACATGACTTTAAAACATCATATTTTAATATTTCCGAGTATTAATACGATTTGATAAAAAATGCGTATTTTATGAGAACGGTCGGAGAACTTTACGACTGACCCTCGTAGTTTCATACACCCTTATTTAGTCTAATATTCGTTCTTTAGCCAATAGTGTTCTGGCCTTATTGTTTTTGGAGGGGTTTTATTTCAACAGAGTACTATTTCTTGTGATAATGATAAGCAAGACATCAGACTTGGCACATGCCAATCTCTTTATTTAACAGATCAATGCAGTTGAAACTTGTGACACAGACTGAGAGTATACAGGAGATGACTGATCGTATTGAGGCACTTAATGATGAACTGATCAAGGTATAATGGTTTGTTCATATTGTTTGTCTGCTTAACCCTTTCCCTCATAAAGATGCTTTCTGACGCCTCTGCTGCAGACAGCTTTTTGAAAACATAATGACAAAAGAAGAAATTGCTCAAAATGAGCAATTTCTCCTTTTGCCACCATGTTTTCCACTTTTATCCATTCAATTATAGAGATTTTCTATTTTTTGACAAAATATGTTCAAAGCCGTCTGCTGCAGAATTGTCGTATGAGGGAAAGGGTTAATAGAATTATTTTAACATTAATTAGCTTTAACATTATGACAACTTGGAATCCCCTCACATTGTGGGGGGATAAAGCGTCACTGCTGTGTGTGTGTGGGCACAATATAATGAAACCATGCCACTGAGGATAATAATAATTGGCATACTTGTTCCCTATGAATCCTTTCCCAAATACATCAACTCTGCAGGGGATAATTTTAAAAACATTTTGTCAAATTAATCGATTCTCTCTTTAAATTAATGTTTTTGAGGAAATCAAATGTGGCATACTTTTTCCTCATTTAGACTAAATGAGATGCCATATTGATCTACGGTTTTAGGCAAACAGGTTAATGGAGGTGTTTATAAAATGTCTTGAGGGCATGATTTAGAGAAAACCAGACATCACCGGAAAAGTTAATTTGACATACTTATACTCTTGTGTGCAATGTGTCATTGAGATTCAAAGTCAAAGGTCAATTGAGGCCTCTATTAAAATGTCTTGTGGGCAAGATTTAGAGAAAACTACAACTGAGGATAATCATACTTACTATCAGTTGTGAGAGGTTATGCTCTTTTGATTTTCAAGGTCACGGTCACTGGATACATCTATCAAAATGTTGTGGGCATAGTAAAAAAGAGAAGACTGCTAAATATAATCATACTTGGGTGGAAACTTGTTTCCTATTGTGAAAAGATGTGCCTTATTAAGTTTTACGGTCAAAGTAATAGAAAAATCACAGAGGAAATGGGTTAATGTCTAATCACATCTCAAACTGTTTCCATGTGTATCTGGTAGGAAAGTTAAAATCACTTATATTGTAAGGCAATAACCAATTTTGTGGTACCATTGTTCATGCATGATTCCTAAATTCTGCTGCTGCTACTAAAGTTAGTCTTAGTGGACCTATTTCAAATACTCATTAAAGATTGCCGTATGTGTTTGTGTTTGAATAATAATACAAGTTTTCTTAAGCAGACCTAACAGGAATAATATAAAAATAAACCATGTAGGTATAGTGGGGGAGGGAGATGTATCCATGTTGAATATCAGTACAGGCCTGTCTTTAGAAGGATAGAATTGTACATGGACTTGGTTGATTTACAGATTCAAGAGCTGTTTACTGACACAAAAGAAGAACTTCAAGAAAAGACTGAAAAACTTCTTGTAACTCGGGATAAGTTAAAAATTACAAAAAGCAATTTGAAAGACACATTAATCAACCTGAGATATACGACACAAGACAGGGATGAACAGAAATACCTTGTTACAGAACATGTGAAGACTGAAACAAAACTCTACACAGAGGCCACTGATGTAAGTTATATATGATTTACTGCAATTATGATTCTTCTACCAAAGACTACACCATGCCAACCTCTGACAATACTCTCTTTATTTAACCCTTTCCCACATACAACAATTCTGCAACAAATTGGCAACGAAAGAGGAACCACCCTGTAACTGTGTCATACTCTGACACTCCACTTAAATTTACAAATTTAAAAAACCCCAGTACATTTGGTGAAAAAATATCGATAGGCAGCCAAGCCCTGATTTATTAAAATATTTATTACTTTTCATGATATGGTCCGCTTAAGGATTCACTGGTTATGCTTGGTAACCTTTTATTATTCTGTCCTCAATATATATAAAAAGTCACAATTTTGTGATTGCTAAATTTAGGAAACAAAACTTCAAACAAAGACAGAACACTAATCTAGTATATGTTCTGTCATGTCCTATATCACAAAGAGCTCTCATTATTATCCTGTCATCCTTTGTTGTCAAATAATACCGCTTGGCCAATTGACAGGAATGTTTCTTTGGTGATCCTCTTTATCTGAGAACTAAATTAAATTCATAACTTTTGTTGATGCGTCATCAGGAAAGGGGAAAAGTGACAAAAAGGAATCTACTGGTTTGTTTTCAAGATAATATGACAGAATTGCGGCTAAAAAAGAAAATTGCTCATAATATGCTATTTGTTGCAACAAAGTTTTCAAAAGTTGTCGGCTGCAGAGGCGTCTGTATTGGAAACGGTTAATTAAGATTCTATCACATAAAGGTAATGCCTCTTTTCATATTATATTTCAGCTTTTGGAGACAGTGGAGAGCTCCATATCGGATGTTGGAGGACTTCATAACAAACTAGACAGGAAGAGAGCTGTAGAGGCCCACAACATAGGATGTCAAGACTCATTTCAAGAGAGATACCAGGGTTCTGTTCAGGGTATGATTAAACAGGTGCAGGACTATATGAATAGCCAAGAACAGATTCATACAAGTTATAGTCATCATGTTGGTAAGTTTGACCCTTACAGCTGCTTGGTTGATCTTCTATTTAAAATGTGTAAAGGGTTATCAATGATCGATTTTTTAAGCGATTTTATAAGGTGTCAATACTGTAGGTAACATGTCTTACTGATCATCCTTACTTTAGGCTATTGAAGTGATTGATAAAATACCGATGCTTTCTTTCCAAAATGCAGTAACTTCTACTTTATATATAAAACATTACAGCTTTTTAGAATGATATTTCAATCAGACAAATCCATCCATTTGGCCATGTAGTAATATGTTGATAAGCAGTATGGAACTAGAAACATTGCGTGCCCATTTTCCACGATATTTCAATTACATGTATATACAGCAAGAGAAATGTTACATTGCGCTTAATGGGCATAGCCACATTTCTTCTCTTATAACGACCTTCGTCCTTCCAACGAACGGTCCATGTCGGATTTGTCATGTTAGGGCTGTTCCAGAAAAAAATGTCTGGGGGGGGGAGGAACGACAAGCTATTTAAATTCTGTGGGTGGGGGGTATTTTTTAAATAAAATTCTCTAGGTAGTGGGCAAAAGATGTATTTTAATTCTGTGGGTGGTCGGTTTTTTTACTGTATAAAAAACCCGTAATAAATTCGGCGGGAATTCAATGTCGAGCGTTTTCTAATTTTTAATTGTTGGATACGAGATCGCATTTACTGTATCAGCTCGCTAATAAATATTGGTGATAATGACGCTTCAGTGATTTTTACGACACCGGACACCGGTTACAAGATGGCTTGAAATACATGTTCATTATTTCATCTAGTCCAAATTACATTTTGTGGATTTCTCCATACTAGACCAGTTTGCCACACTATTATTTAGCATTGGCATATCCGTTACAAACTTGGCCTCATATTTCAGCCAATTGTATTATAAATATGATTGATTCGAGTTTAACGCCGTTTATCAGTTATATCACGACAGCCAGTTACCTACTACACTGGAATGTGGATAATTCGCGCACGGGTACAACGCGATATTCAGTAGAACGCAATGGCGACTTGGCTCCCGTAGCAATCTTGAAAAAAGAGCCTATTTTCCTATTTAATTTGAAAATTGAACCCCTCAAAAATACAATTTCGAATAAAAAAAATGTCCACAAAAAAATGACATAATTCTGTAAAACATGGTACTCATTGCAAAACTGGAGAAAGAAACCATTTAGATAAATAAAGCACAAACCTGATTTTATAAATCCAAAAATAAGCAAAAACAAATGATTATTCCAAATTCAAAAAAATATTGCTCCTTAATATTTTCTTATAAAAATAAAAGCGCGAAAATCGAACAAAGGGTTTAGTGGGGTGTCGGTGTTGTTTTTCTAAACCACGTGCCAGTATCAACCATGCAATAAACCCTTGAGTCAAATTTGTCCGATTTCACACTGATGCATGCATGAAATAGGCCATTACAGTCATGTTTCTCCTTTTCTGAAAATGTTTTCAAAAGCTTTCTGCTGCAACTGAGTCAAAAGTAATTGCATTGTTGAAGCCTATTAAAATTGTGTGTAATTTACACAGAAGTAAAGATATGTTACGTGGACTGGTCCAGATGTAAATGTTTGGGAAAATCCATTAAGATTACATAAGCATAAGGTCACGGTCACCTTATAATCACATGGCAAGATCTCAGTAAAATTACGTCATACCTAAGGACCCTTTTGTTCTATTTACTGGACGTATGACGTAGATCATTTATGGGGGGGAGGGGGGGGAATAGTTCTACCGGGGTCAATGATTTACGGAAAATTTATTTAATCCTTACCAATTTGCACACGCATTTTGACGCACATGCAGCAGACTTCTTTTTATAGCATTGTGACAAAAAGAGAGATATTACATCATTTTGTTTGAAATTGGATAAATTAACTTTGAATTGGAAAGGATTTTAAAGGGTATGGAATTTTATTTTCCCTTGTTTAACAACTTTGAAACTAGAAAAAAAAATGTAGGGAAAGGATGCATCGCTAATAATAAGCAGTTTCTCTTTTTCTCACAATGTTTTCAAACGCTGTCTGCTATATATGCATTTAAAGCTATTAATACATGGTTTGTGAATTGTTTTTTCTTTTAAATAAGAAAAAAAGAAAAAAATGTAAGGAAAGGAGACATTGCAAATGGCGGTTAGAAAGAGTTTGTTTTACATCCCTCAATATTAGCCAATTTGGAAATAAAAGTGAGCATTATATTCGTAATACAGCAAAAGTATATACACATATAATAGACACCATATTCTGGACTGCTAAAATAGATTAGATTTTGAGACATTTTTCATCGCCATTGCATGCAGTTGACGAGTGTCGGGATTTGGCATGCTGAAGCATATTACTTGATTGCTTTAATTTCTAATGGTAATTCGCGATCGGATTCCAATGCGATGCTAGGCCTTGGACCCCCGAATATCGCGATATACTGGAACTCCAGTGTATAAATGTATTTCCTGGTTTTCACACACCAGTATTTCGCACAACAATCTTCCCAAAGCAACTGGCTGCTTTTCCACATAGACTTAGAAGATTGGTGGAAGATGCATGTCACATTGACTCTTGTCAAACATAGGAAAGAAAAATGGCTGAGCCTGCATTGCTACCGACTGGGTTTGGGTTATCTAGGAAGGTACACTCTTGGTCATGGTCAAATATGATACTTCTGGATGTCTTTTAACACATGCATTTTAATTTGGATCTGCTTGAATGTGTTAAAAAGTATAAAACATGAATAAAATTGCTATGAATGTGATAATTTAAATTCTCTAGGTGGGGGGTAAAATTGAAATTTTATTCTATGGGGGGTGCCCAAAAAATAATTAAAATTCTATGGGGGGTACCCTCAAAATTGCTGGTCGTTCCCCCCCCCCCCCCCCCCCCCCCCCCCCAAGACTTTTTTTTCTGGAACAGCCCTTATGAAAAAGTTTGAACATTTCACATCATTTTCAACAAGGTTTCAGTTGTATACATGGATGATGGTAATCAGAACAAAATACATTCAGCAAGTGATCAATTAATTAAAATATGAGCACTTGATTGAAGTCGATTGAATAGCAATGTAAATGCGAGAACTAAGAGAAGAACAAAATAAATAATACAACAATAAGACAACTTTACAACAAATAACACATTTATATTCGTTGTCATCCCCAATTTATATACATGATTTTCAAGAAAATGGGAAACATTTTTTAGGTGAATCAAATTTTACTATTGGACTTGGTGAGCTTGTAAATTATAGATGCTGTACTAAAAAGATTTTGATAAACTGTGATTAATAATTACTTCCATTTTCAGCCAAGAAGCTAAGGACTAACAAAGACTCTGTAGAGTCCTTGACAGCACAAGTACATAGTTTACAAGCCAGTCTGAGACAGCATAGTGATGAGTTAAACCAACATGTAGCATCCGCCTTCGAAACTGGCAAAGGATTTGTTCAAAATGTGAACCAACAGTTACAGGAAAATAAGGTAGGCATACAACTTTCTCATATTTGATGCCTACTTTTTCCTGCTGGGAAGATGTTAAAATTACCTGTCTGTCAATTCATAATCTAATTGTTGTGCAGCACTCATATTTGTGATTACATATTTAAGTGATTAAAAAGATTCAATAGTCATTAAAAGGATATCAGGAGTACTGCTACTCAGTGGCTTCTTGTTGTACTATTTTCGTGTAAGAAGATCATTCAATTGACAAACTGATTGGATCGTTAATTGCTTTTATAGAAGTCTGATGTTTATAGATATGCTTATCAAGGAGAATAAATGAATAGATGGTAGAGGATGTAATACATACATGAAATTCACAATTATGCAGATCAGTTATTTCGTTCTAATTATGGTTTCATTGTAAATGATGGAACAAACAGAAATGTAAATTTCATGATGATCTTAACTGTAAGTCGCCTTTAGTGACCTTTCTAGTTTCTTACGACATGATAACAAAAATATGACTCATCGTTTCTCTACAAAGCATTGATTTTGTTGATACTTTCAGAATACAGAGGATGGACATTTGTCACAGTTTTTAACTTCAGTTGGGGAACATTTTATTAGTGTAAAGGATCATTTAAAAAACATGGAAGATTCTCTTGAACAGGCTGTTAGTTTGCTAGAAACACAGGTTAGATTTTGCACATAACTAATATCAGGTTTCTTCTGAGGATTTCTTGCAGCCGAAGTCGAAACAAGTCGATAAGAGAAAATAAAAATATGGGGATCATAGATTCACTTTACAAAACTATAATCAGCATGTAATATCATACTGTAGACACACATTTGTGGTTCATTAGTCATTTGCATAAACTTATATAAATAATATCATCTTTGAAATTAGGTTTCATGGGCCCTGCATTTTACAACAGCAAATCTAAAGGCCAGCACTGATAAGTTTCTCAAACGTTCTCTAGTTTACATTTTGGATATTTTCAACCAGTTCTTGTGCCCAGGCATATTCTCATTACTGCTGGTCGGAATTTGAAGAAATTTAAGTACTGTACAATCGAAACTCCAGTATCAAGATTCTTTTTATTTTATACCCTATAAGGTAGAATCCTCAGATTTTGACATCTTATTGATTGATAAAAACTTAAATAATTTATTGAGTTTTCATGGTTTTGACGAAAAAGCACTTTAATTATTCAAAAGTACCAGTATTCTGTATGGGGCTATAATTTAAGAAAGAAGACAACTGCCAGTTCAACCTTGAAAAAAGCTGAAGATCATGTTGAACTTGTAAAAGTTTCTTTTCATGTCACTGTGTTGCAATAGAGGATTGTTATGTGGTGACCATTAACTTACTTTGTTTTAACTACTAATTATTGGCTGTTGCTACAAGGGTTTTTTCTCAAACAAAACAAGCATTTATCTTGAATCCTATTGTTATACACGGTTGAGGAAAATTTTAATTATGAATTTAGTAAGGAGTTGTAAACATTTCATGAACAAAGAGGAAGAGGAATTTCTTAATTTGAACAATTGCTCCTTCTACAAATATCATTTAAGCTTAGATTAGTTAGCTCCACGGGGGCGGGGCTGTTTTGCCTATGGCTATAGTGAAAACTTAAAAAATCTTCTCCTCCAAAAGTGTAGGGCCGAAATGTTGATTGGTCATTAAACATGGCCACCAGGGGTCAGGGCTGTTTGGAGATTTAATTTTTGCCTAATGGCAGTGGAGCGATACTGGCCCTCTTGGGCCTCTTGCTTTTGTTACCTTAAAATGCATTAGTCAAAGCATTCTTTGTTCAAAATGATAATATTCATATATTCAAAAATGTTGAACAGAGATCTGAACAAGAAGAAAAGATGAGGGCTTGGTCCGAGAAACATATATCCGAGTTGAAAGTGGTTGATCAGACAGTGTGTCAACATGTTGAGAGACAGACAGAACATGTCAATACAATCAAACAACGAATGAAGACAGAGAGAGAACAATTTGAAAAAAGAAACAAGGTATGATCTGAACACCGAGTCATTGTAAGAACATTATCTTGAACAACCAGTGTTTAAGTCCTTTGCCACATAAAACAAATCTGTAGCAGACTAGTTTAGGGCTGTGCCAGGAAAAATGTCTAGGGGGGAGGAACGACCACCAATTTTAAGGGTACCACCTATCAAATTTTGATATTTTTTTGGGACTCTAAAAGTCTAATCTTAATTTTAATTAAAATTAAAATTAGTGCCCATAAAATAATAATTTTTTTATGGGTGGTTCCCTAAAAATTGGTAGTCGTTCCTCCCCTCTGGATTTGTTTTTTCCTTGAACAGCCCTTAGTTTATAAGATAGACATTTTGTTTTTAAAACACTTCGAATGATATAGATAACTTTGTAGGCCTGACTGGCCACCACTGTGTACTTTCATGTTTTGATAATAAAGGCAAAATCAAATTTCAAGGGATGAGTTTATTTTGAATGAACATTTTAAAATCAAAATCAAAATATTACTTTTTTGTTTGTAGCTTATGGAAGAACAATTGAAACGAATTGCCCAAATACAGATGGAAAATTTTACAGCTGCTGTGGCCATGGACAGTTTTGTAAGTTACTCACTCTTTACTGATGATGATGATGATGATTTGATTTTGTTTACCCTTGCCATGCAGAATGAACTTTACTGATCGACTGTTATTCTAATTTAATGTTCAAGCTGTGAACTAGAAAACAGGACTCTGTTCTCAGATCTTCACCAATCAGAAGTGTTGGTGGTTTTTTTCAGCAAAATGAAAACACTGATATAAACCATATTTGCATTGATCAGTATTTATAAAATATTTCAGAATTCATATGACTTTGTGGTGGAAGCTTTCTTTCAGTGTTTTAAATTCTATACTAGTTTCACTTCAAATTTTGCAGATGTAACATATTTTAATCTTATGTCCCGAAAAGCTGTAGGTGACGGCAATATTAGCACAATATATGTTTTGATAAGATAAGATAACTGCTATTTACAATCAAACGCTGTCTTGTTAAAACTTGTTTTAGATATTTTCAAAGAGGGGTGACATTCAAAATGTAAGAAGGTTAACCGTTTGTAACAGACCACCAATGTCAAGCTAAACTGTTATCACATAAATGATGCAATCTAAATTTGAGCTACATTCTGCAAAAACTGACCTTCAACGGTTTTGAAATTAATTACAATACATTAAAGTTGCTTACTTCTATAGTTAAAATTTGAGTTGGTCCCTGTAAACATGAGTTTCCAGGATGCGTGTATATTCTGGGTACAAATTCCAATGGTAAACTGTGATGTGGCGTGTTTCATAAAATACTTTATTTACAGATGGATGATAAACATGGAGATGTCGACACTGAATCCAGACAGTTGTATCAATCTGTCAGTCAACATGTAGAATCAACTTTAACAGATGTCCAGACACAAGATCAAAGTGTCTCTAATTTATGTAAAGACCACTGTGCCAAATTACAACAGGATCTACACAAGGTTTGACTTTTTAACATCACTATGATCCATGAAAAAGTAAAAATGAAGTTGTTAAGGAGCTAAGAGGTCTCTGGAGATGTATACTTAAAGGTCTTTCATGGTTTGAGGAGAAAAAGATATTACAAGTCCATCTTCTGTGTCCAATCTAGGATGAAGGATTCTCACTAAAATTCCCAAGATTGCTAGGGATGGTAATCCCTATAAACGTTCAAGCAGACAAATTTTATGGCTCTTTCTTGTTCCTCATCGCTATTTTAGGAGATCATTTTTTTTCGCTGGATACACTGAAAAAGTCAGTAAGATGTCTTTTCCCCAGAGCTTGACATTTTAGACTTCAAAAATGATAGTGAGTGTTCACAATGAGGAACAAAAGCAAGCTAAATAGACATCGGAAGTTATTAGCATTGATGATCAATACAAAAATATTTTATCAAAGTCTTTCAATTGGCATGTGTGACTATCCTCGATGATTTTTTACTTTCTGCCATTATAAAATTATTGTTTATAACGGCTCGTTTTTGTTCCTGATTTTGACTTTGATCTAAGATCTAAGGTACCAAATATAGTATGTAATACAATGATAAAATAAGGCCACTATACTTTTTCAAATTCCCCCGCCTTTTTTTTTTTAGATGAAGCGGGGGAATATCCTTATATATATCCAGGGCCTAGATTGGTCACTGTATTTGCTGTATGTGGAAAATGGTTAATTGATTGACAAGACGTTATGTTTGAGGGAACATCAATCATTTAAACTGATGTTTCATCGTTTCTTGAGATTATTCTGTAGATGACAGTATGAAAGTTCTCTTCCTCACCAATCTTCAGTTAAATATTTGGGATTCAGGTTTTTTGCTCTCTTTCAGATTAAATCAGTCAGTCAGGATGCTCAAACAGTCAATACAGAGACCCACACAAGAGTGACTGAGTTCTCGAGAATTACACAGAAGTCAAGGACTGACTTGTGTACATCTGTTAGTGAACAGACAGACAAACAGGACGGGGAGTTCAACTCGCAACACAATACTTATGTCAAACAAATGAATGTGAGTAACCTTTATTATTCTATTGATAGAACAATAGGGTTCAATACGGACAAACTGAACCCATTTTGAAGGGTACTTTACTGGACTGTCCAATAGAAAATAAACTGGAGTTTGAATAATATTTTTTAATGAGAAGGATATGTTAGGGGTCTCAAGGTTAGGCTGCAGACTTCGTGTCATAGATTAAACAGATGTAAGTAAAATTATGTCCCGTTATTGACAACTTTAGTAAAAGTGCTCTGCTGCAGATGCATCAAAATTTATCTTTTAATTTATTACGGAAAGGTTAAATATGGTTATTGTTTTTTGAAGGATTTAGAAGCAGGGTTAAAGACAGAGTCAGACTGTCTGGTTGAACAGATCAATGAACATGATGTTGAGCTGAAAGAACAGGTGACTGAGGAGACAATCATGACAGATAAGCAGATTGATAACAGTAAAACCGTTACACAGAACCTTACAACAGATCTGACCGATAGTAGAACTGATGTGGAGAGATTTATGAACCAAGAACTTAAAGTCGATCAGCCTACAGGTAACTACTATTCTAAATTTGGGCAATCCTTTTCCAAGATATAAGTATGTTCATTTTATATAGTTTAACCCTTTCAATGCTGAATTTTCAAAATTGTCTTGTCCAACTTCTTAGTATATTGACATAAAATGTTGAGTTGAGCAGCACATATGTACAGGTCACCTAGATCTATCCTTGTAGCATATTTTTTCTCTTGTCTCAAAATCATTTCTTAATATTTAAAAAAACAAAATGTTGAAACACTCAAATTTGAAGGTCTGTTAAAAAGGGCATTACAGATGATATTAACCAAATACTTTGATGATTTGTCAATTTTAAGATGGACCAATCTTAGGAAACAGCAGAAAATATTTTAATAGCAGTATTGTATGATTTTTAGTCAAACTTATGTTATGGCAAATTGTGCGTCTGTGCGTGCGTCAACTTTTTGCTTCAAATGACTTCTCCTCCCTAACCACTAGGCAAATTGGGATGAAACTTCATAGAAAGCATCCTCTCAATGTCCTTTCTTAAATTCTTCAATTTTTTAAAATTCTTCTCCTAAACTGGTTGGCCGGTTTAAAATTATTTTGTAGAAATCAGATTCCTACAAGATTAGTCGAAAACATGGTCACCAGGGGCCGGGCTTATTTGGTTATAGTGAAAACTTAAAAGATCTTCTCCTCCGAAAGTGTTGGGCTGATTTTCAATTAATTTTGTTGAAATGTTCCTTGGGTGACAGACCCTCTATCACATTGCTTCAAGCCATGTTGATTGGTCGAAAAACGTGGCCACCAGAGGGCGGGGCTTTTTTGCGTTATATGGCTATAGTGAAAACTTCTCCGAAAGTGTCAGGCCGTTTTTCAAATAATTGTAGAAAAGTTCCTAGGGTGACCCTCTATCAGAATCCTTCAAGCTTTGTTGATTTGTTGAAAAACATGGCCGCCAGCGGGTAGGGCTGTTTTGCCTTATATGGCTATAAAGGTGAAAACTTAAAAAATCTTCTCAGACGGAAGAATTTGGCCGATTTTCAAATATTTCTTTAGAAATGTTCCATGTTCTATCAGATTCCACCAAGCCATGTTGATTGGTCTTAAAATATAGCTGCCAGGGGGGGCAGGGCTGTTAGCCTTTTATATTGGTTGGCTTTAGTGAAAACAATTTTTCAGAAATTGTCCTTAGGTGACACTCTACGAGATTCTTTCAAGCCATATTGATTTGAAAAAAACATGGCCCCCTGGGGGCACGCTGTTTGGAGATTTAATTTTCGCCTAATGGCTGTGGAGCGTTACTGGCCCTCTTTGGCCTCTTGTTTCATGTCTCACTCAGTCTGTATATGTTATACATACATTTTTGAGTGAACTACTTTTTGGATCATCTGAACCAAAGGCTCCAGGTCATCTAGTAGGATCACTCCCTTTCCAGTGTCCGTATCTTCATAAACACTGGGCCATTTTGTGGTCTTCTTTCAAAATGACTAAATATTTGAATTTTACAATTCTTCTAATCTCAATCTGTTGGTCTGATTTTAAGTTAATTTTGTGGAAATATTCTTTAGATAACCACTTTCAAAAATTGCTCAAGCCATATTGATTGGTTGAAAACATGGCCCTCAGGGGTTTGAAATAGCTACCCGTAATGTCGTTTACTGAGTTTGTTTTTAGTGTCTTAACTCCTTTCAGTTTCTTTCCCAATATTGATCAGATTTTCCCTGACATTAGCGATAACACATTCGATACTAGACCATTCATTATAACTCAATGGATCAATCAAATTAGGACCATTATTGATTAAACCTTTCCCTCATACGACAATTCTGTAGCAGACGACTTTGAACATATTTTGCCAAAAATGGAAAATCTCCTTAATTGAATGGATAACCTATGACTAAAAGTGGAAAACATTGTGGCAAAAGGAGAAATTGCCTGTTTTCAAAAAGCCGTCTGCTGCAGAGGTCTCAGAAAGCGTCTATATGAAGGAACGGGTTAACAAACCAACTTGTAGGGTTTAACTCACATTTAGAGATAGATTATCCCTGATATAGATGCAAGCAAAAATAATCACTACTTTACCGGATTAACCAACATACAAACATAATATAAAGCAAATCCTTTTAACAAGCTTGAATTATTTGTATATTTCTTACAGGAGTCACACCAGTCCGACGAGAGTTTAAATTCCCACGTGATCTAGCAAAGTCTGATAACCAAAGCAGGCTGATAGACCGTTTCAGGGAAGACTACACATCCACTGTCGATGTTGAGGTTGAACCAGATAGTTTTATAGAAGATGCGGAAAATCAAGTAAGAGACGCTGTTTATATAATTTGATAAAACTGGAATAATGTCCCAATTTAGCCTATAATATACCCCTTTGTATCATTTGATGACTTTAAGTACAACATCAACACAATCCTTGGAACTGATCAATTTCCATTTCTACTGTTTTATGTTTTTTAGATAATCTAAATGTCTATCTGTAGATTTGAACAACACTAGGCACTTAAATATATTAATAATTGGACAATTTTCAAGTAAAATGAAGGATAAGGTTCAGTACGGAGCCCCTAAAGTGACATTCAATATATTGTTTTAGTATGCAAATAAAACAGCTAATTTGCATATTAAAAAAAAGTATCGCATTTTTATTTCGTTTTTACGAAATAATAATTCGATACTTCTTTTTAATATGCAAATAAGCCAATTTATTTCGTATTAACGAAATAATCATTTCGTTTAAACGAAATACTTATTTCGTAAAAACGAAATAAAAATTCGATACTTTTTTTTAATATGCAAATTAGCTGTTTTATTTCGTATTTACGTAATAAATATTTCGTTTAAACGAAATAATTATTTCGTTAAAACGAAATAATAATTCGATACTTTTTTTTTAATATGCAAATTAGCTGTTTTATTTCGTTAAAACGAAATAATAATTCGGTACTTTTTTTTAATATGTAAATTAGCAGTTTTATTTCGTATTTACCATGTGTTACCGAGTTTCCACATGGTTGTCTGATGGTTTTGATTGATTGGTGTTTAATGCCGTTTTCAACAATCAACTTTTCAGTCATATCACGGCAGCCAGTTCACCTAATCATATGTTTCCTGATTTTTTCACACCAGTACTCCACACAACATACTTTGCCAGCCTCGGTAGCTCAGTCGGTAGCGATGCGGGCTGTCAATCCAGGGGTTTGTTAGTTCGAATCCCGGCTCGGCCAACTTTCTTACCGACGATTGACAAAAGTCAATGCGACATGCGTCATTCGTCTTCCACCAATGGGCTCAGTCTATGTGGAAAAGCAGCCAGTTGCTTGGGAAGATTGCTGTGTGGAGTACTGGTGTGAGAAAACCAGGTAATGCATGAGTAGGTGAACTGGCCACCGTGAAAAATTGTTAAAAACGGCGTTAAACCCCAATCAATCAACAACATACTTTCCACGCAACTGGCTGCTTTTCCACATCGACTGTTAGCCCATTGGTGAAAGACGAATGACGCTTGTCGCAGTGGTTTTTGTTCAACATCGTAAATAATGTTTGCCGAGCTGGGGTTCGAACTCACAACCCCTAGATTGACAGCCCGCGTCCTTACCGACTGAGCTACCGGTGCTCGGCTGATGGTAGACTCGAGATATTTATTTTAATTTATTAATTTACTTAATTAAACAGCGCAAATTTGTATATTAAAAAAGTTTTGAATACTAACTATTATTTCGTAAATAAGAAATAAAACGGCTTATTTGCATATTAAAAAGAAATGTCGAATAGTAAGTATTATTTCGTAAATACGAAATAAAACGGCTAATTTGCATATTAAAAAAAAGTGTCGGTATTAATTATTTCGTTTAAACGAAATAAGTATTTCGTTTAAACGAAATAAGTATTTCGTTTTTACGAAATAAAACAGCTAATTTGCATATTAAAAAAAAGTATCGAATTTTTATTTCGTTTTTACGAAATAAGTATTTCGTTTAAACGAAATGATTATTTCGTTAATACGAAATAAATTGGCTTATTTGCATATTAAAAAAAAGTATCGAATTATTATTTCGTAAAAACGAAATAAAAATGCGATACTTTTTTTTAATATGCAAATTAGCTGTTTTATTTGCATACTAAAACAATATATTGAATGTCACTTTAGGGGCTCCGTAGTTCAGCATCTTTTTATTGTTTTTTTTATTTCAGCCACCACAGGCTGAAAAAAATGAAGATATGAGTGATTCATGCAGTGTGAAATCTTCCTCATCTGGAGTTTCTTGTATGTCTGGATTCTCAAGTGTCAGTGGATTGAGTAAGGTAAGTCTGGTAACTATCAATGCTAAATTTTTAAAGTGGACTTGGCCAGCTTTGCATTTTGAAGCTATGCAAGCTATTTTAATTTGGTGCAGGGGGGAGGGGGGGGTATATTTATACCCCCGATAAACAAAGTTTAGAGGGGGGGGTATATTGGAGTCGCCCTGTGGTTGGTTGGTCCGTTGCGATTTTCCTTGTCCGGAGCATAACTTTAAAACTAATTGTTGGAATTTAATAAAACTTCATAGGATGATACAACACATTGAGAGGAAGTGCGGTGTACAGGAACCATAACTCTATTTTACCTAAATACACAGTTATTGCCCTTTGTTACTTTTTCTTGTCCGGAGAATTACTTAATAACTAACAGATGGAATCTAATAAAACTACATACAATGGTAGAGCATAATGAGAGGAAGTGCAGTATACAAAGAACCATAACTCTAATTTACATAATTACAGAGTTATTACCCTTTGTTACTTTTTCTTATTCGTAGAGTCTTGTCCGGAGCATAACTTTAAAACAAATTGTTGGAATTTAATAAAACTTCATAGGATGATACAACACATTGAGAGGAGGTGCGGTGTACAGGAACCATAACTCTATTTTATCTAAATACAGAGTTATTGCCCTTTGTTACTTTTTCTTGTCCGGAGAATTACTTAATAACTAACAGATGGAATCTAATAAAACTACAAACAATGGTAGAGCATAATCAGAGGAAGTGCTGTGTACAAGAACCATAACTATAATTTACATAATTACAGAGTTATTGCCCTTTGTTACTTTTTCTTGTTCGTAGAGTCTTGTCCGGAGCATAACTTTAAAACTAATTGTTGGAATTTAATAAAACTTCATAGGATGATACAACACATTGAGAGGAAGTGCGGTGTACAGGAACCATAACTCTATTTTACCTAAATACAGAGTAATTGCCCTTTGTTACTTTTTCTTGTCCGGAGAATTACTTAATAACTAACAGATGGAATCTAATAAAACTACATACAATGGTAGAGCATAATCAGAGGAAGTGCAGTGTACAAGAACCATAACTCTAATTTACATAATTACAGAGTTATTGCCCTTTGTTACTTTTTCTTATTCGTAGTCTTGTCCGGAGCATAACTTTAAAACAAGTTGTTGGAATTTAATAAAACTTCATAGGATGATACAACACATTGAGAGGAAGTGCGGTGTACAGGAACCATAACTCTATTTTATCTAAATACAGAGTTATTGCCCTTTGTTACTTTTTCTTGTCCGGAGAATTACTTAATAACTAACAGATGGAATCTAATAAAACTACATACAATGGTAGAGCATAATCAGAGGAAGTGCAGTGTACAAGAACCATAACTCTACTTTACATAATTACAGAGTTATTGCCCTTTGTTACTTTTTCTTGTTCGTAGAGTCTTGTCTGGAGCATAACTTTAAAACTAATTGTTGGAATTTAATAAAACTTCATAGGATGATACAACACATTGAGAGGAAGTGCGGTGTACAGGAACCATAACTCTATTTTACCTAAATACAGAGTTATTGCCCTTTGTTACTTTTTCTTGTCCAGAGAATTACTTAATAACTAACCGGTGGAATCTAATAAAACTGCATACAATGGTAGAGCATAATGAGAGGAAGTGCAGTGTACAAGAACCATAACTCTTATTTACATAATTACAGAGTTATTGCCCTTTGTTACTTTTTCTTGTCCGGAGAATTATTTAATAACTGACAGATGGAATCTAATAAAACTACATACAACGGTAGAGAATAATCAGAGGAAGTGCAGTGTACAAGAACCATAACTCTAATTTACATAATTACAGAGTTATTGCCCTTTGTTATCCAAAAATGAACAAAACAAGAATAACCCGATCCATAACATTGTCCTTTTAAGGTGGGGTTTCTAAATATTTCACAACCTTTCCTATCAGGGCGGCGTTCGGGGGTATTAATCACATTCAGTGATAGTTCTAGTTTTTAATTAAAATTGGTGCTCAAAAAATAATTAAAATTTGATAGGTGGTACCCTAAATATTGGTGGTCGTTCCTCTCCCCCTAGACATTTTGACTGTATTTGTTGAAATTCATATACTCACCTGAAGTAGGTAGATGGAGTTCATAATGTCTTAATCAAGTTTAATAGCCATTCAGTTCACTTTTACAGTGTGAAGTTATGGCCTTTAGTTGCCTTATAGTTTGTGTTGTCTGTCTGACCGTTACACTTTGATGGTGGTTATTGGTAGGCAACACTTGAGTGTTCTTTCCAATTCTTATATACTAAATCATGATAATTAACCCATACCCTCATATAGACGCTTTCTGACGCCTCTGTGGCAGACAGCTTTTTGAAAACATAGTGACAAAAGAAGAAATTGCTCAAAACAAGCAATTTCTCCTTTTGCCACAATGTTTTCCACTTTTAGATGGCTGACAGCCTGACACCCATGCCAAATCATTAGAAATTCAAAGGATCAACAGAGAATTTATAGTCTGGACACAAACTGTAGAGGTTTTCATTAAGCCTGTTTAACGCTTTCCCTCATACGACAATTCTGCAGCAGACGACTTTGAGCATATTTTGTCAAAAGATAGAAAATCTCCAAAAAAACCTATGACTTGCAATGTTTTATGTGAAACATCAAGGTTTGTGAAATCAAAGTCAATGTCACTGTTTCTAAAAAAATAAAAAATAAATGCAATTATGGTGTAATTTATTTACCAAGATTTATATTGTCTGACCTGCCTTGCCAGTGAGACACATATTGATCACTTCTGTTGTTTGCTCTCTTTTTATCTGTCTCAGTGTCTTGTCAACATTTCAAAGCTTGACATCCAATTATAGACATATTGGAGGACGGAACATGTGTTCCTTCAGTCACTCATTTTTTATTTAAAAAATAAAAAATTTAAAAGTCTCCAACAATTTGTTTTTCAGAAATCTGAAGTTGAAGATAAACCAGGAAGGCCACTTGGCTCAAAGAAACCAAAGAAAAAATTTGAAAATGTTACACCAAGAAGTAAATCTAGGCTACCTTTACGGCAAAATAACACAGAGGCTCAGGAATGAGTAGGAGTTGAACTTGTCAAACTTTTGAAATTATTTATACATAGTGTATATACATTTCTTTTCACTTCATGAACATATCTGTCCTTGAACAAGAAAGTTGCTTTTAGGCTTATATCTCAAATAATGCTTGCCACACATGGAGTAAAACCCAAAACAAGCTTATGTAAGTACATGTAATATGTGAAAACTGGATGTTGATCAGGCTACTCTGGATCTACACTGTTCACAAAAGTTAACTTTTAAATTATCCCTTGGACGTTCTCAGTTATGACATAACCATATTACTCTGAATGTATTGATGCTGTATAGGAGATTTGCCTTCTGAATGAATGGCATATCAAATGTTTATCCTTCACCATGTACATGCTTTAACCCTTTCCCTCATATAGACACTTTCTGATGCCTCTGCAGCAGACAGCTTTTTGAAAACATATTGACAAAAGAAGAAACTGCTCCAAACAAGCAATTTCTCCTTTTGCCACAATGTTTTCACTAAAGTCGTCTGCTGCAGAATTGTTGTATGAGGGAAACGGTTAATAATTTTTTAAAAGCTTGATTTTTATACATTTAAACGCTTTCCCACATACAACTAATCTGAGACTTTGGAAATAACTGCCGGCAGGTTAAAATATGGAAAATCATTGAGTTAAAGAAAACATTGTGGTAAAAGAAGAAATTGCTAATTATGAGCATTTTATTTTTTTGTCACAATGTTTTCAAAAGTCGTTTTCTGCAAATATGTCTATAGGTTGGAAAGTGTTAAAATAACAGTGTAAGTACACCACAGGTCTATTATGTGATGTTTAATAATCAAAATAATTATTTTGAAATAATCGATTTTGGCAATGACTGCCTTTTTCCTAATTTATAATGCTCCCTGAAATCTTTGAGGAAGCATACGATTGTTGCGTTTTCAGTTTTCTGCTATTTTTTGTGTCCGGCTTTTTCTTAGTAACTGCTAGCTGAAATTTATTGGAAGCCGCATTACCAAGGGTACATCTTTTCAGATTTGACATTTATACAGGGCTATGGACCTTTCTTAATTTAAAAGCAATTTAGGGAGCATCCATTGACTTTACTAATTGTCTTTTTGTTCTTTTAATATTTATATAAAATGTTGATATGGATAGGAAATGGTTTAAGTTAAACATACATTTCATGTATTATGCTTTATAGAGAACATTGCTATTTATGTTGAAAATTAGATATATGTGTAACTTGTCTGTTGTAACCAATACGTAAATGTTTGTTTGTTTCTATGTACTTTATCTTCTCTATTTTATTTTTTCCTCACTGAATACTTCAGAAATGTCTGGTTAAATAAGGTCTTGTTGCATTTATAAACAGTTTTACCCGAGTCTTCACTGTCTGATAAACCCTTTCCCACTTGCAGACTACTTTTGAAAATATTTTGGCAAAAGGTGAAATTAATCTCTTTTTATTATTAAATGATTATACTTTCATTTATAGAGATTTTCCATATTTTTGAAATACCAAAATAAAAAAAAAGCTGTCTTTTGTTGAATATTTTTTTTAACAAAAAATGTCAACCATGATGTTCTCAAATACACCAATAATACAAACTACCTGCTCTATATTTGTTTTATGTATGATCTTCCTATTAAACTGTTACTGTCCCTTATCTTTAGTTTGTTAATACTATAACCCTTTGACTGCTGAAACGGTGCCTGGTCAACTACCCCCCGGACAACTACCCCCCCCGGATAATTACCCCCTGGACAATTACCCCCCGGACAATTACCCCCCGGACGATTACCCCCTCGGACGATTACCCCCTCGGACAATTACCCCCCTGGACAATCACCCCCCGGACAATTACTTCACAGGACTGTTCCTTTCGTAGCCTTCTTTCAAAGTTGTTCAAAAATTTAAATTCCATGGAGAACTTTGATTGCTGCGGCATCAGAAAGGGGGCAAAATGTCCAAACTTTAAAAATCTTCTCCTCTGAATCTGCATGTCAGATTCCAATATAGTTTAGTAGAAATGTTCCTTTGGTGAGCCTCTTCAAAGAGTGTTCAAGGCCGTGTCCGGTCAACTACCCCCCGGACAACTACCCCCACGGATAATTACCCCCTGGTAATTGTCCGGGGGGGTAGTTGACCGGACACGGCTGAAACTGATATTCTGAATCATGTGCGTCCAATCTAGAGCAAGACCAGTTGGCCCATACTTTACATCTGACCAGCCTCTATACTGTTGGCTGCTCAATTGCACATTTTGATATTCCTAGAATTGGCTATAGATTCTTCCAAATGCAAAGATGAAATTTTTGTAACACATAAAAAGTTACAATCCTGCAGTGCATTTATGGGACATTTTATTCTGGAAAAAAAAAAAAAGCCAATGACAGCATAACTATCATCAACCATATTACATATGGGATGTTTTTAAGTCGGGAGTTAAAAACATTGTTGGGGAAAAAGAGAGCACACAATCTATATATCCTTATTCCTCATAATTTATCTGCTGGAGATGCATCTAAATAGGTCATTACTGGGTTAAAGGAAATAACAAAAACATGACATCAATAGGTATGCATTTCATTTTTAATCCTGAATTGCATTATAGCTCATTATAATAGCCCATTAATTGAACATATGTATTTTTAAGCATTATTCAAAGTTGAAGTGTAAATCTGTACCCCCTAGTTTGTCACATACCATGGCATCAAACTTTGTGCTCATCTCCAGGCTCATAAAATCTCGCCAACCTCCTACTTTTCCTGTAATAAAACATTTTATATAGAAGACTATATGATCAGATCACAAGAAGACCTATCTTCGGGACTGCGAAAATCCGTTTTTGTGTGTGACCGGACTCGAAAATCTTGAACAATCCTCCTTATTTATATTAACCCGATCTTCTGTTTATTTGATGTTTTATGGAAAACTTGTAAAAAAAATTAACACAATAATACATTGAATGCAATTGCTCAATTCATTGTTTTAAAATATTTCATAGTATTTACATGTACCGTGGGTTATTCTTAGTGCTCAATTATCCGCGTTAATCATAATGTCTCTCGAGTTTAATGCGCAAGAGAAAAGCAGCGCATTGCATTCCCAATAATGCAAATACTATGGCATGATCTTCTGGTAAATCTAATATTTTAAAAAACTTAATTGCAGGCATGTTTGAAAATGACCCAATATGGTCAAACAATTGTCTAACTTGCCTCTGCGTATATGTCCCCCAAATCTCTCATCCATTCGCCTTTCTTCCGACATCCAACCAGCATTTGTTGATGTGTTCCTTTTCATCCTATCAAAGCTGCAGTGGTCAGCAATTTGGCGTTTTTCATCAGCAGTCACGTTAACATTTATATGATCAGCTATTTCTGATATTGCCCCATACATGTCCTGTTAAAAGATTGATATTATATATGGAAGACATGTATGCATGATCGTTAAATAGTAGATACCTGTATTAGCCTAGTAGTGAATACGTCCGCTTATGGAGCAAGAGGTCTAACGTTTGAATCCTGGTATAGATATATATGCTAGTTAATTAGTGGTGTCTGGCGAAAAAGGTTTGATTTTATCGGACTTGGGAAGTAAACATGTTCAAGAACAATAGTATCTCTTTAGTCGGAGTTTGTTGTCAGTTTCAGAAGGATGACGTATAAATGAGCTCGTCCGTGCATGTTGGCATTTCTGAACATCTCCGTCTTATCAAAATCTTCGTAAGTTGACAAGCTTCTGTAACGAAAACATTCGGTATACGTTGCATTTGATAGGCAAATTTACATCACCGTTTCGAAGTGATGGAGTTTAGGATTACATATATAAGACAAGTGGACCCCTTCAGGGTTGAGTATACTTTTCCCTGAAGGGATCTTCGAATGCTGATCTAGGTCAACACTGTTCAAAAGGCAAACTTGCAACTTTGTGCATGGACCGGCTCGAATGCGGAGTCGGATGTGATTGTACACGATCACTCGCGGAAACCACGTCAGCTGACAACAGGTCTTGTTTAATCTGCTAATAGTGACGTTTTATAGGAACCGATGCTTATTCGCAATATCACACAGCGCCATCATCTGCCTACTTGTAGAAGATGACCTAATGGTCAGCAACCAGAGCATTTAAAGTATGTCGCTGTTCGTTTTAAATGGTACCGCGTTAAACGATTTCAGGCGTTGATGAAGGAATTCTTCTTGTTCGAGTTGTAAGCGCAAGGGATTTGGAGCCCGGCGCAACGGTCATGGTGGAGTGCCCTTGGGCAAGGCACATTTCCTAGCATAGTACTGGTTTGTTTACCCAGGGATCAAGCATACGTGAACTGTCGCCGTGGTATAACTGAAATAATGTTGAAACAGCGTAAAACCCCAATAAACAAACGATCATTCAGAGCGCGTAATTTACAATAAAACTGCATACATATGAGTCTACCGATTGAGTCGTTACACCATTATTAGCTATGTTAAGTATAGCCTTCAACAATCGTGTATCTATTATTTTCCGAGATATAGTTGCAATTAAGTCACTACCTGTACAATATCTTCGTACTGTAGAATCAATAGGGAGGCGTCATTTCTGTTTATCCAAAAGTCCCGTACATGTCTCCACCATGGGGTGGCATACGCTGCAATAGATTATACCATGTTTCAAGCAAAACATAGTCAAAAGATGAACCCGAGCATTATAGATTGTTTGAATGGTGTTTTCGCCGCTTTCAAAAGTATTCCATTTAATTAAATCGTGTAAACTACCTGTATTATTACCGGTATTTAGTATTCTGACTACTATGCAATATTCGTAATGCTATCCCCACAACCCATGCAAACTAAGAAAGGAAGTATTACTGTCATATTTAATATCTTTGGTATGACTCGACTGGGGATCGAACCCGCGTCTCCTTCTCCAGAGGCGTCGGAGCACTACAACCAACACGTAGTTTAGAGCATGTATTTACGGATGAGACTGTGATCAGAGTCTTTACTATCGCATGTGATTCACTACTAGTGTAGTATAAACAAGCATTGCGCCATAAGAACCGTCAGATAAACATGCCTATCTGGACACAGTACGAACAAAATACGGGTCTCCTCATATCGGGAGTTTGCTTCAAGCTAAGATACAGATATATATGCGCAGTCTGATAAGGATCTTCCGTGTTTGATATCTAGTCGTTAAAGTCTATTGCGAACGGTCATGACAGAGAAACCCCGACTATGCAAGCACCAGTAATGTGATTGCAACATTCATTCATTTTAAAACCACAGATTTCGTGAAGCATGTCTTAATAACCTTTATGGGGTTCGTGATCGGACTCATTAAAACCCATTTAGAGGCACAGTTTTATCCCTGGCGTGACAGATATGTCAATTTTACAAGAACCTTTTCCCGCAGCGGACGACTTCTTAAAATAGTGTGGTAAAAGGAGACATTGCTCATTATATTAGTAACCGAGATTTTTCCATTAGACTCGGATGGTTTCAATTCTGTTTAATAAACTAAACATTTATTAAGAGTTTTTAGCAAGATATGTTCAGTCATCTTTTTCAGATGTGTTGTATTTCGCAAAGGGTGGAGCTATTAACCCTTTCCCCACATACAACCAATCTGCAGCAGACGACCTTAACAAATATGTGACGAAAGGAGAACATTTTCGTTTGAGCAATTTCTTCTTTTATCACAAAGTTTTCAAAATGCGTCTACAGGTGGGAAAGGGATAAATAAAATATGGCATTTCACATGCCATGGTGAGAAATTTATCCCTAGCATGGCATTCCTTTCTTCACAAGTGAAATATAGTATTCGCATTGGTTACAGTTATACCACGGCGATTTCTGTATTAGTTCATTGACATAGCAGCACAACCCTAATATGGGTTGGCTTATCAGTCGCAATGATGTCGGACTCTAAGCCACTAAGAAAATACCTTATTAATAGACAATATAAACCCCAACTTTCCACCATCGAAATTTGACTACGCAACCATTACTCTATAATATAAAGCTAACTTGTATCACTAGACTCCAATTTTTCCACCATCGAGAATTGACCATGTAACCATTACTAAAATTAAATCAGTTTATCGAAATAGTTTATAAAATAGCAACCTCGGTGCCCAGTTAGTGACAACAGGTTCTGTCATGCTTGTAGTGACTACAAGTAACAAATATGGGATTGCAATATTCATTCCTTTTAAGACCACAGATTTAGCAATCTGGTATGCTGGTGTAATGTAATGTATTCTGGACACGCCGTGATGTGACTGAACTACTGTTGAAAGCAGCACCAAACACCATTCACACATATTTTCCAGGCTTACTTGTCATGCTGTCTATCAAACCTAGTAGACGATTCAAGAAAAGGAACACATTCACACGTGGTGTGACTAAATTGTCAGCATATTTTAATGGATTGGTGTCAATATCCGTACATATTATATAGCCCATAAAAGGAAAGGGGTTCACATAGGATTTATATCAATTATATTTTTTCATATCATTATTGTAAATACTTATAATATTATTTGTTACTAATTGGATACATTTTGTTTAAACAAACCCCTATAATGCTAAATCTAAGGTTGACATATTAATTGTCTATACCCCGAGGAAAACAATATGGCATTTTAGACTAATCTGGATTTAGACTGCGCATCTATTATCTACATCTAAAAATTATAGTTGCTTTTATAAAGCTTTTCCATATTGTTGGCCAAGATACCTTCAAAATCATCTGCTGCATGCACCCTATGTATTCTATGATAAAACACGATTGTGTCAAAGGAATTATTTAAGATCACGCAATTCGGACCGACACTGTATCGATCCTCCGAAAGACACACTTATTACCGCACTTTTATCGGTGATCCAGTCCTCTAAAAATGAGTTGATTTCCTCATCCGGGTCTGTCTGTTTCAAGAATTTAGTCAGCATGAGGCAGGAGACCGCCACGTCTTTTGGATTCCGCATCACATAGATTTTCTGTAGCAAAATGGACTATTTTTTTTTTTTATCCAAGACTCCTACTCGAAAACAAGTCTTAACCCTTTCCCACATACAACAAATCTGCAGCAGACGACTTTGAAAACAGAATGGCAGAACCCTGAACAATCTCCATAAAAGATAGCTTAATTGTTAAATAAAGTTGAAAATATTGTGGCCAAAGGAGAAATTTCTCATCATGAGCAATTTCACCTTTGGCCTCAATGTTTTCAAAAGTCGTCTGCTGCTATTGCGTCAAAATGTGTCTGCAGGTGGTAAAGGGTTAATTCATTGATTGCAGGTTAATGCTGTTTTCATCACGACGTAGTCCTATAGTTCACCTAACAATGGGTTTCCTGGCTTTCTTCCACTAAAACTACACATATTATTCACAGGCAGCAGATTTTTTAAAATCCGTTAGTAGAAGACAATCACAATAACTGTTGTCAATGGTTGGGACTACTCAATGTCCAAGTAGGGGTTCGAACTCACGACCCCTTGACAGATAGACATCGACGCTACCGACTGAGCTATCGTGGCTCAACATCCGACCGTAAACATAGGTACTTGTGTAGCGTCTTCGCACGGACGGGCGCCTATGTTGAAAATTGACTTCTTACATATGTTGCAATTGTGTCGTTATTGTGAACTGAGTTTGTTGTACCATTTAGGTCCATCAATACGCTTCGAGGAATCCATGTTTCCAAAAAATATATTTTTAAAACAACAGCCGTTTGCGTCATTCAATGTCACTATCACATTTCAAGGTCAAATGTCAAACATGTGTAAAAAGGGTTTCTATTTTATAACTTATATAGTTCTGCCATAATTGTTAATGATCCTGCAGCCTCAACATGTTGCCCAAAGACAATCATTTAAATTATAAGTTGGAAACTTTAGTTATTTGATTCGATGATATTAAAGATAAACTATACCTTGCAGTTGCTTTCGAATAACTGTTTGGGGAGCACGTGGCGATGCAAATGAGATTTAATAAGACGTGGTGACGTCATGGCCTCGATTTGACGCAAACCCTGGAAGTTCGTCAGATCTGGCAGGTACATGTCCAAGAATGGGAACCGGTGATCAAGCGGGATATCCATAGCTTTCTTGAAGTCGAGATTGGTTGTCAACATGTACACGATCTCTTGAGTTAACGTTGTACCTGATACATCAATATTTCGAAATAGGCCTTATTTAATCATTTCAATACTTAGTTTCACTTATCCAGCTTTTATAAAGTCCATAGCCATTTTAGGAATGTAGGGATAAAAACGTTAAGACGACAATTTAGATTCTTATCAGATGGTCAGCATCCGGATGCTTCACACAATCGTCTTCAGCTGTCCAATGTTTAAAATCTATTTTCAACTTTCATTCATAACAATCTGCAAGAATGCATTTAAAACAAGCGGGGAAGCGATCGAAGGACCCTTACTGATAACAGAGATACGTACTGTTTAAAGCAACATGAAACACTGTATCATTCATTCTCAAGAATTTGTATGAAGGAACCCTTACTTACTGATAACAGTAATACTGTTTAAAGCCACATGATACACCGTTTCAATCATTCTCAAAAATTTGTATGAAGGAACCCTTACTTACTGATAACAGTAATACTGTTTAAAGCCACATGATACACTGTTTCAATCATTTTCAAGAATTTGCAAGAATGCACTTAAAATAAGCGGGGAAGCAATGGACGGACTCTTACTAATAACAGAGATACTGTTTAAGCAACATGAAACACCGTTCCAATCATTCACAATAATTTGTAAGAAGGAACCCTTACTTACTGATAACAGTAATACTGTTTAAAGCGACATGATACACTGTTTCAATCATTCAAAATAATTTGCTAGAAAGCATAAAAAGCAAGCGGGGAAGCGATCAAAGGAGTTACTGATAACAGAAATACTGTTTAACGCGACAGGAAACAAAGAAACAAACTCTTAGTTAGCACTGACTGTTTGCATCGGTTTAAGAAACGAGCATTTAGCAGGTAACACTGATACAACGAGTCTAAGTAAGAGCATAATCGTCCTGACGAGTTTTTACGAAGGAAAGTCTTAGATCAGCATACATGTATATTAAAGCATTTGGTACTTAAGTAACTTAACCCATTACTTCACGTCATGGCTTTTCAAAGGGCGCCTGCTTTACAATCATCAGACGAACAAATTCACCAATCTAGAAAGCTGAAGGAATTATATTGATCAAAAGGTGAAAATATAGCAATAAAAGGTGAACTTGCTCAAAACGAGCAATTTCATCTTTTTATTGCAATGTATTCAAAAGTCGTCTGCAACAGCAGGCATCAAATGTCGTGTGTGTGAAGTAATGGGGAGATTCGCGTCGATAATGTTATGGATGATCGGGCTGGCCGTAAATGTACTCTCAACTTTATGGTAAAACAGTTGATCTTACCTGAACGAGGGAAACTGAGCACCCATGTGTCGTCTTCTTTCACTTCCATACGCTCTATTTCATCAATGTTACAGTTGCCGAAGAGATTTGTGTCTTTATACTTTCTTAAAGAAGTCTTTGGTAGTGCTGATTTGTCCATGCTGGTTTTTTTTTAATCTATTGGAGTGCTTGACTAATATGTAATATCAGACACTGTTTTCGTAATGAAAAATAATGCTGTATCAGATTATTGACCGAATTACATAAGTTCACCAAAAACGGTTAACTCGCTATATCAATATAAGTACCCTCTTTTTCTTATATATATATATATTGTTAATTGAGTATAGGGAAGATTTATATGAAATTAAGAGAAGATAAAAAAAAAATAGCCGCCGAATGGTTTGCACTGGTTTGTAAAGCAGTCCAGCGACGCGTATATTGGTCACGCAATCATCCGAGTCTGCAGCCGTTGGCTAATTTTGTGCAACTATGGAAAAACACGAGACGCGTATCTCAGTCACGTGGTCGCCTATCGATGCGTTTTTTGTCTTCCGCGCTGCAAGGTAATGTTTTTACTGACAATATTCGTTAAACGTTTTGTGCTGTGTTCGGTGGTATAGATTGTTGCATAACTGCTCAAAAAGTTCAAAAAAGTTTGATTGTTACTACAACTGCTATAAGGAGAGGGGATGCCACACGGATTGTTACTACAACTGCTATAAGGAGAGGGGATGTCACACGGATTGTTACTACAACTGCTATAAGGAGAGGGGATGCCACATTAAAAACATCGTTATTCGGACTCCAACACATTGAAGATATATGTAACACACAGATTTAAGTCACTTGAACTGAAGTCATTAGTTTAACTCCCTAAGTTTTAAATCAATCGATGTAACTATACGACATTAATCAATTAGCATTATTATTTAAACCAATGAAAAGCACAAAGCTATTGTACTTACTGGAATGTGTGACACTAAGTATTGATTGAAGATTTTTGGCAGCCTGAATTGATTGGTAGGAAATAATCTCAACGTGGGTTTTATCACCATTTTGTTTAGCTCACCACAAACATATTTTAATAAACAATTAAGATGAATTAGGTCAAACAAGTTTTAAAACATCAACGATCCTTTTTATATTTCTACAAACGCCGTTTTAATGCAATACGTTGACTTAATTATATCTTATCGTTTATATCTAACAAATTCATAATCTAAATTCATATTTATACATAAGATGTTTAACACACGTCAACGATCGTCATCTCAAATCTAAAGATACTGTTTTCAGTTATGTATTTGCCACACACTTATGAGTTGCAAATGGAATTATTGCAACTGATGGAATGGAAAAAAATCCAAATGTATGTTTCCTGTGCACTTTTTATCTACACAATTGAATTAAATCTATAATGAAAGAGGGAGGTTTGGATATGTTAACATTTTCGCATATACAGACGCCCAAATTTGAATCAACTTATTTTAATACACTTGTAAGCATGTAGACATGTACGAACAATCCAGTTATAGAATGTTGATAACAATTTATTTCTTTTAAATACATAGCCTTAATTTTGAAAGTTATTTGGCGGGGGTCTCTGAATACATCAGTCGGTCGACTGCACTCAGAACAAGCGGTAAACAAGATACTTTCGTGAATATTCGCGTGTTGGGTTATAAAGAAAGACTCGGTATAATGTGTTGGTCGTGATGATGTTCACATAAGCGGATTCAAGTTACACGGTGGGTTTATTTGTTGGATTGCATGGTGTTTTACGCCGCTTTCTACGTTATTTCAGTAAATCACGTTGTTTCCTTAACACATTACTGGGACTTCCCGTTTAATTTATCCCGAAACGGTTGCATCAGTCGCATTGCTATCCCCGTTATGGCATTAAAACCAGACCTAAACTTCGCTCTGATACAGGTCGGCTCAGATTGACCTTTGCGTCCGTCACCCAATCAAATGGTCGCTTACAAAATCGTTCGGTATAAATCAAATAAGATTACCAATAAACTTAAACAAGACAGAGAAGCGCTGATTGTCGAGTTTTCCGATAGTATAGAACTAAGAGTTGGTTGTTGTATTCTGCGATTTCGTAAGAAAAAATACCCGAGCCCGTGCTCATGAGTACTCAAGTGTAACATTAAAATGTATAGGGTCAAATCGAGACGACCTGTTATGAGGTGTCGCCAGATCCAATCACCGTACAGTGTTCTGGTCCGATTTTATAGAGGGAGTGGCTATCCCCGCAACCCTGAACTTCAATGAGGGAAGCAATTACTACCATTTTTAACGTCATTGGTATGACCCGACGGGCGATCGAACCAGCACTCAAAGTGGACGATCTGCCACTATTTCTTTTCGAGTGAATGTCGGATCTTATCCCTATCGTATACAAGGAGTTGTAAATTGTGAATAGCCGATTTACTTCTTTCTTTGTAAACTAAACAGATACAAACACAAATCGAAATGTTATTTTATTTATTCCAGTGACATAATGTAAATTAATTTGTGACGATTCAAGCCTTCGTCATTAGATTTATTACGCGTCCAAGTCACAATTTGTTCACTGGTAAATTATCATAATGTAAAACCTTTTTTTATTTCAAATTCTTCTTTATCCAACTTTCTTAAACTAAATCACTGATGTTATGTATGTACCTCTATAACTGTCATTTACAAATAACGTATTTATAACCTATGCATGTCATGTATTCAGCCGGTCCGCACGAAAAGTTACAGCTTGACCTTTGTGAACAGTGTATATTCGTATCAGCTTGTGCATCCGCACAGTCTGATTAAGATATACACAGTTCACATATTACTTACATACGTTTGATAGAAGCTTCTGAAAACCTGTGTATATTCTGAATAAACGTAGCAGATGTTCAGGCTGATCTGAACCGATACTGTTCAGAAATGTTAACTTGTGCCCTTTCACACCGGACTCAAATTATGTACGAAACTCTTAATTATTCGAATACACGAATAAGACCCATCTAATGAATATTCATTTCAAGGTCAGGACATGATAACATTTAAGCTGCATCAGGAAAAATAGGGTATTGTTGCGACGTGTTGGCAGCGAAAAAGTGTTCAATCTGATCTGAATCAGGGTTATTTCTTTGGTTATTTTTTTAAGCCGTATATCGTGTTTCGTATTGTATGACTCAGTTTATCACAGCCGGAAGTCTGATCGTTTCAGCAAGACGCCCGCGCTATATGTCGAGCCATTGTCAGATATATTTATTAATGTTAAAATAATGCCATCAGAATTAATTCCGGATGACCTTCGGAATCCCTTGACGACACACCTGTTCCTACGTGCAGTCTAATCCTTGTGACTTCAAACAATACGCTACACCTCTGGTTTGATTATAGAGCACACATTAAAACAAGTCATACTAGAAACCTTGCTAAGATGGCAATCAACATCAGCTGACAACTTATTTAACACCATAGATATATAAGCATTCAGAAGGTTTCAAACTATAATGAAAATTGATCATTATGACCGAGTTACTCCATTGACGTTACAGTGGTATATGTTATACTCCATATAACAGTCTGGTACCCGGCGTTCTAAAGTAAATCAGAAGGTCAGGCATTAGGCTGGTACGGGGCGTTATATAGTAAACTAGTAACTATACAACCACCGTAATATACAATCACTGTAAACTACACTTTGGACCATATACAAATTGATGTATACATGTAATCAATGGATACATAATAAAGAACACCCTGTACGGAGTTTAAAAGGTTTTGTTCACAACAAATTGGCTCCATCAATAAAATAGGGTTTTGCTTGCTAAACCATGCCCAAAGGGCGACGCCATAACTGTTGTATGCCTGACCCGATAATATAATAGTATGTGTAATGAGTACGCCTGGCATTAACCATCATTGGCAACTTGCAGTGTAGTCTGGTAACCTGCGTTCTATATACTGAATTAGAACATCTATCATTAACCTGGTACCCGAAGTACCAAAGTAAGTTAGTAATTATACATTTGATTTACGTAAACTCTACAGCGGACGAATACAACTTTATGTTAGGAATCAACTTACATAAATAATGAAACACCCTCTTTATGGAGTTTGAAAGGCTTGAACCATACACAAAATGTTGTCTCAGTTTCTGTATTGTCTCCTGGCTCCATTATGTCCAAGAGTATAAATGAATGAATGTATATTGTTTTATGGCGCATCGACAGCTAAGGTCATTTAGCGCGCAATTAAATTTAATTATTCATGATCCCTGGGTAAACACACCAGTACTAGGCTAGAAAATGTGCCTTGCCCAAGGGCACTCCATCATGACCGTAGTGCCGCGACTGGGGATCGAACCCGGGACACCCGGTTTCGAAAATGTCCAAGGGTATCGCCAATATTTGTGTATGTCTGACCCGTAAATGTAATGGTAGGGGAAAGTAAATCGAAACTTCACAGGTTGCCAATGTGATTGATTCCTGTTTATAATAGTAAATCTACTCATGACTTAGGGTTTTCGAGTCAAAGTGTGCGACTGGCTCCTGTATATGATACTACGTTGGGCATTGGGGTACCAATAACAGTCTGTGACTAGCTCCTGTTTAAAATAAAGATCAGCCAACGCATCTGAACAGTTTAATATGGCTCTACACTGTTCGCCAATTAGTCATAGCATATTTGAAGAATCTTTTGGAAAGCATGATCTATTTGAAAGTGCAGATTAGTACATACGTTTAGATTTGTTTTCGCAGCGCACCGTGTTTTGTTTGTTTTTTTATCAGCAAAAGACAATTCACGATTGATTGATTTGGTAAATATAGATAACCAAACAAGGGACGAGATACACTTATTACTCTTGGTTTAGTTTAGTTTAAACTTATTTATTTTACATCGATTGCGAAACAAACCTTGGGCTTAAATTAATCACGCTCGATGTCTGCTTCCTGGAGACTTAACCTGTACTAGCGCCGTTCGTGTGGAAAAATCCCAAAGTCAGGACCCACTCATCACGGGACTCGAACCAGGCACCTTTCATACGAGAGGCCGACGCTCTACCTCTGCACCACTGTCTTCCACTCTTAGTAAAGTATGTAATGCGTTTGAAACGTAACCTGATTAACAAATATGTTTGAATGTACGGCATTTTTTAATAAAGAAAGCTGAAACCAATGGAAATATTGTCAAATAGCACAGAGCTCCACTTTTGAAAAAGAGTGTAAAATCTTGTTGGGGGAAAATGGATGATGATGTAATGATAATTTAATGTAACTTAATGAATAAATTGCAGTCCACACATCAAGAAATTTGAGATACCTGTATTTACAAAAAATAATTATTAAAATATATAGTATAGTATAAACTAGTTCACATTTAAACATGCCTTTTAGAAAAGATGCACATCCACGTCATACAGGAAGCACTTGTGTTTGGACTACCTTCATCTTCCTCGACAATTTGTGTCCGTCCCTCGTACGGTTTGAAAATAGCTTCTTTTACGTTTCTTTGTGTTTGCAGTCTGCTAACCGGTCGTCGAGTAAGCGAATCCTGCAGATTTATTTGTCCATCATTTGCCTCGTGTTCACTATCTAGAAAATACAAGAGAAAGTTGATGCAACGCATCAATGTCGCCGGAAATCCATACTGCAGTTATGCATAACACTAACATTATAGTAGTTGAATAAACAGTTATCAACTGAGGGGCATATTGGAACATAAGGGGTGGGGTCAAGTGAACATGTATCATAACTTGCATTGTTTTGTCAACGAAGTGAATGATAATTGAAGCCTTTCATTGTTTATGATCAATCTCCATTCCAAAGTAGGTTGACCATACACACAACCAACTAATTATTGATCATAAACAGTAATGGAAATGAGTAATCTTGCCAATCATTAGTCTTAGTATGTATACAGTGCTTTCATTAAGGAATAATTATAAGATTTGTGAATTCCTCATACACTTTTCAAGATGTTTGTCAGAATATTTGAATTTTATTATTTTTCAATAAAACCACAAAACAGACAGTTTAGGATTTGCATGCAATAGCACGTCATTTTACCTTTCCTCTATTAAAGTCAACAGTGGACACCTTTGCAGCAATCTACTTTAAAACAATGAGATAAGGGTTAAATCGCTGAAGATATGAGTTTTCTCTTTTTCTCAAGATGATATTAGCTTCGCATCCTAATTATATCATACTTTAACAAATGTTGAAATGTAGTTCAATATTTATAAATTAGACCACCTTCGAAATATAATATCAACTAAACAGTTAAATCTCATTGAAATTGTTGTATAATTTAAACTTAATTTCGAACATAAACTGAGCCCTACAACATGTTAATTTATTTTAATTCTTTCCTTCCTTTTTCATAAAGTAAAAAACAAACTACTCATGTTTTAAAATTATATTATGATGAGCGCCCTTGTGTCAATGATGCATAACAATATGCAGATCGGAAGCAATATGCCTTTAGGGAATTAAATGACACATTTAAAATTGTCAAGGACGAAATAATTTTGTACGAAAGACCCGATTCTTTCTTATTCGCAGAGGTGTCGTTCTTGAAACTCTCTTTATAGTAATTTTTCTATTAAAACCAGTTTTATCTCGGTTTGTTCTTTTCTTCATTTGTTTCGAACCAAATAAACGTTTTAAATCGCATATGATTTACTATTTGTAAGTGAGTGTAAAGAGCGGCTCTCTGCAAAGGAGATTGATCTACGCAGTTGGTATTCGTGAGTCACGCGATCAACAGTTTTAGCTAAGAAACAGTTCATATTTTAGATATACATGGATAAACATTATAAAATGCCTTCTCCACAAATCAAGACATCTCTTTGAACATGAAAATAACATTCAGTAGGCCTAAGTTAAAATTGCCATAAGAAGGAGAATATTCGACGTCATTTTCATCAGCAGGTGCGCGTATGTAAACAACATTAGACTGTGCGACGTAAAGGTTTGTAGTTATAGCCTTTTGATTACATGTAGTATATAGTGTAAAATACAGTATTTCATTCTAGCAAATAGGGACTGTTTTGTCTTCGTTAATAAAACAAAAAAACATAAATGCGAGTCAAAATAAAGAAACTGAAAATACGTAAAACATCGGAATATTTATTTCATTTTAGATGTGTCATTACTTAGTGTTTTTAAACAAACACAATTGTAATACGTTCAAGACATCTAAATGTGTTTCTTTCTAATAATAATCCCCCCTCCCATGTCATTTCCGAAAACCTATTAAAAATGGAAGTCGCGGGCTTCTGCCCGGCGACTAATGATGAGGATGGTTTGGGATTTTATTAGGATGTGAACTGATTTATTTTCTTTACTCATAAAACGACAAATTCACTTACTCGAGGGTTTTCTGATACTGGATGCCGTCATAACGCAGTGAGCTGAGCACGGGTTCAAAATAACGTTATCAGTGTGTATACGAAAGAATCAGTATTGCAACCATCACAAGTCGATTAAACGTCGGTGATTTAAAGCGACTGAAATCCAGATGGCACGGGGGGGGGGGGGGGGGGGGGGGTGCTTTGGGGGGGGGGGGGGGTGCTTTGGGGGGGGGGGGGTCGAATTCGCCCTAAATGTTATTCTTTTATCCAAGTAAAACCAGGGTTAGAAAATGTATTGTTTGTTATCAATAAAGTGAAGAAAACAAGAAAATCTCACCGATTATAGGGGTATGTAATATGTCAGTTATCATATGTTAATGCCCCAAATACAAAAATAACACTTATTTTCTTAAAATTGGATTTTTTTTTTCAACAGTTGGGTATCTTGAGTTTAGTCGCTTTAATATAAACCATGTAGATCTTATCAAAACTGTAAAAGTTTAAGAAACTTTTTCTCTCTCATTACCAAACAAATCCTATGTAGTTGAGGCTAAAAGTAATTGTCGTCTCGGTGAAACTATTCTTTTGAGCGCCAACAATTTAGTGTTCCGAGTGTTAAATAAGGATTTAAGAACATAAAAAAACGCCCTATATCTAGAGAGCTGCTTACCACTGTCGACTGCGCCGTTTGATAAGGCAAGATGTGTGTTGGCCCGTTCCAAGTTGAACTTGTACCGGTCTATGTAGTTTTCATCTGGGTAATTTCTGTAGAAGGTCCAGTCAGTTCGACGCCTTACCGTTACCGAAATTTGAGGGAAAGAAAAGCAAGTGTACGAAACAGTTGTTAGCAGACACATGTAAATTGTTATCAATCTATAACGAGATAATATAAATTGAAAAAGAAAGATAATTTAAAGAAAACACATGGGAAACGCAGTCACGCCATATACGCACACCTTCCGACTCATAACACGCATTAATACGGCCGGTCATTCGAGCAGTGAATTTTCATGATAAAATAGTGACGATAACCTTTATTATTTACAACCATAAATGCTCGGGAGAGCTATTGTGATCTCTCATTGTCCGCTGTCTGTTAAAACCGTTCTGCAGCGAAACTCCTTGTCCGGTGTCAAAACAATTTCACAAGAATGTTTCGCAGGTGGTGGTCCTCTTTCATTTTTTTTTCAAAGAATTAAAAGCATGCAGAAATCTGATTGTAATGGCCACGGAAAGGAAAAACTCGATCAATATTGTAAAAATTAATTCGGTCCTTAAAATATGACCGCTAGGGGACAGTTCACGTTTTCCTTATATGTATATAGAAAAATCTTGAACTTTTATTGCCCCAAAACTACACGACATATGAAAGCACAACTACAGAACGAATGTACCATTGGTAACCTATTAACAAGAGAGTCAGTATCGCTCCACTGCCAAAAAGCAAACAATTACCTCACTATTGCCATATCATGCAAAATAACCCTCCCCTCGGCAATGTTTTTCTACCATTCAACATGGCTTGAAAGAATCTCATACAAAAGCAACATTTCTACAATATAATTTGAAAATCAGCCTCATGCTTTCGAAGGAGAAGATTTTTAAAGTGTTCACTATTGCCATATAAGCATACAGCCCGCCAATAATTATTATTTGTAATCAATCAACAAGAATTGAAGAAACAAGAAAGAGAAACAAATAATTTGGCCCAAATGTTAATTTGATGTCTCTGCGAAGAGTGTTGAGAGTATTTAGAGACCTAAAAATCATGGTTGCCAGGCCGCGGCTCTTTTCCACAAAAGTCAGGGCTTAAAAAATCTTCTTGTCAAATACAACTAAAAGTTCCAGATATTGAAACCTTTATTTACTTGTTTGTTGCATTTGCGTTTTTAAACAATACTCAAAAGTTATTTACGGGAACAGAAAAGTGTTTACTAACCCTTGTGTGACAAAACAATACAGACTAGGTAATGTGCCTTCAAGGGCACCCCAACTTAATCGTCGCGAATCCGGGAAACGCGGTTCCAAATCCCCAAACAACAACCGCTCGGCCACAGCGGATACCAATGTTAAAGATGTAAATAATGAAAATGAAAAACTATCAAATGCCTCGATGGTAAAGTGTCGACCTTAATTTACTCACTTAGTCGCAATGTTGACAGGAGCTCTATCCAGTGCATCAATGCTCCCTCACCAACTCGACTCATCCTGTAACGTACTTCCATTGTCTTCACAAAACTTTGGTGTATCTTCTCGAAGTAAACATATAGTTTACACGAATTGATGTTTGCAACATCGATGAGTGATTTTTGCTGAGCCTCCAATGTGTTATTACGTTTTAATTTGTCTCCTGGTACATATAGTACAACACACTCTGCATTTCTAACATAATCTTCGTCAGAACATTCCTCCGGACTGCTGTATGCACATTTTATGTGAAAGTTGCTTTCAAGGACTTGTCTTTGTTTTTCATACCAATTAAATTGCACGTCAATGTCAGGGTCTAATTTGTAGAATACACCGAGTTCCTTATTTGTCTCGTACGACCGTTTACCGGAAATCAGATGTAACAGATATGGGAACCATTTGTTAACTTCTATTCCAATATCTTTTTTGCTTGGCAGTTCGACCTTTGTTATAAACAGTTGGTCCTTCACATTAGCTTTGGCCACGTGCTTTTTCGTCTTGACGACAGACATTTGCATTTTCGCTCGTTTTCTCTGTACATCTTTTACGACATTGTCAGCGACCTTCGACATGTTCTTCTCATACGTTAATATCAACAGCATCTCCTTATCTTGGCAATCAATAAGTATTTTTTTGACACTCCCGTACAACAACTCTGTGTCTACAGAAACACAGAACGCAACTTTGCTACATTCATCTTGCGGGCTCCATTTTTTTATTTCTTTAACCTCCAGGTTAAATGTGTACAACTCTAACAAAGACTCCACATTGGTGATCATGTTAGCTATCTGGTCATCGGATTCGTCGTAAATCAGCAGTGTCCAGTCGGACGGACGATCAGCTTCACCCAACGACATCTCAGTGCAAATTTAACACAAATTCGTGTGCATCACGAAACATATTTTTAAAACATCCTACTTCGAAGTTGACGTCGAGGCCAGCTTCCAGGACCAATTACTGTACGCTTTATTTTAATTTCTCTGAGGGATTTTTTGTTTGTTTTTGCAATCAGGTAGATTATGATATCTGAAATAAAGAATCGTTTGATGTAACATCATCGAAAAAGAAAAATGGATCTTAATGTCATTTAAAAGATGAAAGCCTATTAAGACTAATCCGTTCCATATAATATTCTAAACAAACGAATCTGAAAATGTATAAATTATATACTATTATTTTACTCGCTGGCAGCCGCCGACCACTTTTGAAAACAAGTTACGGTGGTTTGGGAAGGAGAAAGTGTTCATCATTTGCAATTTCCTCTTGTAACGATGTTTTCAACATATTACAGGTTCATTTAAATAGATATTCCACATTTGTGTCTGAAAACGTTCAAAGTCGAGCAGATGTGTTGTTTGTCGGTAAGGCTTAAAATAAAAGGTGTATTGGTGGCCTTCCGCCTTAGAGTTATATGTGTACGCAAGAAAGGTTTAGCTATGACTCAAATACATGCACTAGTAGTGTAACGTGTACCGGCCCGTTAAGCCATCGCGGGTCACCCATCCAGGCACGTACCGCGATGAACGTTGCATAACTTTAATAAAAGGTGAATCACTCTACCAACGTTGCTATAAAAGCCGGCTGCCACAGCAAGGCTGTAGAAGTGATATGTATACCTATACCCCGTTCCCGTTACATTTCTCTCTATTTTCTCTTGACTTCGACCCGAAGTGACACAATTGAACGCAAGCAGTACACAATAGAGGAGTTTTATGTAACATCACTGGGAACCACCAGGGTCCGGGGATGATGGTGATGTTAACCTAAAATCCCACCGCCTGCCACCATTTTAACGTGTACCGGCGGTAAGCCATCACGGGTCACCCATCCAGGAACTAACCGCGATGTACGTTGCTTATCTTTAAGAAAGGGTTAACCACGCTACCAAAGTCGAAAAGCCGGCATATACATACATTTTACTTTTCATGTGTCACAGTCGTAAAGGATTTGTTTGTATTGTGTTTTACACAGCTTTCAATATTTTTTTCAGTTACATCAGGGAGTTTCCTTAGTAGTTTAAACCAGTAATATTGGTCCATTTAGCCTGACACCAGTGAGACAGTCGAAATGATAACCCCACAATCCTGAACGTCAAGGAGAAAAGGCTCCTACTACTACCGTTGTATAGTCTTTTGTATGACCCAACCGGGGACCTGATGCACCGAAGCGGACGCTACACCACCGATGCAGTCTGCAGTAAAGGAATATACGACATTCAAACTTTCAGTTTATAAGAGCGGCGTTTTGGGAAAACCCTCCGTAGGATAATTGCGACCAATGCATATCTAGATCAGCCAGCGCATCCGCGTAGTCTCATCCGGCTCTGCACTGTTAGCCAATTAGTCACAGACGGTTTCAATAAACGTCTTAACATATAGACGCTTTCTGACGCCTCTGCAGCAGATGGCTTTTTTAAAACAGGGCAACAAAAGAAGAAATTGCTCAAAATTGTCACCATGTTTGCAACTCGATTCTACTACAACTTCTACTACAAATACTACAACAACTACTACAACAACTATGCTACTACAACTACTACAACAACTAATACTACAACTACTACAACAACTAGTACAACTACTACAACAACTAATACTACAACTACTACAACAACTAGTACAACTACTACAACAACTAATACTACAACTACTACAACAACTAATACTACAACTACTACAACAACTACTACTACTACAACTACTACAACAACTAATTCTACAACTACTACAACAACTAGTACAACTACTACAACAACTAATACTACAACTACTAGTCTACAACAACTAATTCTACAACTACTACAACAACTATAGTACAACTGCTACTATTACTGATAATACTGCTATTAATGACTATTACTGTTTACTACTACTTCTACTGCTGTTGCTATAGCTACTACTACTTATTCTACTAAAACAACTATACTACTACAGTAATAATAATACTAACTAGTGCTTCTTTTACTGATATTACTGCTAATGATAATACTCATCCACATGCAAACAAGCAATTCCCTAAATATAAAATAAAATGTTTCCCAAAAAATACAAACAACTACGAGTAACGCCTTTTCGATAAACATTTATTGAAAACAAATGTTAACTGAATTTTACATAAACGAGTTAGCTTTAATGTGTAAATAAAAGTGTTATAATCATAACTTAATGGTTATGGTTTAAACTCAAAATGGGTTACACGAAAAACTTTCATGAACTTAAAGGAAAACATTTTAACCTTAAGAATTTAGAACTAAATAAGTAATAGTTGTGCATTACACATTTTGTATCCCTGAAAATTAAATCGATTGAAAAAAGTGTAAAATCAATACCTGTTCAATCAATGTTTCAAAACTTCCTTGTTTCAAAACTTCCTTGTTAGTCTCTCTATAAAACGTTTCTAACCCGATAAGTTTGACTTATACATGTAGTTGATTAAATGTGATAGGAATATCAACACTTTTATCTCTACTTTAAGTCTTAGATCTATACGTTTTAGTCCCAGATTTTATCTATGATTTAAAGGTGCTGGCTCACGATTTTCCGTACTTTTCAAACAACGAACACATGCAGCAAATCTATAGCAGACGGCTTTCATAATAACCTTGCAAAACATTATGGTAAAGGGGGGGCATTGATCATTATCAGCAACATCTCCTTTATTCACAATGTGTCCTAGTCCTTCAAAAAAAGACATCGCATATGCTCATTTTTCATTTTGTTATTATCCTGCATACGCGAGGTTGACCAAAAAATGACAGATGATAAAAAGAGAAACCGAAAGTCTAAAATATTTGGACTAAATGTGTCCATACATCTTGCAACCATGCGACCGCAAGTGGGAAACAGAGAGAGAGGGGTGGGGGAAAGAAAAAGTGTAAAATAGAGAGCGAGAGAGAAAGAAACAAGAAGGAGAAAGAGAGAGAAGTTGCAAACTTATTTACCGAAATCTATCTGGGGCATATAGATCGAATATGCCACACACAATGTAGTATTAACGACACCGAATAACGAACGATAACTCTTTTCTGATTTTGTGTTTGTTTACTTACCTGGATCACAGTAGAAACCTAGATAGACCAATTAATCAGGTAATTAAGCTTTCTTACATTGTCCTCTGTAGCCAATATACCTTACGTTGCATTCAAAGGTTAGCGATTACTTTAATTGATTACCCTTTCGCATTGATATTGATAAATACTGTAAGTGTTCAATAAAGACAACGCAGAAGTACTGAAGTACTGAATTAGCATAGTAATGTGTCAATATTTTTTTTAGAAACCCATTAGAAAGCGGCCCATGCTCATGCAAATTCTCAAAATACTCCAATTAAAGCACTTTCTATTCATTGAATTTACAGGCACATACATCACAGTCTTTAAATTCCCCTTCAGTTTCCACCAATGGGCTAAGTCTGTGGAAAAGCAGAGACATATAAACACAGAGATAAGCGACACTGGATTTTCAAGAAAAATCACGATTCAGTGAACGGGTATAGCCAAAAAAAAATCGATAATATTGCGTAATATGATCCGTGTATTGCAAGCGCTTTATAGAAAATGAAAAGCGTCTGACAACCCCGATTATTCACTCGGAATACTTGATTTACTTCGTAGGTTGTATACAATTAATACCCTGAATTCTAAGCGAAGTCTTATTTGTCCCACAAAAAATACTAGTTATATGTCTGTTGATCCGTCAATATTTATTTACTTATCTTTGGTAGTTTAATAATGGAATACGAGAACAAATACACCATTACTTGTAAACATCTACTGTTCAACGTTATGTTTAGGGACCGCAGAGACATATAAACACAGCTTCTACTGGTTTATGCCCATTTCGTCTAATCCAATTTTGTCTACACTTTTTGCACTTTCTCCCATTTCGTCTACACTTAGATTAATGGGATGTTACCCTTTTACTGTTCTTTTTTTTTATTACCATCATACTCGGCATTACAACGATTTTGCAAGCATCAATGCGACTATCATACTCGGCATTACAACGATTTTGCAAGCATCAATGCGACTCATCGAGGTTTTGTTTTAATAAATGAATAACCAATATTGTATGGTGTACATGTCTATGTCGTTTATGTAAATTCAAAGGCCCTATTTATTTAATTACATTTCCGGTTTGACATAATTTCCCACTTAAATACGCCTTTCGAAATAATTGTGGCACAAGGAGAAATTACTCATAATAAACAATTTCTCCTTTTGCAACACTGATTTCAATAATCATACTATCTTTTATTGATATTTTCAAAGTCTTCTGCTGCAGATTCGTTGATTGTGGGGCAGGATAATGAGAAGTTGACAGAGAGTATGTGTTTTCACATATTTACATGATTGTGGCCAACTACCCCTATACTTTGTTTAATTGTTTGAGATAAATTTGTTAATTAGAAGTTGAGAGTAAATGTTTTCACACCTTTCCATTATAAAAGGGCCCATTGCTTGTGAAAAATGTTTCACAGTTATTACCTAATTAGTCATCAATACATTTCTTCCATCTGTGGAATTTTAATTACCTCTCATTTGGAGTATAACTCTTCTCGGATAAACATACAAAAAAACTCGTGTTTCACATAAATATCAATTTATTTCCATAGATCACTCCGACAACATTGCAAGAAATTCTGCTTTATATAATAATATAATACAAGTTAATCCATTTAATGAATGTCCCAACAACTGGTTTATGAATAAATTCTTTAGATATATGTTAAAACAGGGTCTTTCAAATAGTACTATTTGAAAGACCCTGGTTAAAACAAAGAATAATATCGGATACAAGACCAACTTAAAACACGTAGTTTGCAAATTGTTTGGGATAAATTCATAAAGCTTATATCAATTTGTTAATTTCTCGATGGTAATTGTTTATCAATAACGACACCTTCAGCAGCTCTGTAACGTAATTGAGTAAATTTGATGTTTTCACTGTTTCTATAGAGGTCTTTCCTTTCCAAATAGTTTTCGGGGGAGACAAATCACGATTCTTTTCTTTTTTGGGGCTCTAGTCTTAGTCTGAAAATATAATTTACAATTAAATATTTCATATTTTAAAGTCATCTGCCACTAATTATGTTCGAATTGTGCAATACTGTCTTAACCCTTTCTTATCCCTTTCCCAGATGCAAACACAAATTGCAGCAGACGGCCCTGAACACATTAAGAAATCCTCAATACATGAAGGATCAATTACTGAAATCATTTGAAAACTTTGATGCAAAAAGAGATAATGCTTGTTTTCAAAAGTCGCTTGCTACAGATTATGGGAAACGTTAAAAGAAGACATTTTGATTTATGCGCTTTACCGTTTTGGTAAGAAAGGGTTAGATCAATTGTCAATTAGAGTGGTTAAGTGTAAAGGGTTTTTAAAAAACAGTTGAAGGTTAACATCAAAAGCAGTCAACTTTGACTCCTTTGAACTGAAATTTAATTGAAAGATACTGGTGTTTCTGTGTACATGTCAAATCAAACATCACATCTGGTACTATCGTCGGTATGTCACCACCTGACACCTGGTTACCATCTGGAAACAAGTTGTATCAATTAAACCGTATCATATTATAATGAACAATTTGTCCTTTAGCCACAATTCTTTTATATTATTATACTTTTATTTATAGAGATATTTTTTTAGCTACTCTGGAGACAAAACATTCAACAATAAGAGTGCATAATAAGTTTATCACTGATTTATGTAATTCACCAAACCAGGACACTTATCAATAAGTTAGATATATCTTAGGAATAATATTGTCATAGAAGAGCGGAAACTATTTCTATTCCACTAATCTATTAACATGTCTTTTCACATCAAAACAAAAATGTCGCTCACAAAATTTAAATTTAAAAAAGGAGGCGCTGTTAAAAACAGAGCATTTGATAAGGAATATCAGAGATATCTTTGTCATAAAACCTATGTTCCCCATTATAAATTTGACAAATGTGTACACCTTTTCAAAGATATAAGTCTTCCCGACAAGACGGATTAATTCAAATTGACAAGAAACAATTGAAATTACTCATTTCGACCAATTTAAAAAAAGAGGCGCTCTCAAAAACAGTGCATTTGATAAGTAAAATCAGAGAAATCTTAGTCATAACACCTATGTTTCGCATTATCAATTTAAAAAAATTGTACACCTTTTTAAAGACATAAGTCTTCCTGACAATACGGATTAATTCAAATTGAAAATAAACAATTAAAATCACTCATTTTGACCAATTTAAAAAAGAAGGCGCTCTCAAAAACAGTGCATTTAATAAGTAAAATCAGAGAAATCTTAGTAATAACACCGATGTTTCGCATAATCAATTTAAATAAATTGTACACCGTTTTAAAGATATAAGTCTTCCTGACAAGACGGAATAATTCAAATTGACAAAAACAATCGAAATCACTCATTTTCACCAATTTTACAAAAGGAGGCGCTCTCAAAATCAGTGCAGTTGATATGTAAAATCAGAGAAATCTTAGTCCTAACACCTATGTTTCGCATTATCAATTTAAAAAAAGTTTACACCGTTTCAAAGATATAAGTCTTCTTGACAGGATGGATTAATTCAAATTGACAAAAGAAAATTGAAATCACTCATTTTGACGAATTTAAAAAAAGGAGACGTCCTTAAAATTAGTGCAGTTGATAAGTAAAATCAGAGAAATCTTAGTCATAACAACTTTGTTTCGATTTATCAATTTTAAAAAATGGTACACCGTTACAAAGATATAAGTCTTCCTGACAAGACGGATTAATTCAAATTGACAAAAAAAATTGAAATCACCCATTTTCACCAATTTTACAAAAGGAGGCGATCTCAAAATCAGTGCAGTTGATATGTAAACTCAGAGAAATCTTAGTCCTAACACCTATGTTTCGCATTATCAATTTAAAAAAAGTGTACACCGTTTCAAAGATATAAGTCTTCTTGACAGGATGGATTAATTCAAATTGACAAAAGAAAATTGAAATCATTCATTTTGACCAATTTAAAAAAAGGAGGCGTCCTCAGAATTAGTGCAGTTTATAAGTAAAATCAGAGAAATCTTAGTCATAACACCTATGTTTTGAATTATCAATTTAAAAAGACTGTACACCGTTTAAAGATATAAGTCTTCCCGACAATACGAAATGGTTCAAATTGAAGTAGAATATTTGAAAATTGTCATTTATTAACACGTCTTTTTGCTTATTCTAGTGGTAGACGGTGGCAAGACAATATTCCAAATCAGTATAATCTGTACTTTCACTTTCAACATCAATTTGATAAAGCTTTCAAATAAATGATAAACAATGTTAACAAAATCAACCATCAAAAGTTTCCTATGTAAGACCTAAAATAGGAACCCGAAAATATTATTTCTTCGCTGTGAATATAACATAAACAAATGGGTGTCAATACTGTCATAATATGGAGCTTCACAATATTTGCAAAGAAGTTTTTTAAAACAAGTTTTCCATATACTTCTATACATATGCATTAATAAATATCAAAAACATAAATAATTATCAAACAATTTACCTTATTTAGTTTCCTGGATGTGTAAAAACAATTTTCCACCGCTCGCTTCCTTTCACAACAAAATAAATATGGCACCTCATTTTCAGCTGCCACTGTAATGATCACGTGGTTTGAACACGTGGTTTGATCACGTGGCTTGAACCGCTCGCCGTTTGAAGTATTTTGTTCTTCGTAAGGCATTGGAAATCGTGTTGCTTATCTCTGTGTTTATATGTCTCTGGGAAAAGCAACCAGTTGCTTGGGAAGATTGTTGTGTGGAGTACTGGTGTGAGAAAACCAGGAAATGCATGAGTTGGTGAACTGGCTGCCGTGATATAACTGAGAAATTGTTTAAAACGGCGTTAAACCCCAATCAACCCAACCCCTTCAGTTTCACATAATAATGCAGTAAGCTCGAGATCGACACAGAAGCATTTCAACGAAAAACAGGTTTATCTGACCTACACTTTGGGTGTATATCAAATAATATCATGTAGCCTCTCCCTACAGCCTTGGTGGTGTAGTTTTAGAGCGTCTTCCTTGGAAGTGGGAGATCACCAGTTCAAACTCTGGCTGGGTCATACCTAGTCCAAATAATTTAGACTTTCGGTTTCTCGTTTTATCATCTGTCATTATTGGTCAACCGTCGCGTAGGCAGCATAATAACAAAATGAAAAATGAGCATACACAATGTCTTTTTTTGAAGGACTAGGTCATACCAAAGACTTCAAAAATTGTAGTAATGGCTTTCCCTCCATAGCCACAGGATTATGGGGTAAGCATTATGACTGAATTGCTTGTGTCAGGATAAATGGACCAGTAGTACTGGTAGCTTACACAGGAAACACCGTGATATAACTGATTTTTTTTTTGAGCTGCATAAAACACCATACAAAGAAAAAAACATTCCCTCCCTATTTGTTTGCGTTTTCGTGATTATTACATGGTAAACACTATATTTCGTTGATTCATCCCCCATCCCCTTAGAAAACGGTTAGAAAACCAGTTCTTTCATTTTGGTGAATCATTTGTTTAAACCCTGTGCTTTGAGAAGAGCAGCGAAGAAGAAATATTTTGATACAGACTAATAAAACTGAACTCCAATGAAATAATGAAAATTTCAATTTTATGTTGAAATGATTTTTAGATAAAAAAAACCTGTCTGATAAGTTAAAATTGTCCTATTTGTAAAATCCAAATATGGTTACAAAATATTATGGGATTTTTTCCCTTGGACTTTTACTCATTGCTTTGATTGCTAACTTTGTGAGCTGTTACTGTATAATACATCTAGATCAGTCTGTGCACTGTGTTACAAGATCTACACTGTATCACATAAGTGTGCCTTAGCTCGGAACTTTGAATAAAGCTCTCATTCACAGATGTTCATACTTTACTGTATAATATTTTCAGGCTGGTGTCACACATGAAGAGAACTTTCTTTGCCTGACACAACTCAGCAAAGCATTATAATCATAAAGGTCCATCTATTCACTTTATAAAACCAACACAAACTGACTTGCATATTATAAAGCTTATCTAGCAGTCTTTTATATATAGTCACAGAATGATGAACCCATATCCTAACAAATATCAGATAACTCTGTTGGTGACTGTGGAAGAAGAGTTGGCAATCATGCACCTCTTCAATACTAAAGGATGGCAGTATGTGAACTTTAATGCTCGTACCAGTAAGTATGCCATATAGATATTGATATATCATTTTAACACAATTATTTATTAACCCTTTCCCTCATACGACAATTCTGCAGCAGACAACTTTTGAAAGTATTGTGACAAAAGGATAAATTGCTTAAAACAAGCAATTTCTCCTTTTGCCGTAATATTTTCAACTTTTTCAGTAATTATAATCATCATTTATAGTGATTTTCTGTGTTTTCACCTAGATGTTTTCGTCTGCTGCAGATTTGGTTTTATGTTGGAAAGGGTTAAACCATGGTTGCCCTGAATAGCTCACCTGAATTAATATCAATCTAGTTTTTGACAACCAAGTTACAATGTTGACCAAAGGTTTTTATAAAGCCAAATACTCGAACAATAATACAAGGTCAGATAGAAAATGCAGCATCTATAGCATTCACAAGGTTTAACCCCTTCAAACATGTAGACGCATTTTGACGCATCTGCAGCAGACGACTATTAAAGACATTGTGGAAAAAGTAGAAATTGCTCATAATGATCAATTTCTATTTTTGCCACAATATTTTTAACTTCATTCAATAAATATTCTTACAGTTATAGAGAACATTTATAGTTTTGCTTAAATGGTTTTAAATTCATCTGCTGCAGATTTGTTGTAGGTGGGCAAGGGTTATGGTTTTCTAAGTTTTGAAAAATGATGATCAGAAGGTTAATAAAAATGTCACATATTTGGACACTACACTACAGATGTCACATTATTTACTTGATCTTGATGATTATTTGTCAGATTGTTTGTCTTGATTATATCTTGCCAACATAAAGACTAGGCTTCAACTCTAGTCCAAATTAATTAATTTAGAACACACACATAATTTCATTTAAAGTTGTGTTAACCCTTTTCCTCATAAAGACGCTTTCTGACACCTCTGCAGCAGACAGCTTTTTGAAAACATAGTAACAAAAGAAGAAATTGCACAAAAACTGCAATTTCTCCTTTTGTCACAATGTTTTCCACTTTGAGTCATAGGTTATCCATTCAATTATAGAGAATTTCCATTATTTGACAAAATATGTTCAAAGTCGTCTGCTGCAGAATTGTCGTATGAGGGAAAGGGTTAAGAAGTATTTACAAAAAAAAAATCAATAAACTTTGTCAGAAAATGCTTCCAGTCAACAAACATTGCCGCCAGGCAAAAACCTCATATTGCCATTGGCGCTGAAAGAGTTAAGTCTTAAATAGCCCATTCTCAGGTTAGCGATCCAGGGCCTCATGGCCCTCTTGTTTATATAAATTATATTATAAATAATTACTATTTTTCTTGGAGAAATATATAGACATGGCATTATTACATGTGGCATTTAAACCATGTAGGCTATGGACATTTACCTGTGGTAGTTTTACCAAAAATCTAGTTGAAAATAGCAAGGGGGCTTTTGTCCTCTATTAGACTTTGCTATAAACTTGAAATACTTATTATGGTATACCTTTTTTTTTTAGCTGATACCAGAGAGCATTTCGAGAAGTTACGTATTCTTGCATCAACATCCGATTCTTCTTATACAGATCTCTCCCCTCACACCTTGTCTTGCAAACAAATAACAAAACTCCATATTACAGTTCCACATTCCCAAGGGACTGTCTCTGATAACAGTGGTTTAAATGAAAATGAAAACAACTCTTTAAATCAGGACAATGCTGAAGAAGTGCAGTGTTTAGTGACAGAGGGTCAGGACACAGTTAAAGAGACATATTTTCAGGATGCCGATATGCATGGAAATATTAAGGAACAATTTGAAACCAGTGTAAATGTTAAAGCTACTGAAGAAGATACTGAAATCCATGAAGATCCTTCACAATTGAGTGCTGCATCAGAAACAACAGAATTATCTGATGATGAACAATTTTCTCCTAAGGATTATTCAAGAAAGAAAAGAAAAGTGCAAGTGAGGAAAATATTGACAAAGAATAATCTCCATTCAGTTGCATCAAAAAAACTGAAAGCAGCAAGACAAATAAAAAAAGCAGAGACTGTTAAGAAAACCAAATGTACTGTTAAAAAGAAGATACTTGGAGAAGATCCAGTTCTTATTGGAGAAGATAGAAACCTCACTGAAATGTCATTACTAGTTGTAAATCAGTGTGAGGAAAATCAGATCTTTTGTTGTATATGTGATTTGTCATTCAGTGACTTTGATCTTTTCAAAGAACATGCGAGTAATATTTGTCTAAAAGAATTACAGAGAGAGGAGAAACCTACAACATTTAAATGTAAAGATTGTCGGGGATACTACAAAAATGCCTTTACTCTAGTCAGACATCGTCTGTCACAAGTATGTCAACCTGGTAAAGCACAAAAGGTGGGGAAATTTCTGAAATGTGCAATATGCGACAAGGTGTACCCAAAGCGACGGCAGACAGATTTCACGCTGCATGTGATGCTACACAACAACAACAGACCTCATTCCTGCGATGAGTGCGGTAATCATTCTATTTTAATATATACATCAAAAGTGAAGAACTTCCAATATATCTCTAAACAGTTTCCATAGTACAAAAAATCAACAAAAGCAGACTACTTTGAAAACGTGTGTGGAAAATTAAATCTTTATATAACAATTTTATTTTAGTATAAGATTGAAAACATTGTGGAAAATTGCTCATTTGCCACAGTATTTTCACAAGTCGCTGCTGCAAAGGCATCAGAATGTGTCTGTATGTAGGAAAGAATTAAAAGATAGTGTTACTACATTTATTATTGATATATTTAATGCAAAGCAATCTAGTTTATGATAGTAATTGATCCAGTTTTGACCTTGATATAAGCTCACCTTGTTTGATTAGTTCATTGGAGTTCAACGCCATTTTCAATGGTATTTCGGTTATATCATTGCGGCCAGTTCACCTAACCTATTTTTCCTGGTTTTCTCAAAACAGTACTCTACACAACATTCTTCCCAGGCAAATCTCACCTTAACCCTTTCCCACTTTAAGACGCATTTTGACCTGTGTGAAGCAGACGACTTTTGAAAACATCCTGACAAAAGGAGAAATTGCTCAGAACAAGCAATTTTTCCTTTTGCCACAATGTTTTCAATTTTTTTCAGTAATTATACCTACAATTATAGAGATTTTCCATATTTTTGAGTAGACATTTTCAAAGTCATCTGCTGCAGATTTGCTGTATGTGGGAAAGGGTTAAGAAAGGGTAACAAACTTATCCAGACTATAATTGATACCTTTGTCTTGCTTGTAAGTATTCAGATTCAACATGAATACTATATTTACAAATTAATGTATTTCTTTTTGTACAGGTAAGCAGTTTATTCGCTGGACTTCACTACGAGACCATAAAAGAGTGCACACAGGAGAGAGACCTTATCCTTGCAGTTATTGTCCAAAAGCATTTGTAACAAGTAGGCTATAGTTTGCTATTACTTGTAATTTCTTTTCTTTTTAGCTCAACTATTCGAAGAATAAGGGGAGCTATTGTAGTCACGTCGGCGTCGCCGTTGGTTAAAGTTTTTGTGCAAGCTAGCATTTACCCTTATAACTTACATACGCCTAGGCCAATGATCTTCAAACTTGGTATGGACATACTTCATAGCAAGTTGGTGATGCCTACACAGTTTGGAGTCTGTAGGTCAAAGGTCAACGTCACTGTAACTTTCTATATAGAAACAGTTCATGGTTAAAGTTTTTGTGCAAGCTAGCATTTACCCTTATAACTTACATACGCCTAGGCCAATGATCTTCAAACTTGGTATGGACATACTTCATAGCAAGTTGGTGATGCCTACACAGTTTGAAGTCAGTAGGTCAAAGGTCAAGGTCACTGTAACTTTCTATATAGAAACAGTTCATGGTTAAAGTTTTTGTGCAAGCTAGAATTTACCCTTATAACTAACATACGCCTATACCTATGATCTTTAAACTTTGTATGGACATTCTTCATAGCAAGTTGGTGATGCCTATAAACATTGGAGTCAGTAGGTCAAAGGTCAAGGTCACTGTGACCTTCTATATGGAAACGGTTTATGGTTAAAGTTTTCGTGCAAGCTAGCATTTACCCTTATAACTAACATACACTTAGGCCTGTGATCTTCAAGTTGGTTTTGCCTAGAAAGTTTGGAGTTACTAGGTCAAAGGTCAAGGTCACTGTGACCTTTCTGTAAAGAAACAGTTAATGATTAAAGTTTTTGTGAAAGCTAGCATTTACCCTTATAACTTACATACACTTAGGCCTATGATCTTCAAACTTGGTATGGACATACATCATAGCAAGTTGGTAATGCTTAGAGAGTTTGGAGTCAATAGGTCAAAGGTCAAGTTCACTGTGACCTTCAATACAGAAACATTCCTTGCTTTAAAACTACTGATTGCTTAGGCCTATGACTCTGAAACTTAGTTTGGGTAATGGTCATGATCAGCACTTGACTCAAACAGGTCATGGGATCATGAGGTCAAAGGTCAAGGTCACTTTGACCTTTAACGAAAAAAACACTATTTTTTGCAATAACTTTGAACTAGTTGTACCTAAGTTCATCAAACTTGATATGGACATTAGTCATGATCATTAATTAAAGAGTTTTCAGGTCAATAGGTGAAAGGTCAAGGTCAGTGCAACCATCAATACGCAACCAGTCCTTGCCTTACAACTACTGATGGCCTACGCCTACAACTTTGAAACTTAGTTTGGGTATTGGATATGTTTTCTTCAATTAATCTAGAAATACTTTAACTTAAAGTTCCTTAAACCTGATATGGACATTGGTCATGATCACTTAGTCACCCCACTGTGACCGTCATTACAAAAACACTCCATTCCTTATGTCACACCTACACCTATGTAAACAATCAAGTACGATAACTTTATTGAGCACATAATGCAAATTATGGCCCTTTTTTGACTTAGAAATTATCGTTGAAGTTTTGCTTGCAACTACATTAATAGTCCTTATCTTAGTAACTACTTGATGCATTCCATTGAAACCCTTCCCAACCATTACACCTATGTAAATACTCGAGTTAGATAACTCTATCCTGCATATAATGCAAATAATCAACCTTAAGAAATTCTGGTTAATGTTTTGCATGCAACTACATTAGAGTCCATATCTCAGTAACTAATAAGCGGTGGAATAGTCGAGCGCGCTGTCCTCCGACAGCTCTTGTTCCTATATACAGATTCATTTTGAAGTACCTACAGCAGCAGACTTTTCATAAACAATTTCTACTTTTCCATCAATGTTTCAAAATAGATTTATATAATTGTAACTCCATTTGCAGAGAGTTTAGGGGTCGTTCATAAAGTGCACTGATTACTTACCAAGTTTCACATCTCTGACTTCTATTTAAGCAATACTCAACCTCATTAAAATTAGACCTAATCTTCCCTTCAGTATCAATAGCTTGTATAGATCTGAAGTCTGCACTGTAATTGTTGTGGCAAATTGACCTTTGTATAAGCCAATCGAATTATGACCTACAAAATCTACAGGGTAGATAACTCGTATTGATAATTATGATGGAGAAGTGGTGATTGTCGAGTGTTCTGATTATGTGAGCATTTCAAAGAACAGGGTATAGGATTATTTCGAGGTAACCATTATTTTTGGCTGATGTGAGGATAAATGAACCAGAAGTACTGGTAACTAACCCAGGAAACGCCGTGATAAAACCGAAAAATTGTTGAAAGCTGCATTAAACACAACCAACCATACAATCAATTAATCAACCATTTAATACAGTAATATATCCAATATATGTACAGTGAAGTATATTGGTGTGGATTTTACTGAGATTGAGAAATACTATACCCCTTTTATACTTACAAATATCTGTTTGAAACTTTATCTTCCAGTAACTATCAAGCCCTTGATTGGCAAGCTATGCGTTCCTGCGACAGCTCTTGTCAAGTGGTTGATCCACAATGTCTCAATTCTATTGACTTCAAACCTAAAAGAATTCATTTCTTTAACCCTTTACCTCATACGACAATTCTGCAGCAGACGACTTTGAACTGATTTTGTCAAAACATAGAAAATCTCCACAGTTGAATGGATAACCTATGACAAAAAGTGAAAACATTGTGGCAGAAGGAGAAATTGCATGTTTTGTGCAATTTCTTCTTTTGTCACTATGTTTTCAAAAAGCCATCTGCTGCAGAGGCGTCAGAAAGCGTCTATATGAGGGAAAGGGTTAAGGACATACAATTCAATTTTATGTCATTAAATTATTATTTTTTCAGAGTCACACAGGAGAAACCATGAACTAAATAGACATATTGAAGTACCACGCTCATTTGTGTGCGAGAAATGTGGAGCAACTTTTAAATTCAAAGGCTGGCTCACCACCCATGTTAAGGAAGTTCACTCAGACGCGCGGAATCATTCATGCAGTATATGCAATAAACAGTTCAAGAGGAGAGGATCCCTAACAGAGCATATGAAAACTCACTCAGTCCGCGATAAAGTATGTCACATATGTGGTAAAGCTTTCCATAGGCAAACCTACCTCAATAAACATGCCAAGAGACACACAGATGATAGGCAGTTCAAATGTGAGGAATGTAAGAAAGCTTTCTTCACCAAACAGAACCTTGATCAACATTTGAGAGTTCATAGTGGAGAGAAACCTTTTGCTTGTATAGCTTGTACTTACAAATGTACAACACGGGGGAATTTAAAGAAACATGTCAAAGCTATACATCCGGAAATCAAAATCTCTACGTCAAAATTTCGAAAATCTCTATAAATAATAGTATAAGTGATGAGCAATTTCTTCTTTGTCACACTGGTTTCAAAAGTCGCAGCAGATGACTTTTGAAACCAGTGTGACAAAGAAGAAATTGCTCATAATTATACTATTATTTATAGAGATTTTCGAAATTTTGACGTAGAGATTTTGAAAGACGTCAGTTGCAGATTTCTTGTATGTGGGAATACTAGGTACAATTATTCTCTGTGGTCAGATAGCTGGGTTAACTGTTACGTTTATTTTGTGGAGTACTGGGTTAACTGTAAAGAATTTTATCTGAATTATATCTAGGCCAAGTTCGAATACGGGTCAGGCCGGGTAAAAAACTAGGTCACTAGGCCAAATTGAAGGAAAATCTTGTTAACACTCCCACTTTTTGCTTCAGCAGCTTGAAAAATTATCAGAATGTTTGTCTAAATGATATCTAGGTCAAGTTTGAATTGGGTTAGAAACTAGGTCACTATGCCCAATTGAAGGGAAATCTTGTTAACACTCTGGATACTGCATTTTTAACTTGATCATGTTGAACTTTATCAGAATGGTTGTCTTGATGATATGTAGGTCGGGTACGAACAGGGGTCATGTTGGGTCCAAAAGGAGGTCACTAGGTCAAATTGAAGGATAATCTTGTTAAAACTCAGACGGCTGTAATATTTTATTCAGCAGTTTGAAATTTAGTCCGAATGTTTGTCTTTAATGATATCTAGATCAAGTTCGAATATGGGTCATATTGGTTTAGAAATTAGGTCACTTGGTCAAATTGATGGAAAATCTTGTTAACACTCCGGAGGCTGTAATTTTGTCAGAATGTTTGTCTGAATTATATCTAGGTCATGTTCGAATACCTGAGTCGAAGGCTCAAGGTGATCTATTCTGATCACTCTCTGTCCGTCGTTAACTTGTAGCTTTAAACATCATCTCCTCCTTAACCACAAGACCAATTTCAACCAAACTTCACAGGAATGTTCCTTTAGTGGCCCTCTTTCAAAATTGTTCAAAGATTTAAATCTAAACAAAAGTATAGAATAAATGTAAGTAATATTACTTAAAGATGTTGAAAACATTATGGCAAAAGGAGAAATTGCTTGTTTTGAGCAATTTCTTCATTTTGCCACAATGTTTTCACAAGTCGTCTGCTGCAGAGGCATCCGAAAGTGTCCATATGAGGGAAAGGGTAAGGGATTGAGAACCAGAAAAGATCTAGGCCATATATAATGAGAACACATGATTTTTCATGTCTTTTCTGCCAAAATTTGATCTTGTTTTGGGTGTGAGTCCCCAATATAAGACTTGTGGGATTTGATAGTGTTGCACATCTAATAAATTATATTTATAATTGTTTATCCTGTATGTCAAATATTTATTTGGTTGTTTGTTTTTAGATATATTGGGTTTATTCACACGAAAATAAATAAATTATAAAATAATCATGCCAAGTGAAGTTAAAACATCTTTGTAACTAAAGAATGACATATGACAATGACAAATATTAATTTAAAGTATCTAGGCCGGCCAATATAGCAAAGTAGTTTATTATACCCCTCACAAATAAGTTTGGGGGGGTATATTGGAATCACCCTGTCCGTCCGTCTGTCCATATGTCTTGTAAGCGCAACTCCTCCTTAGTTGCTGGACCGATTCTGATGAAACTTTACACAGTTGCAGTACACAACCTGAGGATGTGCATGAAGTAAGATTATCCCGGTCGGAAATATATTTGTCCGTCTGTCTGTCCATATGTCTTGTAAGCGCAACGGGGGTATCTTTGTGAGTTCACTCACAGTTCTAGTTTAATTAATAATATTATTAAACTGAGAATGATGTCCTTATCAATTTTTCATTAACATATAGATGAAATTTGATAGTTTCTTTATTACATCAGGATTATTGTCAATGAGCATATATGAACACACTACATGTTAAAACCTACAGAATAGTATGCCTATTATATTGGCATTCATCTAGTGCCTAAAGTTGGGAGGTCAGTAGATGGTTGCTAGAGAGAGTTAGAGTTAACTCATTGCTAAATAGGAACCTTAACATATGAAACTGATTCCAGTATACATCTTAAACAGTTTCCTGTATATAGACACATATGCAGGCAACTTTCAAAAACATTGTTGTTAAAGGAGCAAAATGCTCCATTTGCCACAATGTTTTCATCTCTATTCAATGATGATACTTTCATTTAAAGAGATTTTCTTCAGGTTTCCAAAGTTGTCTGCTGCAGACTTGTTATAAGTATTAAAGGGGTAGTAGTAACTTCCCTAGTGGGAGCTCAAGATTAAAAAGGCTACAATAACAACATACATCTGTATCAGGACTCTAGTAGCACTGGTATTTAATCCTTCCCTTGCCCACATACAACACATCTTTATTGGACAACATCTATTCAAAAAGAGGGTCATGATGGCCCTAGATCGCTCACCTGAATTGTGTAATGTGATTACTAATGCAAAACACATCAAGACAATTATTCTGATAAAGATTCAAACGAAACCTCCAGTGTTAACATGATTTTCCTTCATTTGGCCTTGTGACCAATTTTGTCTACCCAATATGACCAATATTCAAACATGGACTAGATATCATCAAAACAAACATTCTGACAAAATTTCAACTTGCTCAAAGTAAAAATGCGGCCTCCTGAGTTTTAACACTACTTTCTTCCAATTTGGCCTAGTGACCTAGTTTTTAACCCAATATGACCTATATTCGATCTTGGTCTTCTGACAAAATTTAAACTGCTAAAGCAAAAAAGTTTGCCTTATATGGCTATACTGAAAATCTTCTGCTCTGAAAGTGTCAGTGCCGATTTACCAGTAGTTTTGTAGAAATGTTCCTTGGGTGACACTCTTCGAGAAACAGGCCACGAGGGGGCTAAGTGTACCGATATTACTATATTATTATCCTTGGAACAACATTTTGTTAAAGTATATTGACCGTAATCCTGAAATTTAAAAACTTATATAATTAATTTTTTAACTACCACATTAGGACATTAGAAAGCGTATTAATATGCATACAGAAAAGACAATCTAACTTAAATTTAGAGTTAAACATAGCCATGAATTGATTCCGTAACGCAAAATAATAAGACGGGTACTTTCAACAAAGTAAAACAGGTCACGCATCCAGAAACACAGGAGAAATGAAAACAAGTTTATGCAAACGTCCTTTTCAACTTAAGAAAATGCTGTTAAAATTGAATGAATTTGTCGCCCATCTGTTAGCCAATGCTTTACAATGGATAATTGACTTGTCATTTAAAATACTTGAAGCCACGCATAGACTGTTTCCAGTGGTGTTTTGTCGTGCATTATGACATAATTCATAAGACAAATAGACTGCCTTTGATTGATGGTTTGTTTTTCCCCAATAAAAGGTAATGGCAAGAAGAAAAATCGTTTGTATTACACACTTTCATGTAGATAATAACACTTTTATCTCGATGTGTATGTGTACACGCCCTGTACCAGATATTACTATATTATTATTATCCCAATCATTAATGAAGAGAATCAGATTGAAAAATATCTTGTTCCGTTCCGCAAAATATAATTATTCTATGGGATATTTATACTTTCTGAAACGGAACGGAACAACAGTTATAACTGTGCATAAATCATGAATAAAAAGACCGACTGTAGCATTAAATATACTCATTTGAAAACTATTCTGCAGTGATCAGTGTTCCTAGAAAGAAACACAACCCATTGATCATACATTTAACACTACAGATATTTTTAATTTGAAAATGGTTTAGGAGATGTCATTTGAAGCTAAAAGTTACCCTTTTCTGATGCCACATAGCATAACTTTTAAACCGAAAAAATGATGTAATAGAACATTTCCGCTCAGTTAATTTGCAATCTAACAAGACCTCAACCCTTTCCCTGTTACGGCAATTCTGCAGCAGACGACTTTGAACGTGTTTTGTCAAAACATAGAAAATCTCCATAATTGAATGGATAACCTATGACAAAAAGTGGAAAACATTGTGACAAAAGGAAAAATTGCACGTTTTGTGCATTTTCTTCTTTTGTCACTATGTTTTCAAAAAGCTGTCTGCTGCAGAGGCATCAGAAAGTGTCTATATGAAGGAAAGGGTTAAACAACACGGTAGGTGAAGTGGGATTCGCCTTTGCATATTTTGCAAACATCCGGCTCTAGCTCGGAGGTAAATCACATAAAATAAACTGTTTGTAGCTCTTGAATAGCTCTATCAGATGGTGCAATAAAATCACTATTGAATACTACCACTACAGCGCTAGGGGCGATTGAAGTCAACAACAACTGTAAAAAGATACCCTGTCTTTGAAAGGCTACCATTTGAAAACAAAGGCCTAAATCAAATATTGTTACAGATAATTTTTTTCTTAATATCCATAAGTATCTATAACCGAAGTTTCAGCTCTCCACATTCTAAACTGCAGGAGAAGATAGAAAAATGATTTGGGTTCTAAAAACGTAGGTTTTTGCTAGCTGCATAGCAACAGGTGGGTCCTTAGCAACGAAACTCAAGCGCGCGCACCCTGAGCCCCTATTGCACCTGTTCACCAAGTTTCATCGGAATCGGCATGTCGGTTTGGGCTGTGGGGCGTCGCTTTACAAACACACAGACAGAAAGCCTTTCAATAAGGGATATCTAGTGAAGCGAATCCCAATACGAATGGCACCTGTTCACCAAGTTTCATCGGAATCGGCCAGTCGGTTTGAGCTGTGGGGCGTCGCTTTACAAACACACAGACAGACAGCCGGAAAAGCCTGACAATAAGGGATATCTAGCGAAGCGAATCCCAATAAGAATGGAATTATAAAATGTTGTCATTTTGCCACTCCCTCTCCTGAAGCTGCCTTAATACCCTGTGTTACAACGAATCTTCTTGGCTGAACAGTTTTTTTGTAGAGGGTTACTCGAGTATTATTTCTAACAAATTATCTTGAGCTAAAAGTTAATTTACCCCTTTTATGATGACGCCTGGTTTCTATGATTTTGTAACCAGTCAATATGGCTTGAACAAATTAAGTAGAGGATCTCAGAAGTAAGATTTCTATTCAATTTTCTGAACATCAGACGAGGACATTTATAAAATTGGAATTTTTAAATGTTGTCATTTTCCCCTTTTCTGATGCGACCTGGTTGCCATGTTTTTCAACCAATCAATATGGCTGGAACAATTTTTGTAGAGGGTCACCCAGGGATCATTTCAATTCAATTCCATTGGAATCTGACATGCAGATTCAGAGGAGAAGAATTTTAAATTTGGACATTTTGCCCCCTTTCTGATGCCGCAGCAACCAAAGTTCTCCATGGAATTTAAAATATTTGAACAATTTTCAAAGAGGACCACCAAAGGATCATTCCTGTGAACTTTGGTTCCATGGTTTAGGGGATGATAATGCTTAAAGCTAAAAATAACGACGGACAGAAAGTGATCAGAAAGATCACCTTGATCCTTCGGCTCGGGTGATCTAATAAACTAAACTAATATAACATGGTGCACATCACACAAAAACCGACCTTCAGGAATGTTCGTTCTTTCGGTGGTCCTTTCTCAATGTTGAAAGAATTGAATTGCATTTAGAACTATGGTTGCTGCGGCATCAGACAGGGAAAAATGCCAACTTTAATCAATCTTCTTGACCAAAAGTATAGGCCCAATTTGAATATATAATTTTGCACAAAGGTTCCATTGGTAACCCTCTTCCAAATATGATAACATAAATTATGATGACCATCAGGGGCGGGGCTGGTTTTCCTCATATGTTTACAACATTATTTCAGTTAAATCACAACGTCCGTATACAAATCCTTGACTCTGGGAAGAGATGTTGTCTAGTCTATTTTCCTGCCTTGGGTAAATAAACCAGTAGGACTACATTTACTAGCTTGGGTTAATTGTTGCATTTGCGAACAGTTGCTACTCAGCTGAGCCTGTTAAAAACGAACAACTTCACCAGAATGTTCACTGTCCGCCTACAGGTAATCAAGATGTAGAAAGTGTCTGTATGTCGGAAAGGGTTAAGACCACATATCATTAGACGCAGCTTATTTATTTTTGATGAGGCCGTATGCGTTCAATTTAAGTTCAGTCTTGCTTGTATGAAATAAGTCAAATGACGTCTTAATTGCGCATGAAATGAACCGATGAAAACAAACATTTTAAAAAAAAATCTCCGTTTAACATGTTTTTTATAAAGTATTTTTGTAAAAATTAAATGTGGTTTCTCAAACGAGTTGAAAGTTCAAGTTTATGAAACATCATCAAATGTACTTGAAGCAGTATATGTAATTTATTTTGATGGGAGAAAGTGAGTCACAGGAAAACACTGACATGTATTTAGCATGCCTTTACGACCGGGGTAGATTCAAATAACTTGGGGTAGATTCAAATAACTTGCGCATTCCAATCTTCACTTGACAGAAATGTAAGAGGCTTAAGACCACCAGTATTTGCTTGTATCAGATAACTCTCCTACGATTATATGTAAACAAAACATTAATACAAATTCCACATGTAAATATGCCAAACGAAAGTACTCCACACAACAGTCTTTCCAAGCAACTGGCTCCTTTTAAACATAGATTGTTAGCCCATTTGTGGAAGAAGAATGGCGCATGTCGCATTGACTTTTGTCAAACGTTGGACAGAATGATGGCTTAGAGAATATAATAGTTTATTTGCGTAATTAGGCCTCCGACCCACAATACATACATATTATATTACATTCAACTTACAATGTAGTAAGGGTACGAACTCACAACTCCAGGAAGGACAGCCTGCATCGCTACTGACAGAGCTACCGGGACTCTGGGCGTAATCTTCCGGAAACATGATTCTCCATGTTAATTTATTTTATAATCTTAATAATCTTGATAAGAAAAATATACATGAAATAATGAAATATTTGGGGAAAAACCTCATTCTCTAAAGTTGGTGCTTCGTTATCATACGTCATTGGAACTTGCCATTGCACTTTCGGTATTTCAATGGTTGATATCATCTCGGCAACATCTGATATTGCACACACATTCTTCACAGGCAACTGGCTACCATCCCACATAAACTATGTAACCCGTAGCGTGCCACATAGGTTGATTGTATGAAAGATTTACAGAAACAGAAAGGAAAAAACTACTTGTAAAAATGACCACTTAAACATAATAACATTGGACAGTCGCTGTAACTAATTGAAAATTGTTTCTATTTAAGTTCTACTATTTGTTTTGTAGAAGCTCAAACTGATTCATTTGAAAGTACACGTATCCTTAAGTTGCTGCAGCTCATGCGCGTTACAGTGCAATCATAAACATAGCAGTCCTTATTAAGTCTATCTAACTCTGCAAATGCAGATTGAAATTTCTTAATGTTGAATGGCATTACAGAAGTCGTTTGAAGCAAAACGTTTACGGACGGATGGACGCATTCACGGACAATTTGCCATGACATAAGCTCGACTGGCTGAAGCCAGTGGAGCTAAAAATCGTTGTGACTGTCGTATGTATTAAGTTTTCTTTATACCTTCTTTATGTAGATATAACACTTTTATCTTGATTTGTAAGTGCACATGTCCGTACCAGATATTACTATCTTAATATAATCCTTGGAATTAATGAAAGGAATCAGATTGAAAAGAACAAGAGGTCCATGATGGCCCTGGATCGCTCACCTGTTTTTATTTTTGTTCGCTTTAGCCATATAAGCCCCGCCCCTGGTGGCCATAGTTTTCGACCAATCAACATGGCTTGAAGGAATCTGATAGAGGGTCACCCTAGGAACATTTCTACAAAAGTATTTGAAAATCGGCCCTACACTTTCGGAGAAGAAGATTATTCAAGATTTCACTATATCCATATATAGCAAAATAACCCGCCACTTGGTGTTTTATTCCGCAAAGTATAGTTAGCCTTAATGTTTGCTAATCATCGGGAATAATGTCTGAAAATTTAAGACATCCGAAAATATGGTACTGCAGCCAATTTGATGATTAAAATTGTGTTGTAATTAAACAGTAATGGTATTAACTGATTTGTAACTGTAGACTGCATTATACCTTCAGTGTTGACAACTTGTTATAAACCAGTTAATCATTAGTAGATTTTTTCACACATAGCCTGTCATTAGTTCAAACAATTTAGCTTGTACTTGTACCTGATGAAATTCTTTTGGTAATATTGTCTCTATTTCACACCTAACGCCAGCAAGTGATAACAGGTATTAACCCTTTCCCTCATATGACAATTCTGCAGCAGACGACTTTAAACATATTTTGTCAAAAAATGGAAAATCTCTATAATTGAATGGATAACCTATGATTAAAAGAGGGAAACATTGTGGCAAAAGGAGAAATGGCTCGTTCTGAGCAATTTCTTCTTTTGTCACTATGTTTTCAAAAAGCTGTCTGCTGCAGAGGCATCAGAAAGTGTCTATATGAGGGAAAGGATTAAGTTTTCTATTGAGTGTGCATTCGACGAGTGTGATGACAATGTTAAACCGTTTACGTTCCTTGACAAAACTGATGTGGCAAATTGATCATTAGGCAAACAAATAAAAAAGCTGTTTTTGGACTAAAATCGCGATATTTTGACCTGGTATATTTAAAGTGTGTAACAGTACTCTTTCCCACATATAGACGCATTTTGTGGCATCTGGAGGAGATAGCAGTTGAAAACTGGCTAAAAGATTTTTTTTTCATAATTAGCAATTTCTCCTTTCGTTACAATGTTTTCAATTCTTTTCAATACTTAGCATTTGAAAACACCATGGCTTCATAATTAGAAATAAGAAATTTCTCCTTTCGTAAAACAATGTTTTCAACTTTTTTTCAATACTTTAACTCATCTTTAGAGATTTCCTATATTTCAGTACTGTTGTTTTTTAAAATCAACTGCTGCATCTTTGTTTTATGTGAAAAGGGTAAAATAGTAAATGACAGAGAGACATGATGAAACTGGTTTACATAAAAGATGGTACATACTACATAGTATATAGAAAAAAACACAAACATTAAATGTTAAAAGTTTATAACACCAAATAAGGTAGGGACCATTTTGAGTGTATTAACTTGAGCTGTAAGGGAAGCACCATAGGCCTTTAAACTCTCTAGATCCTGATCCAGCTTTGACTCATAGGCCTGAAATAGATAGATAAACAATATACTGAAATAGATAGATAAACAAAAAACAAGACATCCTCAAGGAGAAGAAACAGCTTTGACTCATAGGCCTGAAGCTTATTTGGGTAACAGGTCAACTCTGCCTGTAACCCACTCCTCCCCGAGGCAACTCAGCCCATTGAGCATTTCATGGTACAGTGCAGATGGCCGGTATTATCGGTGTCTACTTTATTCTTATTTCAACTTTAAAATATCAACGAAATTTGATCATATATTGCGACTTTCGCTCTTTACATTGGCATATCAAGATATGGTACTGAACTTAATTTAAAATCTTAATGTAGTCAATAGAGGGACAACAAGGCACACTTTTATGGAAATTAAAAAATATAATGCAATTAAGTTAAGTAAATTTCTTAGAGAAGACATTATAGCACATTCACAAATTGGTTTGTACAGGATTTTTTTTCTCTTAAGGCCTATATACTTAATACTCAAAGACGGACTCGTTATAAACATCTTATTGCAAAATCCAAATTACATTTATAAAAAAGATTATGTGACAATTATGACAAACAAATTTTTATTATAATTATACAATTTATCTTTCCAACAACAACAAACATGAACAATGCAAATGATGTTTATAAAATACTTAAGAGGCCGTCGTAAAATTCTGATATTCCATACATATACAGTACAGGTGGAGTTGACCCGACCAGCGTTGACCCAATTTCCTTATTGAAGACCGAGTTGACTCGGATTCCTTATTTGAAGGTTCTTTTAGTGACCACAGTGCATATCTAGATCAGACTGGTCAGATATGGACCTAACAGGTCACAACTTCCAGATAAGGTTGATTTTACTGCAGCACAGGTCAGCTCATAAACAAAAGCTGACCTGTTTCTGCATAATAAACTGTTTAATACACTCTTCTTTAATATGATGGCAGCTTATTGATCAGCAGAAAACAAGTATATAACAACTTGAGCTCATATGATTGATTGCATAGACATTGCTCAGATTGTCCATGAAAATCCGCATAACAATTTTACCTCAAGTTCCTTCATTTGTTTGGAGATTGCTAAGTTTTCCTCCACAAAGCTTTGTCTCGATCGTCTCAGGAGGTGAATTTCATGCTCTCTCTCTGGAAATGAGAAAGAAAACTAGTAAAGACTTATCTCCTTGACTTTCATCAATCATGAGATTTATAAAAATACCTGTACCAATTTTTTTACAAGTTTTAAGATTGAAACTGGTCTGGACCGGCACTTTTACTCGTTTTCCATAGCCCTGCCGACTATCCTTGTAGTTATTCTGTACTGTCTCAGACATTCTGTTAGAGGTCGAAACAATTAATCACAATATTTCTTTTTCTCATCCTCTTTTGTCTTTATTTTGTTAATACATGTAATTAGTGAGTTAACCCTTTCTCACATATAGACGGTTTCTGACACCTGTGCAGCAGAAGACATTTGAAAACATTGTGACAAAAGTAGAAATTGCTCAACAGGAACAAAGTTTTCAACTCTTTATAATAATTTTAAAAATCCTTATATATTGAGCTTTTTCATGTCTTTGCCAATATGTTTTTTGGTATGATTGCAAATTTGTTGCATGTGGGAAAGGGTTAAAGCATGGTTATTCAGATGTGGGATCAGGATATGTTTCTTTTCGTTATGGGATCAAGGTACCTTTCCATTTGTTAACTCGAATATGAATATATTTAACAGAAAACACACTTTCAACAAAATATCAAATCAATATAACAGAGTAATATCATCTTCAAACCCTCCCTTTCCATCATGAAGACGCATCTGCATCTGATAACTGTGAAAATGTTGATGCAAAAGAAGAAATTGCTGATAATGAGCAAATCATCCTTCTCCAACAATATTTTCTACTGTATTCAATAACATTTACATTTATCAAGATGTAGATACAACCGTTTTGCATGAAGCCCACAATTAGTTTGCCAAGATGTTTTCAAAGTAGTCAGCTGAAGATTTGTTGTAATTGCATCGTGTATTATCAAAACTACCAGGATTAAGCTATGGGACAGCCTGTATGAGGTGGAGCCCAACATCCGATTATTCTGTTATATACCAAAACACAGGAATAGAATATCTGAGTGCTGCTCTTCGCAAACCAACCTCAACATAATTAATACAAATTGTAAAACACCTACCTGCACATTTCTGTAAAACACCTACCTGCACATTTCTGTTAATGATCCAAATGGATGTTTCTTGAACCCTTCGATGTCTCATTACCAAATAATGCAGAGCCAGATCAGATAGTGCAGATATACATGTTGATCTGGATATACACTGGTAGGAAAAGGTTACACAGAGCGGATCTCATATGTAGTAAATGAGAGGATAAATAATTTACCTCCATTTTTATCCATAAACTCTTTCACAAATCCAAACAAATCTAAGGAAGCTGATTTCCGTGTGTGAGATTTTTGGGAATTTGTTTGGAAATCCGATAGCCCATTTAGATTTGAACCATCAAGAGATGCGGCCAACATCATGTCTTCTTTCTGTTGGGCTGTCTGTTTATCTATATCTTTCTGTATCTCACCTAAAAAACAACAAGTGAACATAACATAAAGTTCAGCAAACAACGTTTTAAGCTCTTATAAACTGAAAACATCAAGAAAGCAAAAGACATTTCAAACAGTTCATCAAAAGATTTCAATAAGCATGCAAATCTTGCTGAAAGACAACATATACATAAAACTTGTCATCAAATCTCCTAATAATTACAAAGAACTCAAATAACACATATATCTTCATTCCTGGTATTTATGAGACTCATATATATGGTTACTTTTTTATACAAAATTTATTAAAATGGTTTTAACCCTTTCCCATATATACAAAAAAGAGGGCCATAATGGCCCTGGATCGCTCACCTGACATATGCAATGTGATTTGTCATGCCAACCACACAGTTGACCACATTAACTCATTTTGTGGTCAGGTGAGCTAATACAAGAGGCCCAAGAGGGCCAGTATCCCTCCACTGCCATTAGGCAAAACTTAAATCTCCAAACAGCCTGCCCCCTGGTGGCCATGTTTTTTTTACCAATCTTCATGGCTTAAAGGAATCTCGTAAAGTGTAACCAAAGGAACATTTTCGCAAAATTATTTGAAAATCTGCCAAATAATTTGGGAGGGAGAAGTTTTCACTACCAATATACAGCTAACAGTCCTGCCCCCGACATTTTCGGAGGAGAAGATTTTTTAAGTTTTTGTGCTAAGGTGAGCTAAAAATCTTTCAGATGACTTAGAAAAATATGAAAAGTCTTTAAGAATAATTATTGAATTTACTTTAATTTATACTTAAAGGGAAGACACTTTGGGGGGAGAAGATTTTTTTACAGTTTTCACTAAAGCCATATAGGGCAAAACAGCCCGGTTGCCTGGTGGCGTGTTTTTACATCAATCAGCTTGACTCAATCTAAAAGAGGGTCACCCTAAGAACATTTTTACAAAATTATTTGAAAGAAGCGTCAGTATCTTTTTACTGCCATTAGGTGAAAATTAAATCACTACTATCTTTAGACTATATTTTTTTCAACGAATAATCGTGGCTTGATGGAATCTTGTAAAGGGTCATCCAAGAAACATTTATTGAAAATAATTTAAAAATCTGCCAGAGACTTCAAGAGGAGATTTTTTTGTTCAAGTTTTCACTGTAGATCACATTATAACAATAAATTTCTTTTTACTTTCCATGTAAATCGACCAGCTTCAACCCTCAATTGTCACACTTTCTAAATGTTTTACAGGTAAAAATGATAAAATCAAACAATTCCAGTGCATCCTATACATATTTACAATGAATTTAAACTCATTTTCATATATTCAACTCTTTCTGGTGAAGGTATACACTCATTTCTGCACAAACAGGGACTATTTGACTATAGATCAGCATAGCCAGGAATGTATTTAGTTTCTTTGACCCATAGCCATATAAAGCAAAACAGCTCTGCCCCCTGTTGGACGTATTTTTCAATCAATCATCATGGCTTAAAAGAATCTCGGTGACAGTCACCCAAGAAACATTTCCACAAACAAGATCACCTGAGTTATAGTAAAGTACCATTTGTTTTCTGCTTGCCAAATAGTTAATTCTGCACCCCGAGGGTAAACAAAACCAAATAATAATAAAAGTAAAGTAGCAAATGTGTAAATGCTAATATCAGATCTTTTTTTTATCACAAGTAGAATTGTGCATGGATCCAAAACATTTGAAGGAATTTAGAAGAGGATGCTATCTGTGAAGTTTCAACCCAATTGACTGTAATTGATTACAGAGGTCTGAGGAGAAGTCATTTGAAGCCAACAGTTGACGCACACACACACATACACTATGGACAGTTTACCATGATATTAGCTTGACTGGCTTTCAGCTAGTTGATAACAAAAATTGCTCATGATGGGCAATTTCTCCATTTGCCAGAATGTTTTCATAAGTTGTTTGCTGCAGATTTGTTAAAATGAGTCTGAAAGGGGGAAAAGTGGTTAAAATGTATAGAACTTATTGAGAATCACGCAATTGATACCCATCAAATTTTTAGTAGTTGATATATTCATATGAAATATTCTATCATTGAGGCCAATAAAAACTTTATATATCAAGTTTGTCATACAAAAAAGAAGCTTGTAAGATCAACCTACTGGTGATATTTTGTAAATGTTGTCGTCCAAACATGTGTTCCTTCTTATTGTGTGTTGATATAAAATACTGGTTACATAATTTACAATACAGCTCTGAAATTCCTTCTGCATCCTGTAAGGGAAATAATTATGTATATCAGTAATGTATATCAGATCAATTCCCTTTATATTCACCCTTTCCAACTTACAAAATCTTTAACCCTTTCCCTCATATAGATGCTTTCTGATGCCTCTGCAGCAGACGGCTTTTTGAAACCATAATGATAAAAGAAGAAATTGCTCAAAACGAGCAATTTCTCCTTTTGCCACAATGTTTTCCACTTTAAGTCATAGGTTATCCATTCATTTATAGATATTTTCTAGCTTTAGACAAAATACTTTCAAAGTCGTCTGCTGCAGAATTGTCGTATGAGGGAAATGGTTAAGATACGTTTGCAGGAGTCCACATTTGAAAACGTTATGGCAAAAGGAGAAATTGCTCATTTTGCTAAAAAAAATCACCTCTACTCAATAAAAAGGGTTGAAGAACATACAAATATAACAACCATAATGATTCTGATAAATTGAAAGATAATAAAGACAATAAATATTTGTGCATGTGTACTATCAAAATTTATTTCATTGAGTGAAAAGCATACAGTACTATTTTTATGGAAAATATAATATAAATGTCATTTGCTCATCATGGGATGAAGAAAGTGTCATTATTATACCTCACGTGACTTTGTAATGTTAAATTTTCATATACTCATCATGGACAATTTCTTACTGTCTCATGCTAACAGTACGTTTTTGACCGGTTAACAGTATACTGTTACATGGCACGCTCGTGAAAATGTCGGTTATGCACGTGCATGACGTCATTTCAAACAATAACGTCACCTTTTAGATGCGCGTGCCATGTAACAGTATACTGTTAACCGGTATATTCATATGTGTGTGTTACATTGTAGTAGATCTACCCATGTTCACCTCCCCTATAAATGTATAGAATAAATTGAATAAACGTGTAATTTTGTTCGGTATAATAAAATAAATATTGCATGGCTTCCAGTGTGACAGTACATATTGTCAACATTCGGGTAAATACTGTTAACCTCGGCTTCGCCTCGGGTAACAGTATTATCCTCATGTTGACAATATGTACTGTCACACTGGAAGCCATGCAATATTTATATAATAATACACAGCAACAATCATTTTTATATTCTTTTGTATAATTTATATGAGCTTTCTGACAAAAACAGAGAGTGTTACAAAACTACATAATTTGTGCTAAATTATTTATTTTCAATCTCATATGGAGCCCCAACCTATTTACACTTGACAAAGGTGTAGCAAGGTTGTCACTTAGGTTGTCAGTTTGTCAAATAGGGAATTTTTAAATGGTCATATTGGGCTACAATATAACTGCAATGTTGATAAAAATGTGCGTGATTTCTTTCAAAAATATGTCGGACTGACAATATATAAGGAATATTATGCTTCAATAGCAAAACCTGGTTTTGCTTTTTACTTCAAGGCACATGGAACATTGATATCTTGTGAGACTGAAGGTTGAGAGAGATGTCAATTTTCCTACAGTGTGAGTAGATAATACAACTCTACTGCCAAATAATTTACAAACATAATAAAGAACAAGAGGCCCATGAGGGCCTATGCTCTACTGGAATGGTTCTTTGGTAATTTTCAATCCAGAGCATGTATGTATGGGCAACAAAGGAATTTTGACAATTTCAAGGGCCATAATCGGATAGTAAATGCAGGCTCTATTGTGTTCACAAGCTGTATTATAGCAATTTGACAATTTCAAGGGCCATAATCCAATCATGCATGGGCGGATCTGACTGGTTTTCGAAAAAACCAAGCTCTCATCAATATTTAACTATTATCTTAGTTTGGTGAATATCGGATAGTAAATGGAGGAGGCTCTATTGTGTTCACAAGCTGTATTATAGCAATTTTTATTAATGTTATACTCACTGATTAGAGTGCTTTGATTTTGACTATGTAGTTTATGAGAGTGATATCCCATGTATAGAGTTTAAGGTCAAATTACGCTAAATACATCCGCGGGCCCCGCGGGCCCCTTTGAAATACAGCACATTAGTGCGTAAACAAAACTTTGTTTGCCTAGAAATGGTTGTACATCTGGCCCAGACTGCATTGGATATGTGACAATGGGTGTAAATTCTTTGTAAATATGAAGAGGATGAACTGGAACTGTATGATTTGATCATTTTAGGTATGTTGACCTTGTGTGAAAGTGAAAGTAGAGTATGTGGAAACCCATTTTCAGCCTAGCTGGATTGTGGTAAAAAGGACGGTCCCCATCTTCACAGAGCGAGTTCTTTCTTGCATAATGCATGACCCCACATTTTCTATGGATTATTTTAAAGGTAAGAAGTATCCCTTTTCAATGATATATGGTGTTCTACATGGGAAACGCTTAGAAAATGTGACAAACGAGGGTTGAATCTGGTTGATTTACATGTAAACAAAGAAGGAATTTATTTGGTGTATTGTGACCGTAACACCATTGTTGATGCATGTGAAATAAAGTTGATGTTATGAAAAGTGTATTTGTGATTAACAATTTTGACAATTTCAAGGGCCATAATCCAGTCATGCATCGAGCCCTCATCAATATTTAACTACTATCTAAGTTTGGTGAAGATCAGATAGTAAATGGAGCCTCTATTGTGTTCACAAGCTGTATTATAGCAATTTTGACTTTATCGCATTCACAAGCAATTGTTTACGGACGCACAGACGAGGGACACAACGGCATGGCATAAGCTATTCTGGCCTCTGGCCAGTAGAGCTAAAAACTATAATTATATAATATATACTTCAATTTTGAATGAAGTGAAATCACATCACATCATGTTTCAGTAACGTTCAATTACCATATTTTGTACCACATTTAACCTTGTGACATACAGAACATTAGTCAGGCTTGTTTTGTTTTGGTGCATGACAATCTGCATGTATTTGTTTTGGAAAATGTGCAGGTATATATTAAATCTACGATATCATTTCTTGACAATAACATATACGAAAGGAACTTTTTCTTCGGTTACTTTTGATTTTTCACTTATGCTTTTCATACCCGCCATTTTGATATTTGTGAAAGGACAAGGTAGATGTAAATATTCAATATATATCTGGGGTTTACTGAGAGATATAATTTTCACAGTGGACTTCTTAGATCACATTTTTTAATAAATTATAAAGCATAAAGGAAAATGTTATAATCATTTTCATAGACAAGATCTTTTTATAATTGTCTGACTTGAAATATCAGAGTATATGAATGTAAAGGGAATTCAAATCATTTATGAAAAAGTAGAAGTTGCTTTAAAGAGAAATTTCTCTTTGTCACATACAATTTTAAACATCTGCTTCAGAGGCACAAACAGTTGCGAATGTACCAGACAAGTTTTAATGTAGTAGTAATTATTACATATAATAAGAAAAGAGGCATTCAAAATTTCTCATATACGAAAAAACATGGCAGGTGACATTAAAATCTTTTAAGCCAGGTATAAGTAAATATCTTGAAATAACAAGAGGGCCATGATGCCCCTATATCGCTCACCTGAGTAAGTGTTCAAGGGTCCTAATTTAGTTGCTCTACAAAAATAAGAAAGAAGGTCAAAAATAAAACAAGAGGCCCATGAGGGCCTATGCTCTACTGGCATTGATCTGGCTTGTTTCAAAAGGAACCAATATGTCATCAATATTCAAATACCATCTAAGTTTGGTGAAGATCAGATAGTAAATGGAAGCTCTATTGTGTTCACAAGCTGTATTATAGCAATTTTGACAATTTCAAGGGCCATAATCCAGCCATGCATGGGTAGATCTGGCCGTTTTTTAGAAATGAACCAAACTCTCATGGATATCTAACTACTGTATAAGTTTGATTGAGATACAATAAAAAATAAGGACTGTATCAGGTTAACTAGCCCTATTATAGCAATTTTGACAATTTCAAGGGCCATAATTCAGTCATGCATGGGGCGGTTTTGGCTTGTTTTCGAAAGGAATCAAGCTCTCATGGATATCTAACTACTGTATAAGTTTGGTTGAGATACAATCAAAAGTGAAGACTGTATCGTGTTAACAAGCTCTTTTATAGCAATTTTGACCATTTCAAGGGCCATAATCCAGTCATGCATGGGCGGATCTGTGGCTGGTTTTCGAAAGGAACCGAGCTCTCATAGATATCTAACTACTGTATAAGTTTGGTTGAGATACAATCAAAAGTGAAGACTGTATCGTGTTAACAAGCGCTTTTATAGCAATTTTGACTTTTTCAAGGGCCATAATCCAGTCATGCATGGGCGGATCTGGCTGGTTTTCGAAAGGAACCGAGCTCTCATGGATATCTAACAACTGTATAAGTTTAGTTGAGATACAATCAAAAGTGAAGACTATCGTGTTAACAAGCTCTTTTATAGCAATTTTGACCATTTCAAGGGCCATAATCCAGTCATGCATGGGCGGATCTGGCTGGTTTTCAAAAGGAACCGAGCTCTCATGGATATCTAACTACTGTATAAGTTTGGTTGAGATACAATCAAAAGACTGTATCGTGTTAACAAGAAATTGTTTACGGACGGACGGACGCACGTACGCACGCACAGACGACGGACGAATCGCCACGACATAAGCCCTTCTGGCCTTTGGCCAGTAGAGCTAAAAATCATGTTGAAGGTCATCCAAAGACAATGATGATATTTGATTGTAAAAGATCACACTAAGGACATGGTCAAATGTTTATAAATCAATGTAAAGGACATGTATGTGACAAATAAATGAAGTTTTTATCCGTTCACAAAGTCAATTATAACAATGATTATGGTTTTCGAAAGGAACCGAGCTCTCATGGATATCTAGCTACTGAATAAGTTTGGTAAATATTGGATTATAGATCAAGACTTTATCGTGTTCACAAGAAATTGTGGACAGACGACGGACAATCACAAAAGCTCACCTTGTCACTACGTGACAGGTGAGCTAAAAGTAAAATTATTGAATTAATACTATCATTTTAACTCTATTCAATAATCATACTTTCATTTATAGAGATATTCAAGATGCACAGATGATTATAAAGTAGTCTGTTGCAGACTTGTTGTATGTGGGTTAACAACATACCTCTAGATCTAGCAAACTCGCATTGCCATCTGTTATACCCTGCATATGTTCTCCTTTAAGTTTTTTATTTTTCACAAAGGCTTGGTATGTATCCGAGTTTTGGAACTCTTGCATTTCGCGTATATATCTTTCTTTGTCTTCTTCTGCTAGTTTACCATATGTCTGTAGGAATATACATTTTGATTTTGGTAAATGCGAAAAGGTTGTTACTACATCTTAACCCTTTCCCCTCATATAAACGCTTTCGGATGCCTCTGCAGCAGACAGCTTTTTGAAAACATAGTGACAAAAGAAGAAATTGCTCAAAACGAGCAATTTCTCCTTTTGCCACAATGTTTTCCACTTTTAGTCATAGGTTATCCATTCAATTATAGAGATTTTCCTTCTTTGAACAAAATATGTTCAAAGTCGTCTGCTGCAGAATTGTAGTTTGAGGGAAAAGGTTAATTGGAAAACCAAAACCGTTGTCTAAATTGGTAGATGTGAAAAAGTTGTTAATACATCTTAACCCTTTCCCTCATATAGATGCTTTCTGATGCCTCTGCAGCAGACAGCTTTTTGAAAACATAGTGACAAAAGAAGAAATTGCTCAAAACGAGCAATTTCTCCTTTTGCCACAATGTTTTCCACTTTTAGTCATAGGTTATCCATTCAATTATAGAGATTTTCTTTCTTTGAACAAAATATGTTCAAAGTCGTCTGCTGCAGAAATGTCGTATGAGGGAAAGGGTTAAAGCACGATAAAGTTTATCATCTGAAAGGAAAGAATTCTCAATCTCCACATTTTTTTTCTGTGAACAATATTTAAATAGGACCACAAAAGGATGATTCCAAAGAAGTTTGGCTGCATTGGACCCATTGGTTAAAGAGGAGATGTTGTTTAACCCTTTCCCTCATACGGCAATTCTGCAGCAGACGACTTTGAACGTTTTTTGTCAAAAAATAGAAAATCTCCATAATTGAATGGATAACCTACGACAAAAAAGTGGAAAACATTGTGACAAAAGGAGAAATTGCAAGGGTTAATAGCTGTTGACGACAAACCCACGGCAGTTATAGGGATGACAGACATAATAGCTCATCTTCAGCACTTGTGCTCAGGTGCTCTAAAAATGTAACACTTGGAAATACATGAAAAATTTGAATTAAAAAAATGAGAGCAACACAAGCAATTACTCCTTTTTACAGATTGATAAAAAAAATCTCTTGCTGTAGGACATTAAAACTTTAAAAGTCATCTTTATCAGTAAAAGAGCTTATACAGGATAGAAGCAAACTTGTATTGGTTAAGTGATGTTGACCCTTTTCCACTTGAAGACACATTTTGAGGCATTTGCAGCAGACATTTATGGTAAACAATATTTTTAACTTTATTCAATAGTTATACTTTTATTTACATATTTTTATTTTCCATAATTTTGTTTTAGACCTTTCCCATACAACAAAGCTGCAGCAGATGACTTTGACATCATTTAGGTGAAAATATAACAAATCTATATAGATGAGAGTAACAAATACTGTTGAAAACATTATGACAAAAGGGAGATATGCTCATTATGAGCAATTACAGCTTTTGCAAGAACAATTTCAAAAGTCGTCTGTTGCAGATTCGTCAGAATGCATCTACATGTGGTAAAGGGTTAACATTTGTTAAATGGGGTAAAATTTAAGACAGTGTGACAAATACGGATTTACACTTTCCCCCATACGACAATTCTGCAGCAGACGACTTGGAACATATTTTGACAAAAAATAGAAAATCTCTATAATTGAATGGATAACCTATGACTAAAAGTGGAAAACATTGTGGCAAAAGGAGAAATTACTCATTTTGAGCAATTTCTTCTTTTGTCACTATGTTTTCAAAAAGCCGTCTGCTGCAGAGGTGTCAGAAAGCGTATATATGAGGGAAAGGGTTAACAAGAGTGTTCGAAGAAACACATGTATTGCCTGACAATATGTCGGTAAGTGAAAGTGTGACAGACAGGGGATAAAGAAGTGGCCCCTATGTGTCACTTTGCCAAGGCAGGGGACACAAAAATTCTCTACCTCTTTCTCTTCTTTGGCCATGTTAGTCCATTCTTGTCCCAATATTTTAGTAATCACATGAAATTGGAGTTCTGGACTGTCTGCTTTGATCTCTTGTCTTCGTTTTAAAGCAAATAATACATACCTGGAGAGAAAAAGAAACACATACAATAGTTGTTAAATGAAATGGCTTGTTCACTTATGACTTCCAAGGGCTTAATTGTTTTATCTGATCTTGATTTGTCATGAAACAAAGTTAACCTGACCTTAGAGTTCAATAAGATTTACACTACAGGTAAACAAGAGTCTCCAAAGGGACGTAATTGGGTAACTACCATAATGCAAAATATCTGTAGAGTCGCTCTTGGGTCACACTAGGAACATTTCTATTAAACAATGTGAGAATCAGTCCATGTTCTGAGGAGAAGATTTTTATAAAAAAAAAAGCAACATTGCATAAAATCATGATTTTGGATCAGATCAATCAACATGAATTGAAACATGAAACTATAATAACTCTGAAAATGTTCTCTCTGCTCAGAAATTAACTCTTTGCTCCAAATATGATTACTGATTGAATTTGCTCCTGAATAATAACATGCTTAAGCACTGATTAACGTTTTATAGTTTTGAAGCCTGGTGAAGGGTTGCTTTAAGAACATTTTCTGTGAAGTAATTTCAATATTGGGTAAATACGACATAATGTTCTTCGGAGTAGAGTTTTCGCCATATGCATAAATGGTAACACAACCCCGCCCCCTGGTCAAGATGTTTTTCTACCAATCAACATGGATGGAATGAATTTGGTATAGAGGGTCACCTACGGAATATTACTACAAAACAGGGATGTACAAAATAAAATCGAAATAAGCATCTGGCAGATGAAACATTTCTGCTAAATAAAATCAAAATTGTTCCAATGAAGATTTTTTTTTAAGTTTGCACTATTTCCATATAAAAAAATCCGCCCTTTTCAATGATGAATCAAAGAGGTGAAAGGGTAACTCAAGATTATGAAATAATATTTAAATCAGGCACTAAAAGTGGAAAACATTGTCGCAAAAGGAGAAATTGCTCGTTTTGAGCAATTTCTTCTTTTGTCACTATATTTTCAAAAAGCTGTCTACTGCAGAGGCGTCAGAATGCATCTAAATGAGGGAAAGGGATATTTAGTTGAAAATTTAGATAATCCTGAACCATTAATGAAGAATTCTATGAGGCATAAATGCAGCCTGACATTAAATATATGCAATATAATTATAATATTTTTGAAAACAAATGACAAATGGACATTTTGCAAGTGTTTTTTTCAATGACTAGATGTTGTATATTGATTGTGTTCAGTTGACTTGTTAATTAAAGATCTGAAGGTCCAGCCGGATTGCTAAATGCAATAATATAATATAATATACCTACCCTGTCATTGGTTTTTTAGGAGGTTTGAAATCTAACTCTGGCTTTCTCTTTTTACCTTTAGGCCAACCACCACCTCTTTTCTTCTACAGTAGAAAAAATAACAAGTTAATGGAGTATTGCAAGCAATACAAGAGTCCGCAACCAGACAAAAATTTATATGTTGAAAATGGCACATTTTTCTGTCAAACCTCACTTTTAGAGTTATGCCCCTTGACATACATTGTCTTCTAATGATCCTGATTAAATGTGTGAAGTTCTAGAGTTGTAGACATGAAATTGCGGAACAAAGTCTTCAAGTCGGACCTTGATCTCGGGAGTAAGTGGCTGGTTATTGTGCATGTAACATTATCTTGCTATGAAGAATAATTGTGTGAAGTTAAAACAAAATACATTCAAGCATGTGGAAGATACAGCCCGGACATGTCAGAAAAGTCTGAGAATGTTTGAGACCAAATTGTGACCTTGACCTTGAGATTAGATGGTTGGTTGGTTGTTGAGCATGACACATCATCTTGTTATGCAAAATAACTGTGTGAAGTAATATCAAAATCCATTCAAGCATGTGGAAGATACAGCCCAGACAAGAAATTCCGGACAGACAGAGCTCCGAGTGTAAGTGGACTAATAATGAGGAGGAGGAAGAATCAACATATCTTAACTTATATACCATGTATATGAATGATTAACCCTTTCCCTCCTGCAGACTCATTTGCAGCTTTCAACTTTTTAAAAAATTGTTAATATGAGATATTGCCAACAATGAGCAATTTCCACTTTTACCACCTATTCAATGATAATAAAGGAGAATTTTCATATTTTCCCCCAAATACTTTCAGTCATCTGCCACAGATTTGTTGTATGTTGAAAAGGGTCTATATAAGAGGGATATTTGAGTTGAAACTTATTTATTTTACAACAATTGCGAAGAGTGCTTATATTAGACTTAGTCAAGCTCAATATCTGCTTCGTGGAAACACAATCAGTCTGTGTGGAAAAATCCTGAGGGCAAATATTTTTAATCTGAGACTTATCTGAGACCTTTTGTACAAGAGGCAGAGACTTTCACTGTACCACTGTCTTCCGTTTTAGTTTTTTCTCTCTTTAATAGTTCATCCAATATCGATCTGAACCTTATGTATTGAGTACTTAGAAGAATTATTTTAAGTATCCATAAGATAGGTTTTGAGTGTCAACTACAGATTTTAAAAATTCAGTTGAACCTGTGCTAAAGACCATCTTGAAATAACAATTCTCTGTCTATAGCAACCATACCTTTAGTTTCCCAAATACTCATCTTTAGTATAAATGACCATGCAAATAAAGACCACCTGTGAACAAACACCAGAATGTTCACATCTCATGGTGGTCTTTAAACACAGGTTTGTCTGTATATAGAGCCTTAGAGGGCTTGCTCAATAGAATGTACATTGAAATCATTAAACCCTTTCACAGACAACTTTGCAAATATATGTGGACAAAAAAATCAAATCTCTTTAAATAAAAAAATAATTATAGACAGGTTGATTATTGAAAGGAGTTGAAGACATTGTGGCTAAAGGAGAAAATGCTCATCATGAGAAATTTCTCCTTTTGCCACAATGTTTTCAAAAGTCATCTGAAAGCGAGGCATCAAAAGGTGTCCGTATGTTGGAAAGGGTTAATGAAATGTTTTGCTTTTGAAATGAAATAAAAAGTTGAAAATTACCATAATTGTGCCATCAATGTCTAATAGTTTTACCTTTTGATCCTCTTGTTCTATTGGTGCAGGAGTATGCTGGCTCTCTGTTTGTGTAGGATGTGTATCTGTAAATATTGCACTTGCAGCAATCATATGGTGCCCAGCATCATTCTCATAGACCTGACGCTGGTTCTCTTCTAGGACACCAACCTGCTGGATTTGGGAGAATATGCTTGCTTAAAAAAAAAATTAAAAAATTAACCAATAAGCAACTGAGCTACATAAATAAAAAAAAAACATAAATTTAATACATTGTGGGCAAAGAAGCCATTGGTTAAATCAATAATAAATTACTTAGTTTTTGTAAAATAATAAAATAAAAAAGTTTACTGTGCACTAATGGATAATTAAAGATAAAATTACAGCAATTGTCTCTGAAATAACAATGCAACAATTTCTGAAAATAAGGAAAGCATTCTATTGCTAAAAAATTTGCTTTTCTGTCTCGAAATTTTCGAATGTCAGTCAAAAATTATTTTTCTTCAAGTCAATCCCCAACATTCAGAAGAGACTGAAAATAGCTTTGTAGTAATGACTAAGTTAGTGTTCACCTTGAAGACTAGTAGTTAAGATTGGTCGGCCATTTTCATCAGCGATTGTTGCAATACTGTTACCACCAAAGTTGAGACCATCTGTTGATCCATCGGCTACAGACAGGATGAGACTACAAGAATAAACGTGTCATTACTAGAGTATAGATATATGGAAAAGTAATCATATCTTTTCCCCCACAATACCTTCATTGTCACCCACAACATTGGGTTAACCCTGTCCCTATTATAATCGCTTTCTGACGCCTCTGCAGCAGACAACTTTTAAAATCATTCTCAAAGGGAGAAATTGCTCATGATGATGAATTTCTCCATTTGCCACAGGGATTTCAACTCTATTCAATAATCATATTATCATTTATAGAGGTTTACTATATTTTGGACTTGATAATTTCAAATTGCTGCACATTTGTTGTAAGTGGGAAAGAGTTAAACAATTACTTCAGAACACAATGAATGAATGAATGGGATTTTAAGGTCCGTTGTCATCTAAGGTAATTTTGGGCGCTCATTAAAATACGTTAACAACTCTATATGATGAAATAATAAAAATGCAACATTGAAACATAAGCAACGAGAATTTGAGATAAAACAATTAAACATGATGTATGTGATACTTAACATTAATAAAAAACAACATTTAGGCCAATGAAAAAAGGATATAAGCAAACACACCAGGAAAAAAAGCCAAACATAAGTATGTAATACTCATCACAAAGATAACAAGTATATGAGAAAATGTTAAACAGGATCAGTAAGAGCAATTAATATACAAAAGCAAGGCAAGACATCATCATATCTGACGCATACTTTGAGCCTTGAAAAACATGTCACATATTGAGAGAAATCAGCACACAGAAGAATGTGTTGTCCTAAAAGTTGAGTAAAACATGGAATACATTGAGGAGCTTCCTCTCCTTTCAGTATGTATGCATGCGTTAACCATGTGTGCCTAATGCGTAAACAGGCAATAACAATTTCTTCATGAGGAAAGGATCACCAAGCACAGGCTTAACTGAGTGGAGTTTATTATCGTGAATTAAAACATTGATTAAAGGTTCAAAATCAAAATAAGGTATTTTAAAAGGTAATATATCTTGTGAAAGAGCAGATTTTGCAGCCCGGTCAACAGTTTCATTGCCGTGAATGCACATATGACTGGGGATGTAGCAAAATACTACATGTGATGTTGCGCAAATACGCGATAGGTTAGAAAGTAGGTTAACAATAATAGGGTTCTGTATTTTGTCATTCTGAAGTGCCTGCATAGCAGACAATGAGTCAGTAAAAATAATATATCGCCAATAACCTTCGGATTCAATATGGTCCAGAGCCAAATGAATTTTGCCATCCCTAGTTAAAATTATATGTATTTCTAATTTCCATATACCTTGATTTAAAAATAATAGCCTCTGTGCAAGCCTTTTTATCGGTCGCAAGATCATAAATGAATGATGGACTATCTAGAGTCCAAGGTGGAGCATCTGAAACCGCTTGCTTCGCGATGTCGTCAAGGTCAATATCAAGCTTTGCGACTTCTGGACCGTAACATATCATACCAAAAGGCAGAATTACTCATTCCCCCTTTAAAAATAATTCCTGATAAAGGGTTAAAAACAACTCTATGAGTGGGATTTGAAGGATTAGACTTAAGTTTTAAAAAATACTGCATAGCTAGTTTTTATCGGCTTAAATATAACAATGGTTCATTGGCTTCTACATAGAGACTTTTGACGGGCGAGGTTCGAAAAGCGCCTAGGGCTAGCCGTAAACCCTGATGGTGAATTTTGCAATGTATGACTTTCGTGCTGAGCCATAAACAATACATGCATAGTCTAATTTAGATTGTATTAATTACCTGTAAAGTCTCAAGAGGACTTTACGGTCAGCACTGAAATCCATAACTGTAAAAGATTTAAAGCTTTCTGGCATTTATTTCTAAGATATTTAATATGAGGAATAAAAGTCAGTTTTGGGTCAAACAATAGCCAGTTAAATCTGGATTTAGGTAGTGTTTACTAAGTTGACAAAATTGCATACATTTGGTCTTGCTTTTTGAGAATTTTAAGCAATTTTCGATTGACCATTTTTGCAAATGATTCAAAACTTGTTGCAATTGTCTTTCAATTGTATGCATATGTTTTAATCTGTAGCAAATACAGAAAGCATCAACATATAGAAAACATTCAACTCTGGGGCTAACAGATTTGACAATGTTATTAATCTTCACACTAAAAGGTGTAACAGAAAGAATGCATCCCTTGGGAACACCCATTTCCTGTTCATGTGGATCAGACAAAATATCACCAACACAAACTTTGAACTGACGTTCATTTAAACAAGAGACCCATGAGGGCCAGTATCCCTCCACTACCATTAGACAAAAATCAAATCTCCAAACAGCCTGCCCCCTGGTGGCCATGTTTTTTGACCAATCAACATGGTTTGAAAGAATCTGATAGAGGGTCACCCTATGAATATTTTTTCCAAAATTATTTGAAAATCGGCCTGACACTTTCGGAGGAGAAGCTTTTTTAAGTTTTCACTTTAGCCATATAAGGCAAAATAGCCCCGCCTTCTGGTGGCCATGTTTTTCGACCAATCAACATGGCTTGAAGGAATCTGAAGAGGGTCACCCAAGGAACATTTCTATAAAATAATTTGAAAATCGGCCTGACACTTTTGGAGGAAAAGATTTTTTAAGTTTTCACTATTTTTTTCTTTCGGTTGCCATGGAAACCAGAATTTTGCATGGTTCCAAAAACAATAAGGAATTTAGATGAGGATGCTTCCTATGAAGTTTCATCCCAATTGGTCAAGTAGTTAGGGAGAAGTCGTTTGATGCAAAAAGTATACGCACGCACAACGGACAATTCGCTATGACGTAAGGTTGACTGGATTTCAGTCAGTGGAGCTAAAAAGTAGAAATGAAATAAGCAAGGTGACCTCTTATGCCAAAATCATAGAGGTCATTCATAATACAATATGTCAGGGTAGTGTCATATGCACTTTCTAAGTCAAAGAAGACAGAGACAACTTGCTCCTTTTTAATGAATGCTTCTCTGATAAAAGTTTCAAAACGGATCAAATGATCCACTGTGCTTCTATGTTTACGAAAACCAGACTGGAAAGTAGTTATAAGTTTGTTCTTTTTAAGAAACCAAACAAGTCTGTCGTTCACCAATCTTTCCATGGTTTTACATATACAGCTAGTTAAGGCTATAGGACGATAGTTCCCTGGATTAGTTGCATCTTTACCAGACTTGGGAACTGGGATAATGATGGCCTCTTTCCAAGACCCCTGGAGATTTCCCATTCGCCAAACCTGATTATAGATGTTAAGTAAACAGGGACCGGAAAGGTAAATGTTTAATCAGTTGATAGTGTATATCATATCTGAACCAGCAGCGGTATCATGGCACTTCTTGAGAGCCGTTTTTAATTTGTTTAACGAAAAGGTTTATTGTAGGCCTCTTCATTCTTTGATTTAAAGTTTAATTTTTCGTTTCTCCTTTTGTTGTATAAGTTTTTGAAACTTTGGAGAATAGTTTGAAGAGGACGACTTTTCTGCAAAGGAATCTGCCAAGGTATCAGCAATATCTTTCTTTGAAGTAGCGACACGTCTGGGATTTACACTAAGCGAACAGCTTTTTCCTTTAATTTTATTTATCATCTTCAGAACACAAAATTCAACTATTGCTAAACAGGCAGAATTATAGGAACAGGATCCAGGTTTTTTATTGCAGAATCATCTATAGTTGCTAGATCTTTAGTTGAAAAACAAGAGGGCCATAATAACCCTGGATCATTTACCTGAGTGATGCCAACCACATAGTCAATCATAATTATAAACTCATGTTGTCACTTGTGGTCAGGTAAGCTACTATCATCAAAACACCCATTCTGACAAAGTTTCAAAATGCTCAAATTAAAACTGCAGCATTCAGAGCGTTAACAAGATTTTCCTTCTATTTGGTCTAGTGACCTAATTTTTTAAGACAAAGAGGAAAATCAAAATTATTTTTTAACTTTTCATAGTTAATCATAAATTAACAAACAAAAATTGATATACCAATCATATTTTGATACTAAAAAGACAGAACTCACCCTTTAGAGGTTTCAACTAATACTAGATTTTCTGAAATGTTTGGTGGAAGGAGAAGCCCTGTAAATGATAAAAATATGTTCTGAACCCTTTTTATGCATCTGCAGCAGACACAATTTTTGTCAACTTTATTCAATAATTAGGATTTCTTTTATAGAGCTATTCTATATTTCTGACAAGATTAGTTCAAAGTTGTCTGCTGCAGATTTTTTGAAGTAAAAGTTGAAAAGAGAATTTCAAAACAAAAAACATTTCTAGAGAAGAGGACATGATTAAAAACAAGAGGGCCATGATGGCCCTGGATCGCTCACCTTAATTATACAATGTACTGCAATGCAAAACACATCAAGACAATTATTCTGAATGCAACCTCCACAGTGTTAACAATATTTTCCTTCATTTGGCCTAGTGATTATTTGTTTTACCTGATATGACCCATATTCCAACATGGAGTAGATATCATCAAGACAACATTCTGACAAAGTTTCAACTTGCTCAAAGTAAAAATGCGGCCTCCAGAGTTTGAACAATATTTTCCTTTATTGACCTAGTTTCTGATCCAATATGACCCATATTTGAACTTGACCTAGATATAATTCCGACAAACATTCTGACCAAATTTCAAGCTGAAAAATGTGGCATCCAAAGTGTTCACAAGAATTTCCTTCAATTTGATCTAGTGACCTAGTTTTTGACCCAGCATGACCCATATTCGAACTTGGCCTACATATCATCAAGAAAAACATTCTGATAAAGTTTCATCATGCTGAAATTAAAAATGCAGTATCCAGAGTGTTAACAAGATTACCCTTCAATTTTGCCTAGTGACCTAGTTTTTAACCCGGCATGACCCATATCCGAACTTGGCCTAGATATCATTTAGACAAACATTCTGACCAAATTTTAAGCTGCTGAAGCAAAAAATGCGGCATCCAAAGTGTTAACAAGATTTTCCTTCAATTTGACCTAGTGACCTAGTTTTTGACCCGGCATGACCCATATTCGAACTTGAACTAGATATTTTTAAGACAAACATTCTGACAAAATTTAAAACTGCTTAAGCAAAAATTGCGGCCTCTGGAGTGTTATCAAGATTTTCCTTCAATTTGACCTAGTGACCTAGTTTTTGACCCGACGTGACCCATGTTCGAACTTGTCCTACATATCATCAAGACAAACATTCTGATAAAGTTTCAACATGATCAAGTTGAAAATGTGGCCTCCAGAGTGTTTTCCCTTCAATTCAACCTAGTGACCTAGTTTTTGACCTCATATGGCCCAGTTTTGAACTAGATTTTATGGAGATGAACGTTCTGATAAACTTTCATGAAGATTGGATACAAAATGTAAGTGTCAACAAGCTCAAATGTTGATGATGCACGCCGGACAAAATGTGATCACAATAGCTCACCTTGCACTTCGTGCATAGGTGAGCTAAAAAAATAATACCTGCTTTATATAAAGGAATGAAAATAAGGAATCTGATATGTGAAATTTGCCTGTAATTACACTCATTTTTTTTTTTAATGACTACAATCATAATTGATAAGGGTTTTTCAACCATTGATGTCACTATGTGTTGTAATTTTGAAGTCATTGTAATGCGAAGGAGGAATAAATACCCAAAGAGCAAGTTGATTAATTTTTGTACATGTCATCATTATAAAATTATTTCATGGATTCAATATCTTTAATATGCTTAAACTGAAGACTTTTAGTTCATTTGCATAGGTACACAAATAGGTGGTGCAGCCGGCCAAATTATCTAATTTCCAACTTAATATTTTCAATTATTTCTTCTTTTCAGATACATTAAAAAAAGATTATCTGACCAAGGTATAAAACTATAATATTTACATAGCCCAAGCTCCTTTACATTTTGACAATTATAATTTGCTTACTTTTCAAGATTTATTTATTTATCTGAAACAGGTACCGTATTATCGTTGACCCTAAGTAAAAAAAGGGTCATAACTTGCATAAAATGCAGGAAAGAGTTATCTAACTTGATAATCTACATAGGTGTGATAGTTGGGTAGTGCTGTATTAAGTTTCAATGCAATGCATCAATTAAATACTGAGATATGGACTCTTACTTTAGTTGCACGCAAAACTTTAACCAGAATTTCTAAGTAAAAAAGGGCCATAACTTGCATAAAATGCAGGATAGAGATATCTAACTTGATAATCTACATTGGTGTGATAGTTTGGTAGGGTTGTAGAAAGTTTCAATGCATTACATGTAGTATTTAAGAACTTGCATGCAAAACCTTAACCAAAGTGTGACGTGGACGCCGACGCCAGGGTGAGTAGTATAGCTCTCATATTCTTCGAATAGTCGAGCTAAAAAGGACAGATATGAAAAACTACCTAATTTGTAATTACAAAATAAACACGTCATATTGTAAAAATAATTGCTTTTAAAGTAGACCAGAATATAAACATTAAATCAGCCTGATTCAGGTAACAATTAAGGTCTTACCGTCCACTTTCAGATGTTGATCTATGCTTGACGAGTCAACTGTCACATTCATATTGTCAGTGACATCTCCCAAAGAGCCAAGATTGATGTCCGCTTTCACATGACTGGCTGACAAAATGGCGAAGTTGGTCTCTGCATCAACATGTTCATTGCCTAAATTGGTCTTGATAAAGTCTTTGTCACTCTGCATTCTTTCTACAACTCAAACTGCTATAAATGAGGTGATCTAATTTAATCTACTCAAACTATTTTGCAAAAACTGACAGAAGGCAACCATTTTGAATAAGGGACATAACTCTCAGCAAATGCTTGGATATCCGGTGTAACCGGGATCTGTCGGTACGGGCGATTTCAGCGCACATATCATAAAAGCAAAATAAACCTTTCAACAGTGACTATGAATGTAGCCTGGAAAGGTTATAGATTTTCTATTTAAAGTGATTATTGAATACATATTGGAGTTTTTATGAAGAACCGATACCTACAGTCAATATAGTTGATTCATTTATATATATACATGTAGTTTGTATATACTGCAGCAAAACAAAAACAATTAACTGTGCACTTTCTTTTAATGATTGTATTTCAGACAACACATGTATAATGATTATAAAAATGCTTTCAATGTTTGAGATATTCTTTTGCCTACATGACACAGTGTGTTCCGTCACAATCAAAGATGAAATGCGATGGTTTATTCCATGTTAAATGACCAAGGGTTCGAAATTTTAGAACAGTCAAATGCCTGTTTTATATTCTTGATTTATTTTCTGTAAATGTGTTTGCATTTCTGTAATTAGTTAAATACCTCTTCTGTTGATATAAACGATTATCTACCGTGTCGTAAGTTGGAATGGTATTCCATTATAGGACAAGGGCTCATGTAAGGTCATTACTTTTGTTAATGACACCTTTTTTCCTTTCCCGCTCCGTCTGCTTCTTCTTCTTCTCCATATACATATCCCACCCTCGAGCATCGTCGTACAAGGTGAACTGAAAAGGGGGTGTAGTGATGCGCACACAGTGCAGATTTAAAACGTATGTACAAAAAGTGTATAGTTTATATCAGATATTCCACCACCCCTGATTTGAAAGCTTCCAGTCATTGAGGTGGCCGTCTTTGGATGCTCTGATAGCTTGTTCCATATACATGTACATATAAATGACGGGAAGAAAGAGTGCCGTATGTAGTATATTCGGCAGGAGAAGACAATATATCGGATGACATGACCTCTGGTTGCTACTGTAGCTGTATGTATGTCTGGTGTCTATGAGGTTGTAGATGATGTGGTCTCAGATGGGCAGCTGGATAACGAATTATGAATGTCAAGCTGTTATCCTCCTTTGTTGTTGTAGTGTTGGCATGCTCTTGTCAGAAAAGATCATTTGATATATTCCGGAGTTGATGGTGTTAAGCTGCTGGCCATGGACAATATAGCTATATCGCTTTGCGTCAGTGTCCTCTTGGATCAACTATGTGTCTTTTGTGCTTCTTTTGTTTCTATAGAGCAGACAGTCATCGGCAAAGAGGCGCAATGCTTGTTTTGTTGTACTGGAAAAGAAGCTATGGATATAGCTCAACACTCAGTTTCGGTAGACTAGTAGACATTCATGCGGGACTGTATCAAATGTCTTGTTGAAGTTCAGCAGATGGCATCAACATGTATTGTCACACGCATCAAGTCCTGCAGTCTGGTAGTAAATGGTTAAGATTATCTAGGATTCACAAGATCTTTTCTTCATGAAGTCATGCTGCATGTCAGAAAGAATGTTGTGTGGTTCTATGTGATTCAATGATCTGGCTGTAAAGAATGTGCTCCATGCTCTTGCTACACACTGAGGTGGAGGGTTGGCTTCTATCTTCTGTCCAAAAAGCTAGACTCATGTCCGGTGGGAAATCAATTGTTTCACGTTCATGTTATGCTTTGCGAGGTAATTAACTGTCAGCCGAGCGGTATGTGACCTTGCATTATCGTGCATCACCTCACCGGGATGGGAACCACGACAGAGCTCTTGGAAAATACAGCTTATAATACAATACATCCAGTGTTTGATTTAGTTCGAATTATACCAATATAGAGTAAGTAGAATTTCACAATTGCGTTGGCTGCTTACACTTTTAAAGTATTGTTTTGTAGTAATCGTAAGAATAATTTACACTTTGAGAATGGAAAGGTCACGGTATCGAATCTCGAGATGAGCGGGTTCTGCATTCGGGATTTTGTCCACACAAACGGTGCATGTACTGGTTATGTTCCAGGAAGCAGACATCGAGAGTGATTAATTTAAGCTTAAAGCTTGTTTCGCAATCGATGTAAAATAAATAAGTTTAAACTAAACAAAGGACTAATTTTATTGCAAACAAAGAGATATTTCTGTGAACTTTGTTTGTTTGAAAGAACAAAGAATGGGGAGTTATTTCCAGTATATTGGTACTTTAAAAAAAAGGATTGTGCAGTCCAGAAAATAAGGGATTACAGGGAAAGATTGCTCTCCAGTTAATTGGTAATTTGGAAACGGACTGAGCAGTCCAGAAAAATAAGGTATTACGGAGAAAGATTGCTCTCCAGATAATTGGTACTTTGAAAACAGACTGTGCAGTCCAGAAAATAAGGGATTTCGGGGAAAGACTTCTATAATTCAATGTCCAAATATGCAAAAAAAAGACAGCATTAAAATGTCCAACATATACCTTTGGTATGTAAGGATGGTATGTTAAACACTTATACAACAGTACAGCTCCTGTATGTAAGGATGGTATGTTAAACACTTATACAACAGTACAGCTCCTGTAAGTAATGATGTTATGTTAAACACTTATACAACAGTACAGCTCCTGTATATCCAGAGATGATTGATTTAAGTTCATCTTATGTTTAGCTCTGGTGGACATATTAGACAGGACTCTTCACCATTTGTAAAACTTGAATACAGAATGATGCAACTTTCCTTCCTGTTCCATAACAGTACATGTATATGTCAAACGGTAAAGAACAAACAATACGTAATTTCTGTTATTTAACTCATTCCAATTGTGTCATTATTATTGTATTATTTGTAAATAGTAATGTATATGGGCCAGAGGCCTCAATACTTGAATAAAGAAATTGAATTGAATTGAATTGTATTGAATTCCCCAGATAAGCTGACATTAAATTGGTCTTTTCAATATTCAGACGTATTTTGTCAAAACTGCTACAAATAACTTTTGAAAACAATATGGAACAAAAACATCAAAGTGGGCACTTTTCCTTTTGCCACAATTTTTTCACTCTTTTTAACAAAACTAATTAACAATAAAGTACGTTGGTGTTGTCCATAATTATGTATTACACGCTTAAAATGTCTTCATTTTCTATAAAGACAAGTGGAATCTAGAAAAGACGGGTCTGATAATACGTCACAACAGTGTATATCACGCGACAAAATAAAATTCGAGTAAGGTTTTAGCTCTGTCAGGTAAAACTCTTTATTATAGTGAAAGCAACTAATTAAGATTATTTTACTTGTAAATGACTTCTTTTGAACTATATTGTCGAAATATGACATAACTTAATGAAAATCAAATGATTAAATTTGACCTATAAATTGATGTATGAAATCAGACAAGCACTTTCATTAATATGGTGTTTTAAAATTTTGCCATTTTGTCCCTTTTCTGATGCCACCTGGCTACCATATTATTCAACCAATCAATATTGTATGCAGAGGGTCACCCAAGTTACATGCATACCATATTATATTGTAATCGGACAAGCGGATTCAGAGGAGAAGAATATTAAAGATTTGGTATTTTCAACGCTTTTTTCTGCCGCAACCACCAAAGTTCTCCGTAGAATATAAATCTTTGAACAGTTTAAGTGTCTGCTTCTCTGGGACACTGTGAGCAATATCTCCTTTTGTTGACAGTATTGTCAAAAGCTGTCTGTTGAAAATACAAAAAAGTTTATACAATTATCACAATAAATCAACTTTGTCAGAAGAAAGAGTTGTTAAAACCGCTGCGTAGTAATTTTTGATAGATTCTCTGTTCTGCACTTTACACTCACATAAGCTGAAAATCAACCTGTAACAATGGTTATTGTTGCTTTGCAACTTTCATTTGTAGAGATTGTCCGTATTTTTTCCTGGCTGCTCTGTTCTAAAAGTCAAATGTTGCAGATTTGTCAAATGTGAGAAAGGGGGCAATGTATGTTTTCAATTCCACGCCAAATTCAAGTTTCGAATTAGTCAGATGCTATATTGGTCCTCAAAGCAAACGAAAAAGACTATTCCAGTAATACACTTCAACCATTCCATCTTTGAATTACAGTTTGAAATAGCTCGTATCTGGACACTGTGGTTGAACGTAAACTTGATGTATCGCACTACATATCTAGCGGCCATAATGGCAATGCTGCATCAACACAAATATATACTTGAAATGTATTAATAAATGACAAATGTCTATGTAGCAAACTTGACAGATCTGGTCGGTCTGGCACGTGAATTATTTAACGGTGGTAGTTGGTCAGCTGAGGCCGCAGCTTCGTCTTCCTCTTCTTGAAACGTATCATCATCAACACCGCTGTCTGGAACGTCTTCGTCATCTTCCCTTAACACCTCCATGACTGGTACCTTGTTTGTTTGCTTTTTCGAAGAGTCGCCTTCCTTGTTCCTATTATGGAGGAATCGTGTTTCTAAAGTCTCGTTCACCAACTCGAGAATCTCGGTTGCTGGACTTATGAGAATCATTTGTTTACTTCGGAGGTACATTGCTTTGACGCCATATTCTTTCTCTATCTTTGCAATAATTGGCATTATTCCTTCTGGACTATCTTCCAGCTTCTGAACTAACTCACCATCCACCTTCGTCTGATAAAGTTGTCGGTAAGAGTTCCACTTAAAAAAATGTAATTAGAATTTACAGGACGATTAGTTATGTTGTATAACATTTAAAAGACAAGAGAGCCGTCCCACGAGAAAACAAATAATTTGTTTTGTTTGTTGCTTCCCACACTATACTACAAGTTATGAAAGATTACATGATATTTTATAAGTATATAAAAACATGTTGAACTCATCCTGCTAGTAACCATGCATTTTTCACTAATATCAAATGAGAATTCAAGCAGCTTGTATGCTAAAGTTGTCTCTACCATAATGTCAGCAATAGGAATGAATGACAAACGCAGAGATGAGTTAAAACCATTTTCGAATTTAGTGGAAACACGTACAGTTACACCGGACACTTGAAAGTAATTACAAACTATATAGACAATAAAGAATACTACATATCATAGTATAAGTATTCATGATGGCATTGTCATGAGAAATAACTTTATTTGTGACAAGGTATCTGTGGATATACTTACATATTCTTTTGGAAGACTCGACGATATAGTTGATTGGTGGGTTAGCATGTTGATCTCATCTATAACTTGTTTAACATACGCTTCCATCGTTCCATAGATTATCAAAACCTGATTCTTTTCTTCAGTCACGCACACAATAGAATCATCAGTCTCAATCCTTTCTTGTATAAAACGTTTCATCTGGATTAATTTTGAAGCTTCTGTTGGAATTGCAGCCTTGGCTTCGAAAAGACCGTGAACTAGTCCAACCAATTTTTCGACTTCCGCTTTCACACGTTCAATAACTCTAGTGCTACATAGTATCTCAACACATGTTGGATTAACACGTGAAGGAAAGTGTTTGATGGTTACAGTTTTGATTCGTCGTATTCTTTTTAACTCGGTTTTGAACAGACGCGCTACTTTTTTAGCATAGCCACCCAGAAACTTCCAGACCACGTTCGGTCCCTGCAAGTGTCCTAGCACGCCATGCTCTTGCTGTCCATGAAGGATGTACTTGTGCACAAGTGTCTGAGCGGCTAATTCTAGTATATCTGGATTCGGACCAAATATCGTTAAATTCTTACGCCTGTTATACACGATTTTCAGTCCATATTCTTTCTCAAATTCGAAAATGATATGTTCAATACCACCTCTCTGGTTTTCCAGTTTTTTCAAGAGACCACCAGGTAACTTAATTTCATCTTTGTACTTTTGAGGCGTGGACATTTTTATTGGCTGGAATGTAAAACGACAACCTCATGTTAAATGTACAAATGATTTCTAGTTAGAAAATATTCTTTCGAGAACTGAACATCTGGTTTGTTAATCAAACGTCTTCCATCATGTAGTCAACCTCCCCTAAGAGGTACAAACTAATTCTGACGCAGGATGCAACTGACGAAATCTGTAATTTATGCTGAAAAGATCAACAATTTCACATTCCAAAATGTTTTCAATTAGATATCGTGACAAATTACAATTATAATTTTCTTTCCAGATAGTACATATTCCCCTCAGCAGACGACTCTAAAATATTATATCACGTAAGCGTTTCAAACGGCAGCTACGTATTAATAAAGCAATACGCGTCTTGTTGATTAACATATACCACTATAAATGATTGAAAAGAAAGTGAAATTGTAGCTTACCATTTTTCCACTAGGCGCTTTAAAAGATTCCTGTGAAGGAGTTTCGCGCCACATTTTCCATTCATCAACTGCTCTTTTCACGCTATCCTCCGTTTTTCCATACACGGTCACGCGTCTAAGTTTCTCGTTGAATACGCATACTACAGTTTTGTCTTGACGTTGTTTACTTCGTAGGAACTTCTTTAGTCTGGTGAGTTCATTGCCAGACCCATTTAGACCTATATCCTCTTCATAAAGACAGTCTATTTCTTCCTGGATGTTTTCTATCTCGGTTTTCACGATCTCGGCATCCTCATAACTGAAAAATAAACATGATAAAAGTACCCACAGGTATGTTATAGAGACCTTTTAGCGAAGCTAACTGTTACGGATGAAGCAAATGTTGACGAGATCCGTTATTGACTGGAGGTTTCAGATTTTTAGTTGTATTATTGTTTGTTTGCTTTTATCAAATTATGTCTCGAGTAAAGATAATATGTGTGTATTTAGGGTATTTAGGCAAGGAACCAGTTGTTTGTTTAGAAAGTATAAGCAGAGCTCAGGTAAAACCAACAACGTGTTACATTTACATCATATATGTTGATTTAGTTCTAGTTCTTCATATAATATAAACAATCGCATAAGGACCTTCGACATTGTCCATTTAATCAATAAAAAAATCCCAAAAGCAGAACTCACTCATCCTGTGCTGGGTTTTACTGTTTCCCAAACTCATAACCGTTCCAGTACATGTTAACTAGATCAGTAAATAGTATTTACATGTATATCAACGTAAACTATCCCTGTTATGTATTTATCATGAGCCAATTAAATTTTCATGGACTGTCTACGAAGCTGCAGATTACCTTTTTGAATACTTAAAATTTTAATAAGACTGAATAGATGAACAGGGTGGTCTGAACCTTCAGTATTCATAAAGCCGAGCTGCTATATTTTCATTCAGAAAGGCTCGTTACCACTTGTACCAGTTAGTGATAATTATAATGACAGTTACCTTCCCGTCAACTTACCTACAATTAATTTCCACACATAATGGCGTAGCAATCATATCTAAGGACTTCATTTTCTGTTTTAACTGGTTAAGTTCCTGAATAAACAGATGACTAATTTTGGCGGCATAGTCTCCCTGGAACCGCCAGATGGCTTTACGTTCATCCAATAACTTGACAACTTCGTCGTCCTTCACCTCGCTTTTACCTGTCACCATGTACCTGCAATTAACAATGTGAACTTGACCATTGCTTTGATGAAACTCCAGATCAGCCTGCGAAGCAACATAGAAACTAAACATTTACAGTCAAACATGTGCAAAAAAAGACCACCTTTGTAAATAAATTCCTGTCTAAAGCAATCACACGTTTAACTTCCCAATTTCTCATTTCTGCAAACATGATCCTGCAATTAAAGACCACCTGTGAACAAAGACCAGATTGGTCCCTTCCAAGGGGTGCTCTTTAAACACAAGTTGGACTGTATAAGAACTTTATAAAAGAATGATTAATAACAATAACAGAACATGTATCACATTACAGATGAGTGTTCATTCTTCGTTTCAATTTTAATTCCTCCAATTTTAAATACAACGGTATTACATATGGAGTCTATAATTGAACTTTCATTCGTGAATATTTCTTTAAATCCCCGTAGAATATGTAGTATAATTTACCAATTTATTTTATATTTCTATTTTCAACACACACTGATTCGGTGCATCTTCGTCTAGCTGGATATGTCTCTCAAAAACCTTTAACCACAAAGAGAAATACAATGTAGTTTAGTTCAGTTTACTGCTTAATAAGTAATAAGTTTAAACCTTACAATTCATTCACAACATTTCATTGGTCAAACTTATGTTATACAGCTACCAAGACACTATTAAAATATTGATGAGTTGAGCAGCCAACAGTACATAAATTGTTCAGACGGCGTAAATGCGCCGGTTGGACTGGCTGTAAATCGTTTCCAGCAGGTTTAGTTAGCTTGTTTCGCCGTTTCCAACATTATTTTAGTTATAGCATGGTCACAGTTCACTTATCCATGCTCCCTGTGTAAACAAACCAGTACTAGGCTAGCAAATAAAATGCATTGGCCAATGGTACACCACCATGATCGCCGCGACTGGGGATCGAACCCGTGACACCCGGTTCTAAAAACCCGACGCTAACCACTTGGCCACTATTCACATCGGTGAATATATGATGGCTGCTTAAATCGCCATATTTTCAAAACTATTTGAAACTACGTGCTACTCTGTCGATAGCCTGTAATACATACTTTACCACATAAAGACCTCAAAGACTATGTTGTCAATCCCGATATTGATTGGTGGTGAATAAATGATGTATATGCTTGAATCGACATACGTGATACTCTGCCTATAGCCTTCAATGCATGTACGATGATTATCGCCTAAAAACATTAGAGAGAATAAGATTTTCCTTTGAAAGAAACCCTAAAACATTACGACAAAAGAAGAATCGCTTATATTGAGCAGGTTCTCATATTGGTACCATGTGCTCAACTATATTCAATAAGAATGCTTCATTGAGAAATGTTCCATACGTTTGCTTGGATGTTTCCAAACGCATATATATGTATATGAGAAAGAGTTCAAATCACCTGTGTTTTAGTGTTTCTAAGGTCAGCTCCAGAATTTCTGGATTAGGTCCAATGATGAAGTAATTCTTCTTTCCTATATAGGAACTGGAGGTGGATAGTCCGAAATCTTTCTCCACCCGTTTTAATATGCGCTGTATACCGCCAGGGGTTTTCTCCATCACCTCAACCAGTATATCCGGTATCTTCATCTCACACTGACGTCTAGGAGTGACCGGCATCGTGAATCATGTAGTCTGAAACGGTTTAGAACTTGTGACAAATATAGCACACGATATTCGAATACTTAGGCCAAAATTCTAAACGAAGTACGTATGTAAAACCATACGGCACGCTATTTTGTTTAAAAAGAAAAACCTCTATTATATATATAGAGACGTCTATATATAATATATTTTCCCTTTTTGTTGGGGCAGTTGCCTCGGCAACTGCCCTCAAAGTTAACAGGTATTTCTCATAAGCGTATATTCCTTAAAATGAAACGATGTATTGTATTAGCGTGCCAGGCCCCTATGTATAAAACACATATATATAATATATATGCTGTGAATGCATTGCCATTGTTAAATTGGTCGATTGCTATATAGTATATATATATATATATATAATGATTTTAATTTAGGCTGTTAGGTTTTAGTTATGGGACACTCATACAAACAAATTGTATATCTAATTAATGTTGTTCATCTTAAATACATCGCGTATAGGGGTCCTTAGCCATTTCCTATCTGCAGACACATTTTGTGGCGTCTGCAGCGGACGACTATTGAGGTTATTGTGGAAAAAGGAGAAAGTGCACATATGCGCAATTTCTCTTTTTTTCATAATGTTTTCAGCATTTTCATTTTTTGCAAAGACGTTTCCGAAGACGTCTGCTGCAGATGTTTTGTGCGTGGGAAACTGTAACGACTAATCATAGAACATTGTATATGCTTCTATATACTTGTACCTAATAAGGGTGGAATATTCAGAAACATAAGACACCTTTTTTTTCATTAGCTGCCGAGCCCCGGTAGCTCAGTCGGTAGCGACGCGGGCTGTCAATCCAGGGGTTGTGAGTTCGAACCCCAGCTCGGCCAACATTATTTCCGACGTTTGACAAAAGTCACTGTGACAAGCGTCATGCGTCTTCCATCAATGGCCTAACAGTCTATGTGGAAAAGCAGCCAGTTGCTTGGAAAGTATGTTGTGTGGAGTACTGGTGTGAGCAAGCAAAGAAACATATGAGTAGGTGAACTGGTCGCCGTGATATGACTTAAAAAGTGTTGAAAACGGCGTTAAACCCCAATCAATCAATCAATTATTTCATTAGCTCAACGTTTACATTGACATTTAAAAGTTTTCGTTCTAATCATGTTCTTGTTTGAAATATGTAATGCTTATATCATGTCACTTTTATTGAATCAAATATATTTACGCTACGTTACTGTTCCAATCAATAGAACGATTAATATTTAGAATAAAGAAGACTTCTTTCAAATTACACATTGAGTACTAACGACACCATAAACAGATAACAGACACGAAGAAGGAAAAATCTTACCTAGTTAATTCTACAACTAATCAGATAAAAATGAAAAGATAGGCGCCATGTTTTTTTAATCAACAGTGAAATGCGTCAGGAATTTAAATCTCAATTTCAATGGATATCTAATCCAGAAAACAATATCTGCCAATCACTGGAACGGCGCCATTAAAAAAAGGTCTCATGCACTCAGATTTGGTATGAAGGTAGTTCAAATTACATTTATTTGTTCAAGTCGAGTAATTTCTCGAGTTTTTATTGTTATGATCATTAGACAAATGTATTGGAAAATGAAAAACACGTTAACAGTGCATTTTAAAATACCATTTAAATAAGAACTTTTTTTAACCAAATTACATTAACCCTTACACTGCTACATACGCGACTTTAATAACAACATTTATACTGCTACATACGCGACTTTAATAACAACATTTATACTGCTACATACGCGACTTTAATAACAACATTTATACTGCTACATACGCGACTTAAATAACAACAGTTATACTGCTACATACGCGACTTTAATAACAACAGTTATACTGCTACATACCCGACTTAAATAACAACATTTATACTGCTACATACGCGACTTAAATAACAACATTTATACTGCTACATACGGGACTTTAATAACAACATTTATACTGCTACAAACGCGACTTTAATAACAACATTTATACTGCTACATACGCGACTTAAATAACAACATTTATACTGCTACATACGCGACTTAAATAACAACATTTATACTGCTACATACACGACTTAAATAACAACATTTATACTGCTACATACGGGACTTTAATAACAACATTTATACTGCTACATACGGGACTTTAATAACAACATTTATACTGCTACATACGCGACTTTAATAACAACATTTATACTGCTACATACGCGACTTTAATAACAACATTTATACTGCTACATACGCGACTTTAATAACAACATTTATACAGATACATACGGGACTTTAATAACAACATTTATACTATTACATACGGGACTTTAATAACAACATTTATACTGCTACAAACGGGACTTTAATGACAACATGTATACTATTACATACGGGACTTTAATAACAACATTTATACTGCTACATACGGGACTTTAATAACAACATTTATACTACTACATCCGGGACATTAATAACATCATTTATACTATTACATACGGGACTTTAATAACAACATTTATACTGCTACATACGGGACTTTAATGACAACATTTATTTGTTAAATTAAACTAGACTTACCTTTGAAGAAGGGAAGTCGCAGTTTGATTGAGATTCTATTAACCACTAACTCCTTAAGGGATCACACAGAGATGACGTAGCTCATTTATATGCAGATTCAGTCTTTAGAGGGAATGGTGAATCGGCCATGATTTAATGTTTACAGATAAACCGTGGCCATTACCATTTTTTATGAAAAATCATTCTGTCATGGGCGGGTAAGGGTGGGTGTGTGATCCCTTAAGGAGTTAGTGGTTAATAGAATCTCAATCAAACTGCGACTTCCCTTCTTCAAAGGTAAGTCTAGTTTAATTTAACAATTCTATATCCCACTTAACTCCTTAAGTGGATCCCACAGAGATTTTAGAGCTGATTTTTCATAATGATACATGAATGTATGTCAGAACAAATCAATAACATTTTATGTACATATCTCTAATTAAAAAGAGTGACTATACATGACAAGATAATATCAATTTACAAAGGGTTATGATTATCACTAAGCTGTGCAACCCAAGTGTCAAACCTTAGATGTAGTATAGGAATTCTGTATTGCTTCCTGCACAGTCAATTAATGCGACTTTAAGCTACAGTTACGAACAGTGTAGATCCAGATCATCCGGCACATTCGTGAAGTCAATGCTTGGTCTACATTTTCAACTACTCATTTATCAATATTTAGAGCAGATAACGTAAGATGTTTAAAATCAGAGGGGATGATACCTGTTCACCCCTTCCAAGCAGACGATATTTGAAAACATTGTTAAATAAAGCTCATGGTGACCAATTTCCCCTTTTTCCACACGTCTTTAAACCCTATTTAAATCAAAGCGCCAATGGCACTGTAGTGGCGATCGTATGGAAAATCCTGCAAAGTAACAAGCAGTATATCGGTGTAGGGCTTGCGATGACTCTGGTGCGGGTATATTTGAGAATGTATCAACCCTGCATCTTTTGACAGTAGAATAATGTTAGTTTGCCAGAATGTTGTCTTGGTGATTATTTAGTTACGTTCTGAAATTGGTCATGATGTGTTCAAAATTAGGCCATTCCAAAGTTATGAAAAATCTAGTTGGTATTCGATAGACAACCGTTTTAGCTCATTAGAATGGCTATTTGTAATCTAAATTGTTCGGGTAATCACATGTTTATCACCAGGTCGTTAGGCCATATTAAGATAAAATATATTTTACACTTTAGAAATGACTAAATTATGACTAAATTATCAAGAAAGGAGAGAAAACAGTATCCATTAGTTTGGTGTTTGTTTCAATGATGTCCGATATTAAACAGGTCTGTTCAATTTAGTCCCTTCACATTGCATGATTGAGGGTTGTCAGAGACATATAAACACAGTGTATTTATATGTCTCTGAGGTTGTTAAACTGCTTCGAATAATGCGAGTGCAAAAACAAACACAAAACATGCTCCAAAAGCACAATTTCACTATTTGCCAAACTGTTCAATTTATAAAAATATAGGCATATATTATAATGCTCGATCTCCAAACTAAATTAGGCTACACTGTCAGCATTGATTGCTAATTGACTCTAGAACGTGCAGACGTGTATACATAACGTGTGTACACACTGACATCGTGTGTCCTTTAAACCTTTGTAAACCAGTCTTATCATCTAGACGCTTTCATATATTTAAACAACTACAAAATAAAGCGTTTATAATATTGAGATTTACAAGCTCTTCTGGCTTTTGGTCTCGCGAGCTATTTATAGAACCTTTTGGAATTTCCAGATTTGAGTATCATCAGAGTTGCCGTTATTTGCAAGGCAGAACGCGCAATGATATTTATTATCTGCCAAATCACGACGAAGATAATATTTACATATTTTAACTCTATGTAGATAATGTCTCGATAAAACTCAAATATTAGTAACAATCCGGTACCAAAGTAGCACTGACATAATTATTATTAATCACGTCTCAATGATGGAACTATAACGGATGTGAGTAAATTAGTTTGCAGTAAGGAAAACAAATATCAACCGATTGTTCAAAACCGACTATGTAAATATTTTTCGTTGTTGTTGTTTCTGTTAGCATTGTGGCGATTGTCAAACCAATCGCCACAAAAATAAAATGTGTTCAAAGTCGTCTGCTGCATATGTGTTGTATGTGGGAAATTGTTAATGGTTACAGTGGGACCATGGTTATGGTCATTCAACTACAAGTCACGGTATAAGGAAATTTGATCTCGACCTGTTTGTACTTACTGGATATATTTTTAACGAATTATTTTTTCTCAAAAAATAATACAGTTAACGCGATCGTGTTTGTTTGCGGAAGTCACGGTTAAACTACACTTCCGCTTAGAATACACATTCGCTGCACCTAAATAGTCCTAGCATTTTTTCGATATTAAAATGACTTCTACGTGTTATTTCAATACAGTGAAGTCATAATTATACTATCGAATCATCATAGATAATCAATTTTCTAGAAAATATCAAATTAACAGTACGCGCATATATATTTCATTTGTCGGCAGGTACGTATAAGGCACGAGTATGAATTTTAGTCGTATGCCCATTCACTAGAAGTCGACCCCACGGTTAATCTCACAAATATGCCACCACGCAGAGCTCAGTGAAATAGTCAGTGTGCATTTTAAACGCTCGCATCGCCGTTGTTTCTCCTTTTTCCAACATGATAACGATGATCAAAGGGGCTTTCTAATTATAGATCATGGTTTACATACGCGCGCATTCAGTTAGCTATATATATATATACGAAAGTAACGCTCTAACGTTGTATCAAAGTACCGTGGTGTAATGGAGAGCGTGTAGAACTACTAATCATGGACTACCTATGGACGCGAGTTCGAGTCCCAATAGGAACTTTTTTTTTTTTTTTTAAATTCTTATTTTATGCGATTTGTTAAACATTATAGATTTATAATAATTAATTCACTCACATGAAACATAAATATAAGCCGAAATCCTGGATCCGCCCCTGGTGACGAAAACAAATCGAACTAACAATGTAAATCTCACAAATATGCCATGGGTGTTTTGACAGACTTTACGCAGAGCTCAGTGAAAGAGTTAGTGTGCGTGTTAAACGCTCGCATCGCCGTTGAAATGCTACATTTACTAAAACTGTCAACTGACAAAAATATTTTAATAATAATAAAATAGACTAAATTGTGCAATAGCATGATCAATTGCATTCATAAATTAGATTTTACAATACATGTTCAAAATAATTCGTTACTAGTACTTTCAGTACTTTGATTATTATTGACGTCTGCTTTCAAAACATCGAAGGGATGTTTATTCTGATTTCCACCGTATTCAATCGTTTTAAGTTATATCACATGCCACATTGTTACATGATATTGTTCATTACACACGTTTTCATTAAAATTTACATTAGACTATATGACACGTTTTACATTTTTAACAGGTCAGTACACCTGTCGGAACAGCCCGGATATAAGTATACAACTGTCGAAAGCAAAATAAATCTACAATATTCCGTGCTATAACTATAAAAATGTTGAAAGCAGGGTAAACACAATTTTCTATGATAAACATGTAACATTAAAACTGTTGCAAACAGAACATAACACCATGTACCGTGATATCGCTATGCGGAGACTTTAAGGGGACACACGGTAAAACATTATAAAGAGGATGTAACTAAATGTATAGATCTGATGAAAATATACGCTATTCTGAAAACTTTCTGGTTGCCCCTCATACAAAGGACACAAAATTACAATTGCTTGGTAGTAACATGGGAAGAATGCATGTATCGAGGGCTTGGGGTGAAACAGTTGTAACTTAAAACCTATTTTGAAAACCCTGGTTTAGGGGCAATTTTGATCCTTTTGTAAACAATGCAAATTTAGGTGCCATTGCTCAGAACGAGCAATGGCACCTAAATTTCTATTGTTTACCAAGACAAATGATTTAACGCTTATAAAGACTTTATGGCGAGGTGATTAACATTGGTAAAAAATTACCAATTTTAGTTAGAACCGTTTCACGCCAAGCCCTCGATATCTTGGTTGGCAAGGTAATCATGACCCATAAACCCTTTTAATTAGTATTATGGTTGGAAATGTACGAAATCCTGTTATGACGATCTTACATAATTGTTTGTATTGTAAAGTCGTAATAACGCGAAAAAAAGCGAAATAATGCAAAAAAAGATGTTAATAACGTAAAGCAAATGCGAAATAAGAAAGAAATGTGTAGTAATGCGAAGAAACGGCGTTATAACGTAACATAAGGGCGTATAGTAACGCGAAAATAAAGGTGTAATGATGCCTTTTATGGGTTAAAAATAAAGGCGTAATAACGCCTTTAAAGGGTTGCAAATGAAGGCGTAAAAACGTCTTTCAGGGGGCGAAAAAAAAAAGAGGTAATAATAACATGGAAACGGGCGTCATAACGTCTTTTAGGAGATATGTAAGATCAAATTATTTACGCGTATAGGCTTATTATTTCTTCGTATCAAAGACATTATAAATGGACTAGTAGTACTGGAAACTTACCCAGGAAACGCCGTCACGGATATAACTGAAAATTTGTTGAAAGCGGCATAAAACACCAATCAATCATATTCATGGTTAAGACATTGCATGATGTCGGCCAATTTGTCTACTTGTATTTCTGACTAGGATTTAGCAATACAGATATTTAAATTGCATTAGCTCCTTTAGACGACTTATACTTGTTTTTGTTACATAAAGAATGTGCACAACTACGCTTTGAAGTAAAGAATTATCTATAGTTTCATTGAAATTCGAAGGAAACTGATAGCATCCCTGGGAACATTGTATCCAGAGTGTATACACCTTATAACCGTGCGAAGCACCCGATTTTTCAAGCTGAAAATAATGAAAACAAGCAATGTCAAGTAAATCCGACTGATTCTTAATTTTTCCGGAACATTTTAAGTTACTTCAACTTCTTTTTCATGGTAGACGTGCTAATGATAACTCCTTCTAAATGAGCGAATACAGGAAATACAAGCGGATCACATGGCCGACTTGAAACATCCTGCAATGTCAAAACCATGAATATGAAGAAATATGCCTGTAAGCAAGAATAATTTATTTTAATGTATCCCCTATAAGGCGTTATTTTACCTGTCTTTTCCATCCTAAAACGACGTTATAACGCCTTTTTCCCGCGTTACTACGCCTTGATTTTGCGTTATAACATCTTCACTTCGTGTTACTACGCCTTTTTTTCTTATTTCTTATTTCGCCTTTGCTTTGCGTTAGTATGACTTGTTTTGCGTTACAACGCCTTTTTGCGATATTACGACTTTACAATAAAACATTTTTTGTTATCTCAAATGGTCCTTGGAATCCGCTGTGGTCGAGTGATTAGCGTCGGGGATTTCGTAACCGGGTGTCCCGTGTTCGATCCCCAGTCGCGGCACTACGGTCATGGTGGAGTGCCCTTGGGCAAGGCACATTTTCTATCCTAGTACTGTAGTTCATGTAGTTCATGTATAATTAGAAACCTGATAAGTTGTTTTATGACTTATAAGGCTTAAGCATTTATGCTTTAAAGGTTTTTATTGTTAATTCTACTATTGTATGTACTTTTTTTTTATTTTGTACAGAAAAATTTGTTAAAACTTTTTACACTATACACAGTTTTTAATTTTTTACATTTTGTTGCTCACTTTTCATACATTAATTGAATTAATTAATTCTATAATCCTAGATCTCGACTCCTTTAAAAAAAAAATTGTATTTGTTAACTTAGTATGGTAGTATGGAATATAACATTTTGCATTGAATTTGTTTGTAACATACCAGTGTTTGTTAAATCTTGCTTTAAATGTATTTAGTGTAGGTGCCTCGACTATTTGCGATTTGAAATTATTCCAGTCATTAATAACCCTGTGACTGTAGCAGTTTTTTCTTATTTCTTTATTTATTCTAGGTTTGTATATTTTATATTTATGCCCTCTTGTCTCAACAGCGCTGCATATGTTAAGAAGTTTCATCGATGTTTTGTCTATTTCTTTAACTAGTTTGTATGTGTGTACTAAATCAGTCCTTTGCCTTCTGTATTCCAGTGTTGGTAACCCAAGTTCAATTAGTGTTTCTGGGTAAGATTTCCCCTTTAAATTTCCTAGGATCCTGGTTGCTCTTCTTTGAACGTTTTCAATAGATTTTCCATGTTTTTTGCTTGAAGGTCCCCAAATTACAGTTGCGTACTCAAGATGTGGCCGTACTAGGGATTTGTACAATTGTGGGAACATTTCCTTGTTCATAAATGAGAAATTTCTTACTATAAGTCCCAGATTTCTATTTGCCAGATTGATTTTTGCATTTATGTGTGTTTCGAATTTAAGTTTATGGTCGAAAGTAACTCCTAGGTCTTTTTCCATACTGGTTTGTTTACCCAGGGATCATGAATAAGTGAACTGTCGCCGTGATATAACTGAAATATTGTTGAAAGCGGCGTAAAACCCCAATAAATAAATAAATAAATAAAATGGTCCTTACAATATTTCGTAGTTCTAAACGTTTAGTTTCGAAAGGATATTTCTACCATCAAGAAAGATAACTGTATATTAATTTGGAAGAACATAATTTAAGGATTGTTTCCCTTTTTTTACTAGCTGCGCTACTCAGTTTTGTTATTTTGATATTTAGAAAGATTATACGACAGATAAATTACCTCATTTGTTTGTCACATGAATCATGCACTAAGAATACAACTTCAAAATTGCAGTATTAAAAGCAGAAACAGACAAAATCTGTAAATGTAATCCGTTTTCGCGAAGACGCGCATGCGCATATTTATCATTTACAAAAAACATGGCGGAGAAGAGAAGAAAAAATAGCCAAATTTGTAAGGGAATGAAATTGCAGATTGTTGTGGAGGAAACTACAAACGATGTATTAGTCGTTGTTTTGGAGCACGATAATAAAATATACAGAGGGGTGCTATTGAATGCAAAGAAAAGGTAAAATGGCCAGTTATGTGTGTAGCTCTTTGAACAAACCTTGATTCTTATTATTCCTCAAATTTGATGAAGCATTTTAAATCCAGATGTCATCCTATTCACGTATTCTATCACCATTTCATTGCAGGAACCTCCCAACAGGCATTTGCACCGCATTTAATGGTCAAAACGGTAACATGAAGCCAGAAAACAGTGACAACATCCATGGTAGTGAAGCCCCAAACACAGATGTTGACATATCAGCTTCCTCATTTAGACACACTTACAATCAAAACTTGACACATTTTGGTGCTCAATTTCGAGGCCCACCAGTGTATTCATTTCCCAAACTCTCGGGTAACCAAAGAACAAGAAATATACGCCTGCGTCCCCGTCAGACTTTGTGTAGTAAGTGCAAGTTAACATGTGTAGAGTCGGAAAAAGGTCCGATTCCTGTTAATTCACCAGTTAAACTTGCAATAAAAGCACCAGTTACAGTCTCAAAGCATGAGCTACCTCTTACTCGAACTAGTGCAAAGAGAAGATTGCATGATGATCTTGAAAGTGATTCAATACCAAAGCCAACCAAGTTAATTAAAGTGAACACTTCTTTACCAAAGCTTACAAAAACAAGCCCGTTCATCAAGATTTCTATAGGAGAAAATAATGTCATGAATATCCCGCCTAGAATTCATGAATCAGATAAGGAAGATTTATCCTCATCAGAAGAAAAATTTACTGATACGGAAGATAACATTACCACTATAGAATCTCGATTACACTACTCTCAAAATGAAGTGAAATTGGACGAGACATCTAGACATAGAAGAAGTCTTCGACCAAGCAGAGATAAACGGGTTCACATGCGGGATGAAAAAAGGAAAGAAAATGTTTCATTTCACAAACGTCACAAGAAATCAAAGCACAGACATAAATCCTATGACGAGAATGATGGGGATAGTGGAAGTATAATAATCACAGAAAATATAGACAGTGAGGATGGGGAAGATAAATGTGAAAATACTTTACCTAATCAAATTGAACTCGTTAAACGACGACCAAGATTGATTTACACTTGGCGTCAAAATAAAGGACTTTCACCTCGACCAGAAACTCATTCCAGTGTTCAGGTAGACCAGCATAATTCACCAAATGAAAACCATTCTAGTCACAGTGAGGATAATAATGGCCATACTCATTTAGAATCAAACAATGATGCAAATGTAGAAAAAAATAAACAACATCGCAAAGTGTACAGATTGAGGCGTAGGTCTAGATCAGTGGATACAACCACAGAGTATGAAATTACGGAGGATTCGGCCTACATCTCGTACGAAGATCCTAAATTGGTGTCGGACAGGAGTGAAGAGTGTTCAACAGAGATTGATTCCTCATCTGACACTGATAGCAGTGACTATGGAGACGGTCCACCTGGAGAAGAAAACCTTGAGGCATTCCGACCTCTCATGATGAAAATTCACACCAGTACTGTCTCAAAGTGTATCACATCAGATGGACGTAAAATACAGACAGATGACATAGTCTGGGGTAAAATAAAAGGGTTTCCCTGGTGGCCAGGGCGTGTGTTAACAATAGCTATCAGCCAGAAAGACAATGGAGTGGTGATACGTCAGACTGCCCATCTGGCTTGGTTTGGATCTAACACGACCTCACACATTCAGTGTTCAGACTTATTCCCATTCCTTGAGGATTTCAAACTGAGGTACAAGAGAAAAAAGAGGGGACCATATAAAATAGCCATCAAACAGGCAACGATGGCAGCACAGGGTTGTGAAAACGACACAGATGTTGATATAACTAGTTTTAATATTTTGTAATCAATGTATTTACTTCAATCTATCTTTAACATGTCAATATTATTTATGTCATACATCATAATCAATATTGACTGCTCATTAGCCCATTTGCTGCACCTGATAAAAAAATTATTATTGTATATATATTACCAGAAATTCAAAAGGTTGGCAAAATCTGGAAAAATAAGGAAAAAATTAACAAAAATGTTGTGGGAAATGAATAAATTGCCCATATTAGAGTTTGTTCTTGTTAGACCGATGACGAAAGTCTAAAAGTAATATTTCAATGAAAGATGGGACTATAAGTTTATAAGAAAAGCTATTGGAAAGCCAATTTAGTAAATTTGCATGTTAGATTCTTTATCAATTTGCTTGAATTATAGCTTTATATCCAGTCATTGCTCATATTTAACCCTTTTCCACATGTAGATGCTTTCTGACGCCTCTGCAGCAGACAACTTTTTTAAAATATTTTGACAACTCACAAAAGGAGAAATTTCTCAAAACAAACAATTTCCCCATTTGCAGCAATATTTTCAACTCTTTTCAGAAAAATGATTTAATTTTCCTTTAAAGATCTTTACCAGATGTTTTTGAAGTTGTCTGCTGCAGATTTGTTGTACATGTATTAGGGTTTAAAAAAGAGTTTCTGGTCTGTGCAACAACACAGAATGACTTTTATTCTAGAAAATCCCTTTGGACAGATTATAAGCTCTGAAAGCAGTCAAGCATGTGTAAGTGGAATTCGTCCATCAGTTGGTTGGTTTGTCTGTCAGTATGTTGTATGAACTTCATCCAATCTTGAGATTTTTTTCATGGTAATCATGAAATACTGTAGATCTATGTGCAATCTCTTCAGTGTTGACGGTGCTTGAATTAACTTTTTGAAATCAGAAGTCCTGGAGTGGATGTGGGGCTTTGCCGCAAGTCTCACATATTTTGTTTCTCTTTGTTCCGCTATATAGGTGCATTTCAACACACCTGGAGAAAATGCTCATTTGACAGCTGACATTTAGATTTCATAAATGGCAAAAACAGTCGCCTGTTGAAAATCATTTCCAACAAGTTATCTGCCCTTGAGTTTTGACTTTTTAACTTCTTCCCACATATAGACACTTTCAGACGCCACTGCAGCAGAAGACTTTTGGAAATATTGTTACAAAAAGAGAAATTGCTCATAATGAGCAATTTCTCCTTTTGCAATGTTTTCAACTCTATTTAACCCTTTCCCACATACAACAAATCTGCTGCAGATGACTTTGAAAACATACCCAAAACATTTTGGAAACTCCCTTTAAATGAAAGTTCAATCATTGAATAGAGTTGAAAACATGGTGACAAAAGGAGAAATTATCGTTTTAAGTAATTTCTTCTTTTGTCGTCATGTTTTTAAAAAGCTGTCTACTGCAGAGGCGTCAGAAAGCGTCTATATGTGGGAAACGGTTAATAAATTTACTTCCCTTTATAGAGATTTTGCATATGATTACGGGCAAGTTTTCAAAGTCGTCTGCAGAAGACTTGTTGTATGTGGGAAAGGATTCAAAAAGAAAATACTATCAAAGCAGACTGCAGGAGTATTAAGTTTAGTTCAGTGATATTTCTAGTTTGTCTAGCCCTACTCACAACAGTTACTGTTGCTCGTAAAGCTCATTGCATTAAGTAAATAATAATATCAAAACCAGTTTAGTTCTTTATCCCCCATTTTCTTTGGTAATTTTTACTTCCTTTTAAAGTTAACCATTATGTGATAAATTTTAAATTCTAATGATAGTTTAAATAACATATGGGTCAGATCTTAACCCTTTCCCACATACAACAAATGTGCAGCAGAAGACTTTGAAAGTATGTAGGCAAAACCACGGAAAACCTCTAAAAATGTAGCTATAATTACTAAAAAGAGGTGAAAATATTGTGGCAAAAGTTTGCTTGTTTTTAGCAATTTCTACTTTTGTCACAATGTTTTCAAAATTAGTCTGCTGCAGAGGTGTCAGAAATCGCCTATATGTGGGAAAGGGTTAAGTTATTATTATTCTTAATTTCAGCTGTTCCTGTTAAACAGTATAGGTTGTAAAGTGTGCACGGTCCTAAATACTCAAGTCTATTTACATGTTTTGATTCTGCATTTAAGAAACAGAATAATTAAAAATACAATTATTGTTACATTTATTTTGCTTGCAGACCAGCTGCAAAAAATTACAATCTACATATTTTCAATCCTTTACCATTTAACCCTTTCCCTCATACGGCAATTCTGCAGCAGACGACTTTGAACATATTTTGTGAAAAATAGAATATCTCTATAATTGAATGGATAACCTATGACTAAAAGTGGAAAACATTGTGTCAAAAGGAGAAATTGCTCGTTTTGAACAATTTCTTCATTTGTCACTATGTATTCAAAAAGCCATATGCTGCAGAGGCGTCAGAAAGCATTTATATGAGGGAAAGGGTTAAAACAAATCTGCAGCAAGCAACTTTGGAAAGTCAATGAAAGTGTAATTATTGAAAAGAAAAATGAGAAATGGCAAATAATAGGCACTTTCTCAATAATTATTGTTCACTATATTGTCAAAAGTCATCTACTACAGCGACCTAAATATGTGTCTGCATGTAAGAAAGGTTCAAATGCTCTTCAGACATGTCTGGGAATAAAAACACTTGAAATTACAAAGAAAACAAACAAATATCCTTAACATGTTTTATTAGCTCACTTGAGCACAAAGTGCAGAGTTGGTTATTGTGATCACTCTCCGTCAGGTTTCGTCGCTTGTCTGTCCACATTTCCTTCGGAACAACTTCTCCTAAATCAATAGACCATTTACAAATTATTTCACAGGATTTTTTTACTCTTTCCTTTCCCACATACAGACACTTTCTGATGCCTCTGCAGCAGACGACTTTTGAAAACATAGTGGCAAAATGAGAAATTGCTAGGCCAAGTTCTAATATCGGTCATGTCGGGTCAAAAACTAAGTCACTATGCTTAATTGAAGGAAAAATCTTGTCAACACTCTGAAAGCAGTGTTTTTTAACCTGAACATGTTCAAACTTTACACGAATGACTATAAAAACCGTTTCTTTGACTTGAATAGCTTGAAACTTTGTCAGAAAGTTCGTCTTGATGATATCTAGGCCAAATTCGAATATAGGTCATGTTTGGTCAAAAACTAGGTCACTAGGCCAAATTGAAGAACAATCTTGTTAACACTGGAAGCCTCATTTTTGGCTTGAGCATGTTGAAACTTAATCAGAATTTGTCTTGATGATATCTAGTAGGCTAACTTCAAATATGGGTCAGGTCAGGTCACAAACTAGGTCAATAAGCCAAATTGTAGAACAATCTTGTTAACACTATAGAGATCGCATTTTTGACTTGGGCAACTTGAAATTTTGTCAGAAATTTTTTCTTCTTGATGATATCTAGGCCAAGGTTGAATATAGATCATGTGGGGTCAAAAACTAGTGCACTAGGTCAAATTGAAGGAAAATCTTGTTAACACTGGAAGGTGCATTTTGGGCTTGAGCATGTTGAAACTTTGTCAGTATGTTTGTCTTGATGATATCTAGGCTAAGTTTGAATATGGCTCATGTCCAGTCATAAACTAGAGAGACCGCATTTTTTATCTTACAACTAGAAATGAAATAAAATGAAAAGAAAGGCAGGTCGTGTCAACTTGGCAAATAATGTCTATACCAACATAAAAACTAGGCTTCAACTCTAGTCCAAATCAATTAGTACAAACCCTTACATAATTTCATTTACAATTGTGTTGAGAAGTATTAACACTTCTTTGTAACAAACCGTTAAAAATCAATAAGCTTTAGTCAGAAAATGCTTACAGTCAACAAACATTGCTGCCAGGCAAAACCCTCATATTGCCATTGGCGCTGAAAGAGTTAAGTCTTAAATTGTCCATTCTCAGGTGAGCCATCCAGGGCCTCCTGGCCCTCTTGTTTATTATTATTTTAAAACTGAGTACTACCTCTTTTCAATGATATGAGATGACCTACCTGTAAAAATTGATGGAAGTTTGATAATTGAGGGTTGAGCCCTGTTGATTTATATGGAAATAAAAAAGAAATTTATTCGCTAATCTTTGACCTATATATATTTTAAACTTTAAAAAAATCATCTTGTCAAGGAAGTATGGCTATGCTAAGCTAACATATTTAGAAATGCATGTAGATGTATACAATTGTAATTAGGGACAGGACCGTATCTTTATAAATTTTATTCTGGTAGGGTAATTTCTAAGTCATTTACTTCCTTAACCCTTTCCCTCATATGAAAATACTGAAGCAGACGACTTTGAACGTATTTTGTCAAAACATAGAAAATTTCCATAATTGAATGGATAACCTGACAAAAAGTGGAAAACATTGTGGCAAAAGGAGAAATTGCACGTGTTGTGCAATTTCTTCTTTTGTCACTATGTTTTCAAAAAGCTGTCTGCTGCAGAGGCGTCAGAAAGCGTCTATATGAGGGAAAGGGTTAAACAAACATCTGAAGACAATAATGTTATATTTTAACCCTTTCCTACATACAGCAAATCTGCAGCAGTCTTTGAAAACATCATGGCAAAAGTATGAAAAACCTCTGTTAACCCATTACTTCACATGACTTTTCAAATGTCTTCTGCTTAACAATCATCAGACAAACAATTTCAACAATTAAGAAAAGATTTTTATTGATAAAGAGTTAAAAATATTGCATTAAAAGGTGAAATTGCTTGTTTTGAGCAATTGCACCTTTTATTGCAATGTTTTCAAAAGTCATGACAGGTGTCAAATGTCGTCTGTGTGAAGTAATGGGTTAATGAATCAATTGAGTTGAACACATTGCAGATAAAGGAGAAATTGCTCATCATGTGCAATTCATTCTTTTGTCACAATGTTTTCAAAAATAGTTTGCTGTAGAGGCTATAAAATGTGTCTGTATGAGGGAAAGAGTTAATCCTTTTCCTGATATAGCCGAGCCCCGGTAGCTCAGTCGGTAGCGACGTTGGGTGTCAATCCAGGGGTTGTGAGTTTGATTTCCAGCACGGCCAACATTATTTTCGCCTTTCGATAAAAGTCACTCTGACAAGCGTCATTCGTCTTTCACCAATGGGCTGAAAGTCTATGTGGAAAAGCAGCCAGTTACTTGGAAAGTATGGTGTGTGGAGTACTGGTGAGAGAAAGCTAGGAAACACATAAGTAGGTAAACTCGCCGCAATGATATGACTGAAAAAATTGTTGAAAACGGTGTTAAGCCCCAATCAATCAATCAATTTTCTTATACATATGACTTGCATTAGACCTATTTGTAGTGGACAACCTTTTTAAAAGTGAAACAAAAAAAGGAGACATCAAACTTTCCAAATGGAACACATTTTTTTTCAGAAATGTTCAAAGTAGACAGAGCTATAAAAAAAAAATACATACCAGGAAGAAGGATAATTTATTTATATAATAAAACTACATGTTTCTGGATGAATATGTATTGTGATTTCATAGAGGGGAAAATGCATATTTAACTGTCTTGCAATAATTTGTAAGTGAAAAGCGAACCAGAAATTAATTGCAATTAATTGACCTGTTCTAGTGATTGCTGGATATGTACTAAATTGATTTATGTAATATTACCTTCATAATTCATTCATACTTAACCCTTTCCCTTTCCCACATACAATAAATCTGCAGCAGTTGAGTTTGAAAACATAAAGGAAAAAATATGGAAACTTTTTATAAATAAAAGTTTTTTTATCAATTAGAACTGAAAACATTGTAACGAACTTAACTTGTGCGATTGTAAGATAGTTAAACCCTTTCCCACATACATCAATTCTGCTGCAGACGAATTACCCAAGATTTTTTGGAAATCCCCTTTAAATGAAAGTACAATAATTGAATAAGAGTTGAAAACATGGTGACGAAAGGAAAAATTGCTTGTTTTGAGCCATTTCTTCTTTTGTCGCCATGTTTTCAAAAAGCCATCTGCTGCAGAGGCATCAGGAAGCGTCTCTATGAGCGAAAGGGTTAAAAACTACCTGCATTTATTTTATAATTCTCAACACTTTTTATGGTCATCACAGCTTTAGATTAACTGCAAAGGTTGAATTGAAAGCAGTGTAGGTAAATGAGAAATTGCATGTTTTCAATGTTTTGGGTAATTTATTCTTTCCTTACAATATTGTCATGTTGTTTGCTGTGAAAATATCAAAAGCCATCTTTATCAGGGAAAGGATTAATTAGCTTTAACATAGTACTATTTTTAGTATCCATCGCTTCCATAGACATTATTGTTATTGTATAGATGATATTCAGAATATTTATAAACTTTGCATTTTTATTTTCAGTAGATCTGCTTTTTGAAAACTTTTATATATCTTGCATTTGCTTCAATATTGTGATATTTGTCCATGTATGTTCAGCATAATCAAAACCTAATCTTTACATGTTAATCTGATTGTTAATTTGATAATTGATTCTGCCAACAGATTTTGTATAGTGAATATCTTTGAAGTGCAAAGCTTATTTGTCAAAAAGAGCATTTGTATTTACCCTTCCCCACATACACAAACTTTCTGACTTCTCTGCTACAGACAACTTTTGAAAACTGCTCACAATGAGCACTTTCTCCTTCTGCCACAATGTTTTCAACTCTATTCAATAGTTGTACATTCATCTATAGAAATTTTCCTTATTTTAGTCAAGATGTTTTCAAAGGCGTCTGCTGTATATTTGTTGTATGTGGGAAATTGTTAAGGTGAAAAATGTTCCTAGTTGACCTGTGACAAAAAGCTAAATTACTAACATTTTCAAGGTAATAATGAGCAATTTCTCTTTTTGCAACAATGTTTTCAACTATATTCTATAATTATACTTGCATATAAATAGATTTTCCATATATTTGTGCATAGATGTTTTAAGAGAAGCCTACTGTAGGTTTATTGTATGTGGGAAAGCGGGGTCTTATACATTCATTACACAAGTATGACACAACCATGAAGTTTGTGGTGCGAAAATATTTAAACAAGAAATTTGATGAAACTTGGTACCCTTGCTTATCATGAACTACACACACATTTTGGTGTTCTAAAGTTATCTTCCCTTAAACTTATACTTTTTTTTCAGCTCACCTGTGCACATAGTGTAAGGTGAGCTATTGTGATCACATTTTGTCCGGCGTCTGTCCGTCCGGCATGCGTCATCAACATTTGCGCTTGTTAACACTCTACAGGCTAAATTTTGCATCCAATCTTCATGAAAGTTTATCAGAACATTCATCAAATCTTGGACAAGTTCGAAACTGGGCCATATGAGGTCAAAAACTAGTTCACTAGGTCAAATTGAAGGGAAATCTTGTTAACACTCTGGAGGCCACATTTTCTTGAGCATGTTGAAACTTTATCAGAATGTTTGTCTTGATGATATGTAAGAACATGGGTCATGTCAGGTCAAGAAGTAGATCACTAGGTTTAATTGAAGGAAAATTTATTAACACTCTAGAGGCCGCAAATTTTGCTTCAGCAGTTTGAAATTTTGTCAGAATGTTTGTCTAAAATATTTCTAGGTCAAGTTCTAATATTGGTCATATTGGGTCAGAAACTAGGTCACTAGGCCATATTGAAGGGAAATCATGTTAACACTGTAGAAGTCGCGTTTTTTGCTTCAGAAGTTTGACATTTTGTCAGAATGTTTGTCTCAAAGATATTTAGGTCAAGTTTGAATATGGGTCATATTGGATCAGAAACTAGGTCACTTGTCCAAATTGAAGGAAAATTGTTAACTCTGTAGAAGACACATTTTTTGTTGTCTTGATGATATCTAGTTCATGTTGGAATATGGGTCATATCAGGTAAAAAAAATATAGATCACTAGGCCAAATGAAGGAAAATCTTGTTAACACTGTGGAAGTCGCATTTTTTGCTTCAGAAGTTTGACATTTTGTCAGAATGTTTGTCTTAAAGATATTTAGGTCAAGTTCGAATATGGGTCATATTGGATCAGAAACTAGGTCACTTGTCCAAATTGAAGGAAAATCTTGTTAACTCTGTAGAAGACACATTTTTTGTTGTCTTGATGATATCTAGCTCATGTTGGAATATGGGTCATATCAGGTAAAAAAAAATATAGATCACTAGGCCAAATGAAGGAAAATCTTGTTAACACTGTGGAGGCTGCATTCAGAATAATTGTCTTGATGTGTTTTGCATTGCAGTACATTGTATAATTAAGGTGAGCGAACTAGGCCGATCATGGCCCTCTTGTTTTAAAAACCATTACAGATATTGCTTTGAAACTAACAACACTCTTTCCTATCATTACCTCCAGCAACAGACAAGAGTACATAACTCTGTCCATGTTTTTGCCAAGAAATACGGCTCTTTTTCGACTTAGAATCGAAATGTTTTTCGTACCAACCCACTTTTTTTCAAAATCATTAGAGATATAGCTTATACACTTACAATACTTATTTACCATCATTACCTCCATCAACAGACAAGAGAACATAACTCTGTCAAGTTTATTTTAAGAATTATGGCCACTTTTAGCTCACCTGAGCACGAGTTATTTTGATCGCCTTTTGTCCAGTGTGCGTCAACATCTTCACCTCGGTTACCAGCGGGTATAACTTCACAGAAAGTATCCTCTCAATGACCTCACCTGAATTCCTTCAAATTTTTGGGATCCATGCAGAATTAAGGTTTCCATGGCAACGAAACGAAAAAAACTTCAAAATTCTTCTTCTTCCAAACTGGTTGGCAGATTTTCAAATAATTTTGTAGAAATGTTCCTTGGGTGACCCTCAATCAGATTTCTTGAAGCCATGTTGATTGGTCTGAAAACATGGCCACCTGGGGGGGCTATTTTGCCTTATATGGCTATAGTGAAAACTTAAAAAATCTTCTCCTCCAAAAGTGTCAGGCTGATTTTCAAATAATTTTGTAGAAATATTCCTTAAGTGACCCTCAATCAGATTCCTTCAAGCCATGTTGATTGGTTAAAAACTATGGCCACCAGTAAAAAATAAATCAGGTGAGCGATCCAGGGCCATCATGGCCCTTTTGTGATTGCCCTTCGTCCGTCGTCTGTCCACAATTTCTTGTGAACACGTAAAGTCTTCATTTATAATCCGATGTTTACCAAACTTATTCAGTAGCTAGATATCCATGAGAGCTCGGTTCCTTTCGAACAATTTAAAGTCATCATTTATTATCCGATGTTTACCAAACATAAACAGTAGCTAGATATACATGAGAGCTCGGTTCCTTTTGAAAACATTTTGGCAAAATTGTTATACTTTACTTTGCGAATACGACCCATGGCCCTCTTGTTTAGTTATTCATACCAAATCAAATTTTTTAAAACAATTAGAGATATAGCTAAAACACTTACAAAAATCTTTTTACCATCATTACCTCCACCAACAGCCAAAAGTGCATAATTCAGTAAAGGCACTTGGGGATAACTTTTTTTTTGTCCGGCGTCTGTCTGTCTGTCCGTCACACTTTCAATGAGCAGGTGCAGGTGACACTCCGTGCTCCGCGGAGCACTCCATTCTAGTTTGATTTATAAAGTACTTTGCTTATAAATAATATGATAAAGTACTTGGTTATGGTTTCTGTACCATCCAAAAAAGTTTTGTTTTATTGGCAAGCACAAAAAAGTCGAGCATGCTGTCCTCCAACAGCTCCTGATATGAAAGTGCTTGTCTGATTTTAAGAAAATATAATAGGAATCCTACATCAGTGATCCTCTACTTAATTTGTTCAAGCCGTATTGATTGGTTACAAAATCATCACAAAAGGGGTAAATTGAACTTTTAGCTACAAATGACAACTCCTACCATTCCACTGGACTAATTTCTTCACAGGAATGTTTCTTTGTTGGTCTTCTATCAAAATTGTTTAAAGACTTGCATTCTGTGTAGAACTTTGGTTGCTGCGGCATCAGAACATGAGAAAAATACCCAAATTTAAAAAATCCTTTTCCTCCATAATCTACTTGTCCGATTGCATGATCATTTAGTAGAAATGTTCCTTGAGTAATTCTCTACAAAAACCTTTCAAGTCATATTGATTTCGTTGAAAAACAGGGCAGTAAGAAAGTGGCAAAATGACAAAACTTTAGAATTCCATTCTTATTAAAGTTGTTGTTAGATTTCGAGATACAAATGACCTTTAAAAATGGCTATTTCTTTAACAGTGTCCACTCTGCACTCCTGACCAAATTTTCCCAGATAATTGCAGTTAAATTTTTGCTACTAATTTACTATCACTCAGGTGATCAATTTAGGGCCATCTTGGCCCTCTTGTTAATCTTCTTTTACATGGAATAGTTCTTTCATAAATTCCTTTTTTCACACGTTTTCTAAAATATAGTCGTCAGCTGCAGAAGCACTGAAGTTTGCTGTATTAAGAAAAGTATTGTACTTTAAACTTTATCCTGCCATGTGTTGTTTGCTAACAACATAGACCAAGATCAGTCTGCACATTGATGCATTCTAGTCTTAGTCTACATTGTTTACTGATTATTTAATTCTATTCAACAAAATAACAACTCTAAGATCGTAAAATTATTCATAATATATCTTGCCAAAAACCATTACAGTTTCAGAAATTAATTCACTCTTTCCCATATACATTAAATCTGAAGCAGACACCTTTGGAAATATCTGGGCAAAAAGTTGGTAAATCTCTATAAATGAACATACAATTATGGAATCCAGTTGAACAGATTGTGCCAAAAAGAGTAATTGCTTTAAACAAAATGCATCTACATGTGGAAAAGGGATGAACTTTTATATTTTATGTGTACTTATGTAACGTGACTTATATCTTGCTCTTAGAAAATAATTACTCCCATTCCCTAGTCATTTTCATATCTATTGCTTCAAAATAATTATGATTAAGATTAATAAATTTTTACAATTCTCTTAAATTGTTAAGTCTTCTGTTTTAGTGCCCACACCTGTGGCTTGTACAGTTTCTGCTGACGCTGATCCTTTTTTGCTCACCCGAGCACGAAGTACTCCAGATCGGCTATTGTGATCACTCACCATCGGTCATCTGTTTGAATATTCTTCTCTGAAACTTCTGGTTTGATTTCAAATAATTTAAAAGGAATGTTATTTGTTATAAATTATGATGGATATCTACCGTAAAGGCAAGTGCTAGAGTGATGACCTCAGATGAACATATGTATTATAGCAAATTCTACCCAAATTTGTACAAGCTCCATTGACACTAAACCTTTGTAATTGAACTTGTAATGAAAGTGCTAGTTTTGACCTTGATTTGTACAGACATTTTATAGCCACTCACCTTGACCTTTGATCATGGTCTGAAAAACACAAATGTGCCCAAGCTCTCATGACAATGTACCTTTGTATGAAGAAATTCCGTCCTTAAATTAAAGTGCTAGAGCAATGACGTAGTTTTGAACAGACATAATAGCCCTTGTGACAATGACCTTTGACCTAGGCTTATGAAAAACGAACACTGAAATGTCACTGAAATGTAAGTGTTGCTAAAAACCTTTGGTCACAATTCCTTCACTTTAGATATAAATGGAAAATCTCATCTGATTTTAACCCTTTCCCTCATAAAGACACTTTCTGACACCTCTGCAGCACAGGTTTTACAGGTTTTTGAAAACCTAGTGACAAAAGAAGAAATTGCTCAAAACGAGCAATTTCTCCTTTTGCCACTATGTTTTCCATTTTTAGTCATAGGTTATCCATTCAATTATAGGATTTTCTATTTTTTGAAAAAATATGTTCAAAGTCGTCTGCCGCAGAATTGTCGTATGAGAATAAGGTTTAAATTAACAGTTCACCAAAATGCTAAGACAGGACGTATACTATGCTTGCTAGGATGAAGACGTGCACATCAGTAGGAAATTTGGGTGCTATATAAACACATCTTGCCTGAGTGACCGTTTTTTAGCTCACCTGTGCACGAAGTTCTCAAGGTGAGTTATTGTGATGGCCTTTTGTCTGGCGTGCGTCGTCCGTCAACTTTTTCTCCTCAGTAACCAGTGGGTCAATTGGGATGAACTTCACAGGAATCATCCTCACATTGACCTCACCAGAATTCCTTCAATTCTTTGGGATCCATGCAGAATTCTGGTTTCCATGGCAATGACATGAAAAAAACTTTAAAAATCTTCTTCTCCAAAACTGGTTGGACGATTTTCAAATAATTTTGTAGAAATGTTCCTTGGATGACCCTCTATCAGATTCCTTCAAGCCATATTGATTGGTCGAAAAACATGGCCGCCAGAGGGCTGGGCTATTTTGCCTTATCTTCTCCTCTGAAAGTGTCAGGCCGATTTTCAAATATTTTTGTAGAAATATTGCTAGGGTGACCCTCTATCAGATTCCTCCAAGCCATGTTGATTGGTCAAAAATTATGGCCGCCAGGGGGCGGTGCTTATATGACTAAAGTGAAAAAAAAAAAAAAAGTGAGCGATCCAGGGCCATCATGGCCCTCTTGTTAACAAACTGGCTGTGTTGCAGGTCACTAAAAATCTGGCAGACCTAGAGGGAAAAATACAAGAACGGACCATTAAGGCAAGATTACATGCCTATTTTGTCAAAGGAAACCATATGTGAGAAAGTGCTTTTACCGTGTCAATGGGCTGCTCATTTGCAGTATGCATGACATCATTTGCCCCAGGGACGGGGCAGTGGGCTCTAGTTCTATTCTCAGACGAGTAGAATTAATCTTAGTCATCATAATGGTTTTCAGAGGAGAGTATAGATCCAATTAATTCCTAACCATACTGTTTATGTTTTGACATCCTTTGATTTCAATGGTTCTTTCCTATTGATGAACACTTCTTTCCTTTCAGTGTAGAAATATTGTCAATCTAGTTCACCTATCCATGTATTTCCTGAATTTCTCACATAACAATCTTTCCAAGCAAATGGCTGCAATTCCACATAGACTTTTAGCCCATTAGTGGAAAGTGTTGAGGCTTGTTGCATTGACATTCGTCAAATGTCATTAAAAGAATGTTGGCTTAGCTGGGGTTCAAACTCACAACCTCTTGATTAACAGTCCAATTTGTTAACAGACATGTTTTTTCTTAAGATTGGGTCATAGGTCGAGGTCAGTGACCCAATTCTATATATTCTACACACTACAGACCATAGGAAATATTGTCCAGATAATATTTCTCTTAAACTTGGGACAAGGTCAAGGTGATCCAAAATGCATGTAACTACACATTTTGGTATATATGATATACGACCAGGAGAAGAATGGACAGGCAAGATGCAAACCTATAGTCCCAAACCCTGGGTTTCCTGATGGGGGACTAAAAAGTCATAACAAAAGAGCAAACATTACTTTTCTGATAATATTTATTCATTGTTTCGAATAAATTTCTTTACATCCATCACGATAATTGAAAGTACAAATTTAATACAGAGTTGAAACCATTGTGAGAAAAAGGGGGAAATAACTAATGTGATGAATTTCTCCTTCCATGATGTGACCAAGTTTGTTGATGATCAGATAAATAAGGCTTAATTAAGAAAGAGAACAAAGTTAATTTTTCAAGTTTCACTAATTGAGGGGCAATCTAGCTGTAATTCTAACTAAGCTCAAATATTGTTGCCACATACTGTTAACCCTTTCCCTCATACATCAATTCTGCAGCAGACGACTTTGAAAACATATCCATTTTGTTTGGAAACTCCCTTTAAATGAAAGTACATTAATTGAATAGAGTTTTTAAAACATGGTGACAAAAAGAGAAATTGCTCGTATTGAGCAATTTCATCTTTTGTCGCCATGTTTTAAAAAAGTCGTCATCTGCAGAGGTGTCAGAAAGTGTCTATATGAGGGAAAGGGTTAATTAAAAAACACACACATTTTGTGGACGACACTGCACAAGTGTTCCCATAATGCAATCCATCATAAAAACGTATAACAGAATATATCGGTATGTCAGAACTGAAAATTAAACATTATAATTTATTTTATGCTAAATGATGAGATACTGTGTTCTATCAGTGAAATAAAATCCATATCACTCACTGATTTAACGCTTTCCCTCATATAGACGCTTTCTGACGCCTCTGCAGCAGACAGCTTTTTGAAAACATAGTGACAAAAGAAGAAACTGCACAAAACGTGCAATTTCTCGTTTATACACAATGTTTTCCACTTTTAGTCATAAGTTATCCGTTCAATTATGGAGATTTTCTATTTTTTGACAAAATATGTTCAAAGTCGTCTGCTGCAGAATTGTTGTATGAGGGAAAGGGTTAACCCACCCTGTGAGTTATATAGGTATAGTGGAACTACTTTTTTACTACTTGATAAAATATGTCAGAAAAACTTAATCGTTCCGATTAACTTTTTCACTTTTTGTTGTTGTTTCACTGACGTTCATTTAATGCCGTATTCCGTAAATTTAACAAATCAGACTTATTGTCATTGTCTGACATTGTGTAGTAAACAAATAAATCCAATAGATGTGTTCCATATTTTTTCTGGTTACAACTTTTCAATATGGAGGACAAACTGTGTTTGAATAGGCCATTCACACAGACTCGTCCGCGAGTGAACAGGTATGAAGACACTAAATAGTTCCACTTTTTCGTCATTAATTATTATTGGCATAAAATAAAAAAGAAAATTTGTTTGTTTTGAGTTGATATGGAATATATCTCATCTCGAAATGATTCAATTAAAACATTTTCACTCGCACTATGCAACAAATCTACAGCAGACGACTTTGCAAACATACCTGAATAAATTTGGAAACTCCCTTTAAATGAAAGTACAATGATTAAATTGAGTTGAAAACATGGTGACAAAAGTAGAAATTGCTTGTATTGAGCAATTTCTTCTTTTGTCAACATATTTTCAAAAAGCAGTCTTCTGCAGAGGCATCAGATAGCGTCTATATGAGGGAAAGGATTAAGGGTAAAAACATATTTCAATTTCATCCTATCACATGTACCACTTCTATTGATGGACTGTAAGTAGTCCTGCTAGGAGGAGTCGGCACCTTGTACAAAGTTGACAGAATAACCCCCCGTGTTTGGATCTTGGTTCATCTGGAAGTTGTTCGTAGAAAGTCCGAATGGTCTCAATACCATATTGCCTAGTTCTTTCAACTTTCCTGTGAAGAAAACAACCTTAAGAGTTACAATGAATAAATGTGTTGCCTGCATAAGTAAAAGCGTAACAGACGATGAATAGATGAGGCACAGGCATGCTACACACTAATACAATGCTGTATCACTCTATCCTTTCACCAGTAATTATGGTTGATTAATTGGCTATCAACACTACTTTCAACTGTATATCAGTTTGATCAATGCAATGCAATAGAAATATGAAACCCTTTCCCACCTGTAGACACATTTTGCCGATCTGTAGCATAGTATACTTGAAATCATTGTGGAAAAAAGAGAAATAGCTCATAATGAGCAATTTCTCATTTTGCAACAATGTTTTCAACTCTATTCAATAATTATATTTTCTTTGATATAATATTTTTGTATGTGGGAAAGGGATTATTACTCTACCATTACCCTCATATACATGCCATTTAATGACTTTACAGCAGGCGAGTCTTGACAATCAATGATGAAAAAGGAGGATTAAATCAACACCATTAGTTTTTCCTATTTCCAACTAGTTTTATATTCCGTATTAGAAAAATACTTCAATGTGTCCATGTGTTACAACTTTCTCTTCAGTTAATCATAGAGCCAATGACTATGAAAAATAATTCCTCCTTTTTCAAGAGTACTTTTTAACTCTATGTCTAAATGTTACTTCATTTATTTTAGATGTCATTTTTTTCCATAAATATTTTCAAAAGCAGAAACATCTTAAAATATTTTATCACATAACTTGCACTCCAGGAGTGACATAAAGCAGTGACATAAATATCATATGTAACAAGTTACATAAATAGCCGACTCACAGCATGTACGTGACGTCACTCCAGTGTGACGTCACTTTAAATGACAGCATATTGTTTACAATTGTTCTGAATTTCGGCATTTATTAAAAATATTGTTTAAAGAGAATAAATCTCGATAAATGAAATGTTATAACTGCCTTGTTGCTAATTTTTTTTTTTAAATCAAAAGGTTATTGATAGGGACTTCTTTTTTCAGTGGAAGTATGCATTAGAACTTCGGGGTGAACTTCGGTCACTGTTTATATGAGGACGAAGAAAGACCGATTTAAAGATTGAAAACAATCTTTTTATGGTGTTATGTGATAAATAGAATCCTACATTCGTGCTTATTTGATATTGTTTTTATGAAACTCGTTGACTGAAACGAATATGAGCCTCGCGTCATATTATTTCAGTCGACTCGTTTCATAAAAACAATAACAAATAAGCACTCATGTAAGATCCTCTATATATCCGGTAAAATGTTTTTCTCTTGTAATCATATTGTTTTAACCCTTTCCCACATACGACAATTCTGCAGCAGACGACTTTGAACATATTTTGTAAAAAAATAGAAAATCTCTATAATTGAATGGATAACCTATGACTAAAAGTTGAAAACATTGTGGCAAAAGGAGAAATTGTTCGTTTTGAGCAATTTCTTCTTTTGTAACAATGTTTTCAAAAAGCTGTCTGCTGCAGAGGCGTCAGAGAGCGTCTATATGAGGGAAAGGATTAATGCTTTGTTGTAGAAAGAAAGTACTAAAGTCTTACCCATCATTTCATCCTTCAATTTCTCATTCCTTTCTTTTATCATATCCGGTAATTTCTGTTAATACAAAGATGCATAAGTTCAAAACTTAAGTAAGAGGATGTGTAATTAACACAAGCAATTTTCAAAAAAGTACAGTTTAGTCTGATAAAATGACATCAAAATACTTAACTACCCTTTGTAGGCTTTCCCCATTGTTTTAAAATCGATACATTACTGTTTTATATTTCCCAATATTTATACATGTTATTGTCTTATGGGTAATAAAATGTTGAAATTGAATTGAAATTGTTGGAATTTCAACATCTTTTCTTTTTATAAAAACAAACAAACATTCAAGCCATTTCAAAAATTCAAAATTGGGCCATTATTCAAGATCTCTGTCATATCCAGTTTTAAAATGTGATGGGTAATTTCTGTTTTTGCCACAATGAACTCAGGTATTTTCAATCAATATGGTAATTAAACTTTCCTTTGAGATAGTATCTATATTTTTAAAGACACCTGCTGCAGATTGGTTGAATGGTTTGAATAGGTTTAATTCTTTCACGCAAGCAGCAATAAATCTTTTTATTTTTGAGTAGACATTTTAAAAGGCGTCTGCTGCAAATTTTCTGTTTGTGGGAAAGGGTTAAGAAAACCAAACTTACAATACATGCAGCTCGTGCTGGATGCTGGGAGGGATCTAATTCAAGTATTTTCTGATAATCTGTTAGAGCTTCATCCAGTTTTTCAGTTTTTTCATAAAGCTCAGCGCGCCTCATCAATGCTCTCATATACTCAGGGTTTAAATCAATGGCTTTACTACAGTCTCTAATGGCTTCTTCAAATTCTTCCTGCAACACAATAGATGGATACAATGTAGATCAGAAACAATGTGGCAAAATGAGAAGTTGCTTAAAATTAGCAATTTTTTAAATTTGCCACACTCTGTTGACCCTCTCCCTCATACAGATGCTTCTTTATGCCTCTGCAGCAGATGACTCATGAAAAAATGTGACACAAAGAGAAATGGCTCATAATGACAATTTCTATTTTCTCCACAATATTTTTAAATCTATTCAATAATCATATTTTCATTTGCAGAGAAAAACTTTCTTATTTTTTGCCAAAATCATTTCAAAATTGCTGCAGATATGTTGTAACCGTATGTGAGATATGGTTAATTCTTTCGAATAATTAAACCTTCAATCATTAAGAGATTAATATTTTTCCCAAGATGATTTCAAAATATCTTGAACATGAGTGTTTGACTCGTCTTCAGCAGACGACTATTGAAAGCATTGTGACATTTAAAAATTTACTTTCATTTATAAACAAAAATCTAGATGTGTTGTTTGTGTGAATGTGCTAGCCCTTTCCCACATACAGACTCTCTCTGAATGGCTCTGCAGCAGACAACTTTTGAAAACATTGTGGTTAAAGGAGAAATTGATCATAATGAACAATTTCTCCTTTTGCTAAAGTGTTTTCAACTTTATTTGTTAAGTGTATTTTCATTTATAAAGAATTTCCATATTTTTGACTTAACATCTACAAAGTCATCTGCTGGTCTAAATGTATTCAATATGGGAAAGTGTAAAAGAACCATGACAATAAATCTTACCAGTTTAACTTTGCATGCTCCCCTGTTGGCATACAAAATAGCTCGGTCTTTTTCATACTTAAGAGGGCAGGTCCTCAGTCCGCGAGAGTACATTCTTATTGCACTTTTGTAACTTCCATCTTTAAATAGTTGATTTCCTTCATCTTTAAATTCTTTTGCTGAACTTTGGCGCTCCTACATAAACAAATGTACAACAACTTTTAAGCAAACTAGAAATATCACTGAAGGTGATAAATACCCCCAAAACAGCACCTTGACTCAAAATATGGCTTCCGACTGACCAACAAAAGGGCCATAACTCTGTAAAATATCATGCAATTGTAAAATCTTTATGATATGCACATCTCCTCTTTGTATAGAAGCTTCATGTAAAATGTTATTGAATTCCAACCAGTGGTTTGTATGAAATAGGCCGGACAAAATATGGCTTCGGACAAAATATGACTAACAACTTAATAAGTAAAAGGGCCATAACTCTGTAAAATATCATGCAATTGTAAGACCTTTAGGGTATGCACATCTCCTCTTGGTATAGAAGCTTCATGTAAATTTTTATTGAATTCCACCCAGTGGTTTGTAAGAAATAGGCCGGACAAAATATGACCAACAACTTAATAAGTAAAAGGGCCATAACTCTGTAAAATATCATGCAATTGTAACCCCTTTAGGATATGCACATCTCCCCTTGGTATAGAAGCTTCATGTAAAATTTTATTGAATTCCACCCAGTGGTTTGTAAGAAATAGGCCGGACAAAATATGACCAACAACTTAATAAGTAAAAGGGCCATAACTCTGTAAAATATCATGCAATTGTAACCCCTTTAGGATATGCACATCTCCTCTTGGTATAGAAGCTTCATGTACAATTTATTGAATTCCACCCAGTGGTTTGTAAGAAATAGGCCGGACAAAATATGGCTTCCGACCGACCGACCAACCGACCGACACAGTGACTCCTATATACCCCCCCAAAACTTTGTTTTTTGGGGGTATAATTACAATTTGAGGGCTCACGCAAAATGATTGTAATTCAATCTTTTTTGAAGATGTAGTTAAATCATTTTGTGTGAATCCATTAAATTGTGTCTTTTATATTTCACAACATTCTAATAACTTTAAAATCAGTTCATGAGTTATCTATATCTCGACAAGATATTTCAAGATATCTATTTGAAAACCTCTTAGCCCTTTCCCACAATCAGACACATTTTGACATTTTAAAAACATTGTGTCATAATCAGCAATTTCTCATTTTGCAACCAGGTTTTGAACTGTATTCCATAAATGTTCTTTATTTCATAGATTTTTCATATTATTATCTAGATGTTTCAACATTGTTTGCAGCAGCTTTGATGTATATATTAGAAAGGGACAGGTATGGATAAATGATTACATAGAAATTACATTTTGATGAAGAGATGAAATCATAGTTGCACTCTTCATGTTCCGTAGGAAGGGTGCAAAATTATGGAAGATGCAAAAATTACATATTTGTTACGAAAATTAATTGTTGATTTTACCTGAAGATTATCAGCCTCGGCTTCTTACATAGTAATCATCATACAACAATGCAAGAAAACAACCATGTTTTATGGAACCACATCGTTTTACTAGTGGGACATCGACAACACAATGCAAAAACCAGTATTGGCAACAGAAGTTTGTTTACTGTTTCCCACTTGCGTATACATTTTGAAAACATTGTGACAAAAAAAGACATTGCATATATGAACAAGCCATTTATCATAGATCCTTTTTCCACAATGTTTTCATCTCTATTCAATAATGACAGTTTCATTTATAAATTATAGAGATTTTCCATATTTTTGCTCAGATATTTTTATAATCATCTAATGCAGATTTGTGATATGTGGGGAAGCGCAAATTTAGATATGAATCAGTGCATTGGAAAAGGAACAAGAAGGCATTTCTATAAAATCTAGGTTTGGATCCGTGATCGTCCTGTACATCAATTATTCTACTAGGTCTTATTAAAATCTACATCAGATGACAGAAGCTTCTAACAAGCTTATGTAAGCTGTATGTGAACAGTGGATATATTGATCAGACTGTGTGGATGAACAAACTGATCTGGATTTGTACTGTTCTCAAAAGCCAACTTGTACCTTTCCCCATGAACAACTTGTGATATTATACATTATCTTGTAAATTCTTACCAGCTTGTCCTCCTCTGTTAACTTTTCTTCTAATTCCTTGAGCTGAGCGGAATCAGTTTGCATTTCTTCTCCCTCCTCCGCAGATTCATACTCATCCCCGGACTCTGACTGATCACTGAAATATTCCTGGTCAGAATCATTCTTGTTTTCATGAACTTTTGTTTCAATCGAGTCTTGTGTTGTATCACCAGTATCACAGTTAAGACCTTCACCTGCATTATTTGTTTCATGCTGTAAATTACTGTTACCAGAGTTTGTATTACTTTTACCTATCAATTGTGTATCTTTAGTTCTTTCTATATCAAAACTATCTAGTGTTAGTTTGTCTAACTTTTCATTCACCAAACTTGTTGTTTTATCACCTATTAATTCCATTTCTTCACTGAATCCAGCCGGCATATTGGCGGGAGATGTAAGTGTATCAACTTTAATGTCATCATTCTCATTCACTGTTACGTTGGTGCTTCCTTCCTGGGACACTATGACATCTAATTCTGTTGTTTCTTTATCAAATTTGTTCTCTAGTTCTCTCTCAGAATTTTCCATATCTAACTGAGTATTTCTATCCTTTGTATTGGGTACAGTTCACTATTTGTTATTCATTTAACGTATATACTTGTATCGATCATCATCAGCTTCAAGATCTGAAAGTAGATTAGGCATAGTGTTAGAGCTCTAGATAAGGGGCATTCATTTAAGTATGTCCTTGCGTCACCGAAACAGGGCAGTGATATACGATAAGTGCGAGATCTATACAATGGAAGTATGATACTGTATCGATTTAAAATCATTTCATTGTCATTCTTTTAATCTCATCCTTTTTTCTTAAGTAAAAGAGAAAATTGAGTAATACATACGGTCACAAAATGAAATCACAGTTCATGAAAGAGGAAGATACATACGTTTTAGTGATAATGAAAGTGCGTTTTTGTAAGAAATGATGACAGTCAAGGGAGATCACTCTGACATGTTATGCGCTCGGTCATTTCCGTAACAGTAATTGACAATCGGAAAGCTTCGGTGTATCTCGTGCACTGTTAAAAAATATTGTAAAATGGAAACAATTCATAGCAGATAAGCACCTCCAAGGTTACAGAAATTGCTACTTTATCTACAATGTTATGATTTGCATGTTATTTATAAACCAGGGAAAACGCTTTTAGTTGCTGAAACACTAAGCAGATCGTTATTAAATTCACCTAAAGAAGAGTTGGTTCCTGATATATAGCTGTCAATGAACTGAAATTTTTTCCAAATCGATACAAATTTTAAGGAATTGCAGAAATGAGCCGTCCCGCGAGAAAACCAACATGGTGGACTCTGCGTAAAGTATCGACCCGGATCAGCCTAAGCATGCCGCGCAGGCTAACCCGCCCAGACACTTTTCGCCGCTACCGTAGATTTTCTGTTTTATGAATCATTACTCTTTACCTCTATCCCCCTGAAACGGAATGTGTCGGCCCGGATTAGCATGCGCCGACTGATCTGGGTCAGTTTTTTTCGTGGAACGGCTCAAATGCACTAATCACAAGAATCTTCAAGTTTTAAGACATGTGATTGAAGAAGGATGGCCCGCCAAGATATCCAAATGTTCGCAGATAGCTAGGAAGTACTGGAATATTAGAGATGAGCTTTCTTCGTGCATTGACGGAATACTATTAGAGAGCCGCACTTTTATAATTCTAGAAACAATGTAATCCTATTTGCTGAATCTTATTCACAAATCACATCTTGCAATAGTAAAATGCAAAAGTTAAGCACGTGATATAGTATTCTGGCTTTGATATGTACAAAGACATTGAGACTTTATTTTCAAAGTGCGAAATGTGTGCACAATATTCAGGTACACATCTGCGAGAACCGCTGATCGTGACTGACACACCGGAAAGACCATGCTCAATCATATTAAGTGCGTGGTGGTGTTTTTAAAAAAAAAATAATGGTAACTACTATTTGCTTAGAATAAATCATTTTTCAAAATGGCCAGAAGTTTCGCAACTGAATGTTTTAAAGTCAAGTACAACAATTTATTAATCCAATCAGGCCATTCTCGAGTATTTTTTATAAAAAGTCTAAAACTTTGCAATCGAATACGTATCGAAGACTGTGAATTAAGTTTTGGCAAATATGTTCAGTTGAAATTAAGCTTACGATTTTAGCTAGATCTGTTTTGTGCCAACCGCACACAAACCGATATTTGAGGTTTTCCCAATGGATGTATAGCTTAGATCAACTTTCAAAACCGTTCATCTGATTTTCGTTACAAACCACTAGCATACTGTTAGGGTACTGGTAGGATACTGGTAGGATACGGGTAGGATACTGGATACTGGTAGGATATTGGTATGACTGGATGGCGAACGGGGAAGACGGCATCGATTGTTGTGAGACACTTATACTTGCTGACCTGTTTTTTTCGGCTATAGCTGTTTAACCTCAGTTTTGACCTAGATGTTAAACAAATGATTTGATTTAGATTGTAGACCAATCAAATGTTGTATTTAATGAATAATGTCGAAGAAAAAAAGAAAATGAAACGCTTTGCCTGATAATCTATTTATAGAAACTGAAACTGGATTGCCGATTAGCCTTTGGTAAACACATAGATTAAACTGCGTTTTCCATTTCTTAGTGTTTTCTCATATTGATCGCCGTTTATCTTTTTTAAAGATATTTCTTGTTTTATCTTATTCGTTTAATCCATTCCAACATATAGACGTAATTTGACGCCTCTGTAGCAGACGAATTTGAAAGTATTGCGACAAAAGGAGAAATTACTCAGATGTTTTCAAAGTCATCTGCGGGACATTTGTTGTATGTGGTATTCCAATTATTGAAGATGTCCAGTCATATCTGATTGTCTTTTAATCGTTTCCCCCATAAACACAACACATCTACTGCAGACGACTTTGAAAACGTCTAAGCAAAAGAAGTATGGAACGTCTCTTATAAAGAAAGCGTTAACATCATCTTATGGTTGCAACATTAATTAATTAATTAATCGTTTTGAGCAATTTCTTCTTTAGTAACAATGTTTTCAAAAAACATCTGCCGCTAGAAAGCGTCTATATGTGGGAAAGGGTAAATAGTGATATTGTGGGGAAGTTTTGGGTAGACCTATACAATAGTACCGCGTCACGCGATTTGCGGTCTTGTTGCATCTTCGTTCAATGGAAACTCCTATGCGCATGTGTATACAAAAAGAGAAAAATACAAACATATGAACAGATTGATGAAATAAGAACAGTATTTTATTAAATTGGTATGTAGGCGACAACAACATTGATGACTTTTATACATTGCTTCAAAACGACAATCCTGATGTAATGAAATATTGGTAAGGACATCATTCCCAGTTAAACAATGTTTGTTTTATCGAATGCTTTATAATGTTGGTCTAGTTACGTTCAATCAAGATTTGTTATTGTCATTTTGAATAGAACATATTGAAAAGAGAAAATTGCTAGTTAAGAGCCGACATACAGTTGTGCATCACTTCAAAAGAAGTGTGATGTAAATGCATCAGATACATACAATCTGTGCTTGATAAAGGCTTAAGCTACTGTAATTCATAGCAAAGTTGGTTGTTATTATATAAATAACACATTGCTTTGAATTGGACAGTAATATTGTCAGCCTGAGGAGAATACTGTCACCCGAGCCGCAGGCGAGTTTGACAGTATTTCTCCGAAGGATGACAATATTACTGTCCAATTCAAAGCAATTTGTTATTTATTTTATTATACCAAAACATTATAAAATAATAAATAATAAAATATGAATAATACAATTATAGTTATTTTATGATCTGTAAAATGTTTCATAGCACAAAAGTACAACATAGAGCGCTCTACATGTCTTGTTTTAATGAATTTCATTAACATCCTACCTGCCAGTAAACAAATTTGCATACGGCCGTGAGACAGTAACAAATTTGCATACCACCGTGAGACAGTACAAAAACTGTCTCATGGTCACGTGGTACATTTGTCTTGACAGTAAAAATAGCAACTTTTTGTCAATGGGAGTTTTATATGGACAATGAAATTGAGGTATAATAAATGAGCATGTTGCATGATTAACCCTTTCCCACGTACAACAAATCCGCACCAGACGTTATTGAAAACATTTAGTCTAAATATGGAAATCATCTTTATATAAGAATTATTAATAAATAGTGTTGACAACTTTTGGACTAAACGAGAAGTTACTTATTATGAACAATTTTTCCCTTTGTCACAATGTTTTTAAAAGTCGTCTCCTGCAGAGGCGTCAGAAAGCTTCTACAGGTCGGACATGCTCTCCGTGGTTCGTCATTTAACCCTTTCCCTCATATATACGCTTTCCGACGCCTCTGCAGCAGATTGCTTTTTGAAAACATAGTGACAAAAGAAGAAATTGCACAAAACGTGCAATTTCTCCTTTTGCCACAATGTTTTCCAATTTTTGTCATAGGTTATCCATTCAATTATGGAGATTTTCTATGTTTTGACAAAATACGTTCAAAGTCGTCTTCTGCAGAATTGTTGTATGAGGGAAAGGGTTAATTCGGACACCGTCAACAATAAGGCATAGACCATTTTATGACCGTGTCATACAAACCTCCGATTGTCGACAACAACTAGTATAGTATAGATGTCCTGGTCTTAGATCATTCAATCAAGGGAATCTATTAATCATAACACCGCGTTGGCTGATTTGAACATGTTATCTTCAATTTTCTCGTCGATAAAGATAGTGCATATACAATATCTCTTCTAACTGCTATGGCCATGAGATATGAATGAAAACAACTAAGTTTTAATTGGATTTTCTGGTCGATTATTTTCGATAAAGATAGTGCATATACAATATCTCTTCTAACTGCTATGGCCATGAGATATGACTGAAAACAACTAAGTTTTAATTGGATTTTCTGGTCGATTATTTTCGATAAAGATAGTGCATATACAATATCTCTTCTAACTGCTATGGCTATGGGATATGACTGAAAACAACTAAGTTTTAATCGGATTTTCTGGTCGATTATTTTCGATAAAGATAGTGCATATACAATATCTCTTCTAACTGCTATGGCCATGGGATATGACTGAAAACAACTAAGTTTTAATTGGATTTTCTGGTCGATTATTTTCGATAAAGATAATGCATATACAATATCTCTTCTAACTGCTATGGCCATGGGATATGACTGAAAACAACTAAGTTTTAATCGGATTTTCTGGTCGATTATTTTCGATAAAGATAGTGCATATACAATATCTCTTCTAACTGCTATGGCCATGGGATATGACTGAAAACAACTAAGTTTTAATTGGATTTTCTGGTCGATTATTTTCGATAAAGATAATGCATATACAATATCTCTTCTAACTGCTATGGCCATGGGATATGACTGAAAACAACTAAGTTTTAATCGGATTTTCTGGTCGATTATTTTCGATAAAGATAGTGCATATAGAATATCTCTTCTAACTGCTATGGCGATGGGATATGACTGAAAACAACTAAGTTTTAATTGGATTTTTTCTGGTCGATTATTTTCGATAAAGATAGTGCATATACAATATCTCTTCTAACTGCTATGGCCATGGGATATGACTGAAAACAACTAAGTTTTAATCGGATTTTCTGGTCGATTATTTTCGATAAAGATAGTGCATATGCAATATCTCTTCTAACTGCTATGGCCATGGAATATGACTGAAAACGACTAAGTTTTAATCGGATTTTCTGGTCGATTATTTTCGATAAAGATAGTGCATATACAATATCTCTTCTAACTGCTATGGCCATGGGATATGACTGAAAACAACTAAGTTTTAATTGGATTTTCTGGTCGATTATTTTCGATAAAGATAGTGCATATACAATATCTCTTCTAACTGCTATGGCCATGGGATATGACTGAAAACAACTAAGTTTTAATCGGATTTTCTGGTCGATTATTTTCGATAAAGATAGTGCATATACAATATCTCTTCTAACTGCTATGGCCATGGGATATGACTGAAAACAACTAAGTTTTAATCGGATTTTCTGGTCGATTATTTTCGATAAAGATAGTGCATATACAATATCTCTTCTAACTGCTATGGCCATGGGATATGACTGAAAACAACTAAGTTTTAATCGGATTTTCTGGTCGATTACTTTCGATAAAGATAGTGCATATACAATATCACTGCAAACTGCTGTGGCCATGTAGTATGACTGAAAACAACTAAGTTTTAATCGCGATTTTCTTGTCGATTGTTTTCAATAAAGTTAGTGCACATACAATATCACTTCAAACTACTGTGGCCATGTGGTATGACTGAAAACAACTAAGTAAATCGCAATTTAAGTGTTTTTTTCAGTCATGACCATTGCATATGCAGTAACATCATCGAAAACAATCGACAGTGAAATCGCAGTTAAAACTGTTTGATAAAGTTACTGAATTCACAATATCCCTTCAAACTGCTGTGATCATATAATATGACTGAAAATAACTAAGTTTTAATCGCGATTTTCTTGTCGATTGTTTTCAATAAAGTTAGTGCACATACAATATCACTTCAAACTACTGTGGCCATGTGGTATGACTGAAAACAATTGAGTAAATCGCATTTTTTTTCCCAGTCATGATCATTGTATATGCATCATCGAAATGAAAATCGCAATTAAAACTTTTCGATAAAGTGACAGAATTTACAATATCCCTTCAAACTGTGTGGTCATGTGGTATGACTGAAAACAACTAAGTTTTAATCGGATTTTCTCGTCGTTTATTTTCGATAAAGATAATGCATATACAATATAACTTCAAACTGATGTGGTCATGTGGTATGACTGAAAACAACTAAGTTTTAATCGGATTTTCTCGTCGTTTATTTTCGATAAAGATAATACATATACAATATCACTTCAAACTGGTGTTGGGGGTCGCTGATGTTTCAATAGGCATACTGCATACCCCATGTCCCTTGTACCGGCTATGTCCATGTTATATAAATATGACCGAAATGAATAACGTTGTTTTGCTTTTCATTTCAAGTTTGCCGGACGTTGGTCTTTCAAAAAGGGCACAGCAAACATCACAGCACCACTCGTTGTTATAGCAATACCAGCAGCAGAAAATGTCCAATCATAACTGTTAGTAATGTCAAACAACCACCCTGAAATATAAACTAGAATTGGTCATGAGTCACGAAACTACTTGACCCTTCCACACGTGTAGACGCATTTTGACGCATCTGCAGCAGATGACTTTTTGAAAACACTGTGGCAAAGGAGAAATTGCTCATAATGAGCAATTTCCCCTTTTGCCACAATGTTTTTAATTCTATTCAATATTTATATTTTTAATTATGGAGATTTTCCCCATTTTAGGCAAGATGTTTTTTTTTAAAGTCGTCTGCTGTATATTTGCTGTATGTAGGAAAGGGTTAACCCTTCGATGGGTTATCAATTAGTCTGCGGACTCGATAATGTTGACGATGAAGTTTTCTGTAGCTTTATGATTAATCCACTAAGGACGAAAGTATGCCAAACCAAAAACGTGATATTGCCTTTCCGCATACAATAATTTTTGCAACAGACGACTTTGAAAAGCTCGGGTTAAAACTATGGTAAATATCTGTATAAATAAAAGTTTAATCGTTGAATAGAGTTGATAACAAAAAAGGCAAGGGGAGAAATTGCTCATTAGTTATGACGATATATTATTTTGCGGAATTAATTTCGTTCGCTAATTTAGTCAAAAATTAAACCATTTCCCACATTCAGGCGTATTTTAGCGCATCTGCTACAGATGACCTTTGATAATAATGTGGTAAAGGGAAAACTAGAAGAGTTCTTCAAATTGTGCCTAGATGTTTTCCAAATAGTCTACAGCGATTTCTTTTAAAAAAGGATAAAAGAAACCCACACAATTGAACTACGAATACATTATATCATTTTGACGTCTCTGGGTGTTGAACACCCTCGTACTCGGCCATACGGGCCAGTTCATGGGGAAGTTACAAGTTGGCATTACTGAACAGTGTAGTCTCAGATCAGCATTTACACTTGTTCTGTCTTATCACAGCGACACAAGACGACAGAAGCTTCTGCACGGGGTGTGGGTTGATTAAAATAAAACAAACCAGCTAGAGGGGGCCCTGAGAATATCGATATTCCAGCAAAGAAGTTCATCACTCCCATGGCATCTGCCAGCATTTCAGTACCCACAAAGTCAGCGATGATTACAGAAGTGAGAGAGACCGTAACACCTGTAGAACGTAAATATAACACAAATCAATATAAGTACAGAAGTGAGTGAGATCGTTACACTGTATAACATTATTATATAACACCAATCAATATAATTACAGAAGTGAGTGAGATCGTTACACCTGTATAATGTTAATATAACACCAATCAATATAAGTAAAGAAGTGAGTGAGATCGTTACACCTGTATAACGTTAATATAACACCAATCGATATAATTACAGAAGTGAGTGAGATCGTTACACCTGTATAACGTTAATATAACACCAATCAATATAATTACAGAAGTGTGTGTGATCGTTACACCTGTATAACGTTAATATAACACCAATCAATATAATTACAGAAGTGAGTGAGATCGTTACATCATGTATAACGTTAATATAACACCAATCAATATAATTACAGAAGTGAGTGAGATCGTTACACCTGTATAACGTTAATATAACACCAATCAATATAATTACAGAAGTGAGTGAGATCGTTACACCTGTATAACGGTAATATAACACCAATCAATATTAATCGTTTTGATCAATTTCTCCTTTTGGCACAATGTTTTCAAGGGTCTTCTGCTGCAGAGGCGTCAAAAAGTGTCTTAATATAGGTAACAGTTAAACAACATTTCCGTATTACGTAATGTACGCCGTTAATTCCTATATATGCGAGCAATGCCGACCACGAGTGCAGTCTAATCTTAATCTACATGTGCATTTTTTCTCTTCTCCTGTAATTATATGCAGCAATTTAAACTTCGTTTATTTGTTAGTAATGGTGATAATTCTAGTTGCTTGAATTCAGCGATATACGGCTAACATTAAGAAGATTGATGGGGACAAAGAGTTCAAGACATGTTGAGAACGTGTCCATTTTGAGAAAGTCCTTCTCTTCAACAATGTTTTTAAAAGGAGTACTCTGAAAAGGATATATATTTCGAAACGTGTTAATATTAATTAATAGGCTTTTACGTACAACATACAGGTGTCTCAGTAGTCTGTGTTTGGTTAAAACCGATCCATACATACTTATGACGATAGCAGATGCGAACAAGGAAGGTGCCGATCAGGCTGCTTCGCTAATCGAAAACCGTTTCAAATTGGTTTAATAATTTCGTTTAACTCTTTCAGCGCCAAAGGCAATATTGAGGATTTTGCAAACAATACTGATTCAGGTGAGTCAGCTCGTAACGAGCTGTCTCACCTGAAATCAGCATTGTTTGCCTTTTAGTTATCAAAATAGTCCAAACTGTTATTACATGAGAAATGGAGACGCCAGATTTTGAACATGGAAGAGTCTACTTTAGAAAATTCGGCGCTGAAAGAGTTAAAAACCAGGAGCTCGTACGTCTAGAATCCTTTTAAAATCTGTAGGTTGTCAATTTACACCTCCTTACATCTGCGTTGTCAATATATAGCAATTTTAATTCAAATGGTTGCCAGTTCCTTTAACCAACACTTTGAAATGAGCAATATTTTCTCATGGACAATTTTTCTTCTTCTGTCACACTGTTTTCAAACGTCGTCTGCTGCAGATACGTCAACATGCGTCTCTATGAGGGAAAGGGTTTAAGTTGATCGACTATTGTGCTTTCTGAATCAACCAATCAAATTACTAGTTTGACTAGTACTCACAGAGTGCTCGACGCGATTACACTCTTGATATGATATTTAACCCTTTCCCTCATACGTCCATTCTGCAGCAGACGACTTTGAAGATATTTTGTCAAAAATAGAAAATCTCTAAAATTGAATGCATAACCAATGACTAAAAGTGGAAAACATTGTGGCAAAAGGAGAAATTGCTCGTTTTGAGCAATTTCTTCTTTTGTCACTATGTTTTAAAAATCCGTCTGCTGCAGAGGCGTCAGAAAGCGTCTATATGAGGGAAAGGGTTAAATAATCTTCTGATTTGGCTTGATGGCCAACGGTACAATATAAATATGATTGTAATGGCGGAGAGGGGAAATAAGAGACATCCCTCGTTTTAAGCAAGTGTTTCAAAAAGTCCCCGGTTTAAACGTGGAAAATACTTCAATATATAAATACCGCTGAATAAACCAAATATTGCTGCATACAAGATCATCGTTTCAAACGTGTTGAAGAAGGAACACAACATAGTGCCAACCCCGCATAGCACCAAAGCTGAGTTGTAAAGCATCAATCTATTAATACATTTCTTGTCGGAAATAAAACCGAATAGTATTCGTCCTGCAGTGTTCGCGATGCCAATTGTAGAAATCATCCAGGCTGATCGGAAACTGTCTATTCCTGAAAGAAACATCAGACTGCGTCAGTCAAAGGGCATTTTGTCCCACAATGGTTAATATAGTCTCCTGCTGCCAAATGCACCAACATTGGTCTTCGTCTAACCAATAGCAATCGTTCTGAGACAACCTTAGTTTGTAGATTTAACCCTTTCCCTAATATAGAAGCTTTCTGACGCCTCTGCAGCAGACGGCTTTTTGAAAACATAGTGACAAAAGGAGAAATTGCACAAAACGTGTCATAGGTTATCCATTTAATTATGGAGATTTAAATGGATAACCTATGTTTTGACAAAATACATTCAAAGTCGTCTGCTGCAGAATTGTCGTATGAGGGAAAGGGTTAAGTGAGCCGATATTGGCGTATGAGGTCGCACACATTCCTGGATGAATTATTACCTGCATATTTAGCCTTAGCTGGCATGTAAACATACGGCACATAAAATCCTAGTCCATAGAACGAGGTTGATATGACATACAGTAAAAATCGTCTGTTAGTGAACACGCGGAAATTAAACGACTTTCGAACATTCTGAATTATTTCTTGTCCAAGACCGGGTTGTTTTTCTTCTTCTGGGTCTGGCTTTGAATTGACGTGACTGGTAACCGTTTGAGAATCGTTATCCTTTAGTCTTACTAATGTATATAATTCAGAACTAACACCTTCTGTAGACGTTTCGACATGGTGTGTATCTACATTGACGTAGAAAGACGAAGTGTCGTCAACAAAAATGTCATCGTTTTCATCAGTTTTAATGTTTTCAGAGATAGCTGCCACGTTATCTTTAGCCCCTCTACATTGAGTATCAGCATTAACGGTTACTTTTATATGATCACTGTCACTGTCAGCCTTATTGGTTTTGATTTCTTTGAGAGGATAACGTTCAGATAATTCCATATCCTCAATGGGACTAGATCCCGTGATATAATGTTGTTTGCTAGTGTTGTTAACAGGGTGATCCAATGGAAGGTACACTAAACCACAGGCGATACAGTTCAATATCAACCCGCTCTGGATAAGTATGGCGCCTTTCCACGTGTATGCATCGACTAAAACACGTGTCAATGGGCTCATAACGAAGGTCCCTACACCGGAGCCACTCACGCCTAGTCCCACAGCGAACGCCCGTTTTTTGTCGAAGTACTTCGTAACACAAACTATCGATGGGAGAAAGACCATTCCGAACCCCAAACCTGAAACACAAAACAAATACGACGTTTCCTATTCGAAGGGGCATAAAGCCAATTTCCCGAACCCATATATGTCATTTGACATTTAAACAGCATATATAGGTTTAGTTTAAACTTATTAATTTTATATCGATTGCATTTAACAAGCTTTCAGCATATGAGCCGCCCCATGAGAAAACCGGATCAGCCTAAGCATGCCGCGAAGGCTAACCAGAACAGACACTGTTCGCCTCCTGTCGAATGATTACTCTATACCTCTATCCCCCTGAGACGGAATATGTCGGTCCGGATCAGCCTGCGCGGACTGGGTCGATACATTACGCAGAGGCCATACTGTTGGTTTTCTCGTGGAATGGCTCATATATTGATCACTCTCGGTGTCGAATTCCCGGAGAGACTTCCCCAGTACTAACGCCGTTTATGTAGAATAATTCAAACCTTGGACCGTAGGTACGCGAGGCAGATAGCTTTCAATAACATTGAGCGAACAAGAAAAAAATGCCTAAACCAAGCATTATTTTTTCTTCCGAGACAAATTTTACAACCAGATGACTCATCAAATAACAAAGTTTGTAAACGTTTATTACGTGTAGACTCAAATGATTTTTTTTCCTTTTTTAAAACACAAACACTTATGAAGGTCTATGTGAATTTATAGACGTTCTCTTAAAAAAAAAATCTCAAGACATCTAGAAAGTGTCATCCCTTGCAGGTGCGTACCCAGGCATACGTACGTACGCAAACGCGTTCAAATACGTCAGAAAATGTTTCGAAAGTGAACAGCTAGTTTGTGTTATCGATATGACCAAAAAGATCAGTTGAGGTCATGGGTGCAATGTATGATTTCAAAATTTTACCTACGTAATTGATTATGCCCGGACCACCTACCAGACCTGTGTGAATGCTCGAGTTTCAGTAAGTTTAGCCCCTGCCTTGTTACAGATTTTCTACATTAACCGTTTTGAAAAGCATTATTCATATTTTAGGTTTGTCTAAAATAAGGTAAGATTGTAAACTTTTCAGAGCCAAATGAAGCATCAAATTCACACCGACCTTTCAGACATGCCTACGTATTTTGACGCACCGATAGCAACCGACTTTAGAATACATTTTGGCATTTTCAACTCTATTCAAAAGTTATATTTTCATATATAGAGATTCGTCTGCAGCAGGCCATTTTTTGATAGGGTAAAAGATTAATAAAAAGTACATTTTTACCTGCAACGGCGAAAGTGAAAAAGAGGTAGACCATTTTCGAAGCAAAAATACTCGACACCAAACTTGCAACCATGATACACGTTCCCGCTATTACCACCTTCTTGTTTCCAAAATGGTTTGATATAGCTGCTGTAATAGGTCCTGGAACAAAATGGTTTAATATTGCTGCTGCATTATGTCCTGAAACAAAATGGTTTAATACCGCTGCTGTAATAGGTCCTGGAACAAAATGGTTTAATATTGCTGCTGTAATAGGTCCTGGAACAAAATGGTTTAATATTGCTACTGTAATAGGTCCTGAAACAAAATGGTTTAATATTGCTGCTGTAATAGGTCCTGAAACAAAATGGTTTAATATTGCTTCTGTAATAGGTCCTGGAACAAAATGGTTTAATACCGCTGCTGTAATAGGTCCTGGAACAAAATGGTTTAATATTGCAGCTGTAACAGGTCCTGAAACATAATGGTTTAATATTGCTACTGTAATAGGTCCTGGAACAAAATGGTTTACTATTGCTGCTGTAATAGGTCCTGGAACAAAATGGTTTAATATTGCTGCTGTAACAGGTCCTGAAACATAATGGTTTAATATTGCTGCTGTAATAGGTCCTGAAACAAAATGGTTTAATACCGCTGCTGTAATAGGTCCTGAAACAAAATGGTTTGATATTGCTTCTGTAATAGGTCCTGAAACAAAATGGTTTAATATTGCTGCTGTAATAGGTCCTGAAACAAAATGGTTTAATATTGCTGCTGTAATAGGTCCTGAAACATAATGGTTTAATATTGCTGCTGTAATAGGTCCTGGAACAAAATGGTTTAATATTGCTGCTGTAATAGGTCCTGAAACAAAATGGTTTAATATTGCTGCTGTAACAGGTCCTGAAACAAAATGGTTTAATATTGCTGCTGTAATAGGTCCTGAAACAAAATGGTTTAATATTGCTACTGTAACAGGTCCTGAAACATAATGGTTTAATATTGCTGCTGTAATAGGTCCTGAAACATAATGGTTTAATATTGCTGATGTAATAGGTCCTGCAACAAAATGGTTTAATATTGCTGCTGTAATAGGTCCTGAAACAAAATGGTTTAATATTGCTGCTGTAATAGGTCCTGAAACAAAATGGTTTAATATTGCTGCTGTAATAGGTCCTGGAACATAATGGTTTAATATTGCTGCTGTAATAGGTCCTGAAACAAAATGGTTTAATATTGCTGCTGTAACAGGTCCTGAAACAAAATGGTTTAATATTGCTGCTGTAATAGGTCCTGAAACATAATGGTTTAATATTGCTGCTGTAATAGGTCCTGGAACAAAATGGTTAAATATTGCTGCTGTAATAGGTCCTGAAACAAAATGGTTTAATATTGCTGCTGTTATAGGTCCTGAAACAAAATGGTTTAATATTGCTGCTGTAACAGGTCCTGAAACAAAATGGTTTAATACCGCTGCTGTAATAGGTCCTGAAACAAAATGGTTTAATATTGCTGCTGTAACAGTTCCTGAAACAAAATGGTTTAATATTGCTGCTGTAACAGGTCCTGAAACAAAATGGTTTAATATTGCTGCTGTAATAGGTCCTGAAACATAATGGTTTAATATTGCTGCTGTAATAGGTCCTGAAACAAAATGGTTTAATAACGCTGCTGTTATAGATCCTGAAACAAAATGGTTTAATATTGCTGCTGTAATAGGTCCTGGAACAAAATGGTTTGATATTGCTGCTGTAATAGGTCCTGGAACATAATGGTTTAATATTGCTGCTGTAATAGGTCCTGCAACAAAATGGTTTAATACCGCTGCTGTAATAGGTCCTGGAACAAAATGGTTTAATATTGCTGCTGTAATAGGTCCTGAAACAAAATGGGTTTGATAACGCTGCTGTTATAGATCCTTTGACGAAATGGATTGATATCGTTGCTTTACAAAAGTTTTGGAAACCTATGATCAAAAGGCGAACAGTACAAAGCCTTTCTGGACTGCGCGGATGCGCTGGTTGATCTGGATCTACACTGTTTGAAAAAGCGTTAGGATTTATTTTCGCATAGCACGCTTCATTTGCATCTGATTATTTACTCGACTTAAATCAACATTGGAGAATTATGCAGACCAATGTCAGTATTTAATAACTAATATATGAGAATAATTCAAATGAAAAAATCAGTCAAAAGTGATTGTTGCTCTCAAACATTGATTTGTATGTAATTTAAATATATTTTGGGCCAAAGGCCTTATATTACAATAAATGCATTTTTATATTATATTGTATTGTATTGTATTTATGGGTCACGCCACACAAGAACCGACATTCGTAGGTTTGCGACCAGGAAACATAGAGATCAAGTTCCGCGCAGTCAGTTCATGCTCTAATCGTAGAACAATCCTGGAAGTACGGTTATGACGACAAACTGACAGTACTAGTATGCAATTTGATCATAAACACTGTTGATGTCAAAACCTTCGAATGTCGGTTCTCGCGTGGCCTAACCCATTTTTATTTTCGATGCAGACGACCAATATATTATTAAATAAGGTAAAGGATTTAGAAATTTAGAAGCAGACGACCAATATATTATTAAATAAGGTAAAGGATTTAGACCTTTCGTAGCAGACGACCATTAAATTATTAAATAAGGTAAACGATTTAAACATTTCGTAGCAGACGACCATTAAGTTATTAAATAAGGTAAATGATTTAGACCTCTCGTAGCAGACGACCATTAAATTATTTAATAAGGTAAACGATTTAGAAATTTCGTAGCAGACGACCATTAAATTATTAAATAAGGTAAAGGATTTAGACATTTCGTAGCACGTAGCAGGAGACCATTAAATCATTCAATAAGGAAAACGATTTAGAAATATTTGCCTTCCTGTTGCAGTCGACAATTGAAAATGTTGTAGAAAAAGATAACTTTTTCCGACAATATTTTCAATTCCGAATTTACGTTATAATTTCCGTTTATCAGGTGTCTTAATCCGGATTCGTCAGTTCGAGTTCTCGGCTGGATTCCTTTAAGACTATTACACATTAACGTGGTGCCAAACTAATGGTGGTCAAAGAACGTTTTCAATTACACTTAGCTTGAAAATGAGATTCTGTATATTATGTTTTGAAAATGTCTTAGAAGCAGAAGCAGGTCAATATGAATAATAAGTACCTGACAGGAAACATATTCCAAACGCAAGTGACGCTATTAAAGCTGTAGTTGCTTTAGTTTCATCATAGTAATCCAAAAGTTCAACGAATATTATTCCAAAAGAGTAAAATATCCCATCCGTCAGTATATGCGTCATGAAGCAAGCGAAACAAACAACCCATCCCCATCCGCCGTCAGGTGGCGTGTCTTGTGACATCGTGTTTAGTTTGGTACACCGCCCTGCGTCACCAAGAAGGTATCTCCTCCTCGTTTTTGATAGCAAGAAACTCGGCCCCGCTCCTATTAATAGAAACGAAATACATGTATTTACAAATGAAGCATGGAAAAAAGTCAACGATTTTCAATCGATAATGGGAAATAATTGTAATGTATAATGTATTTTCCCTTTACCTCATTGTTATTTGAACCATCTGAAGCAAACGGCCAATGAGTAAGAATAAAGTTATTACGTATATTCGTTTGTTATATAAATCAGCAACATCTGCTCAATTTTTCATATCCAACTTGCCTTTACTTTAGGGAGAAGTAATATACATCAGAACTATATATTTCCGTAATACATGTATATCACATTTGGGTATTTGGCTAGGCTGTAATAAAAGAAAATGTCAGTTCCCGACAAAGTGGTTTAATTAATGCATGAAAAACAGTTCATACAAACAATGCCCGCGACAGCATCCAATCATGATCTGCTGGAATGTGGAAGCTCGGCGGCGCATGCCATATTGTTGGTATTCCCTAGACGTAGATCCATGGTTCGTTTTCTTTTGGCATGCACCATTCATAATGTAACGGTAAAAATACCACGCTGTAGAAGCCGGATTTTATAAGCGGCGTTGGTAGAGTGATTTGCTTTTTCACAACGTTTTAAGTTAAGCAACGTACATCGCGGAAAGTGCCTGGATGGGTGACCCGCGGCCGCTTAGCTCCGTGAAGGACCCGGTACACGTTACAAATGGTGGCGTCGTTTTCAACATTATTTCAGTTATATCACGGCGACTATTCACTGATCCATGATCCCTGGGGAAACAGACCAGTACAAGGCTAGGAATTGTACCTTGCCCATGGACACTCCACCATGAATGTCGAGCCGCGAGCGATAGCGATACATAAGAGGAGTTGACCAAACTAGTTGCTATTGTTGGACGGTACTAGTTTTCTACAGTGCGCCGGCTACTAGACTACAAGTCAACATGCAGGATGTATACCACGAGCCGTCAACATGACTTGCATCCGTGTTGATAGATAACTAAACTTGGTCAACCGTGAATACACAAAATACTATGTATTCAATGTAGACTAGTTCACACACATTTAGGTATGTCAATTAAACCCTCATATACACAGACATCTTAATGTATAATCTAACTTGTAGCAAATACTATATCTCTGCAGTTAGGTTACCTATTTTCAATAATCGTATGCTTTCTGACGCCTCTACAGCAGATGAATTTTGAATTTTATTCAATAAATCTTCTTTCATTTAAAGAGATTTTCAATTCTTTTACAAAAAAAAAATTCAATGTCGTCTGCTGCAGAAATGTTGTATGTGGGAAAGAGATACGCGAATATATCTTGTGTTCCCGAATGAGATCACACTCCTGATCGGATATTGTTGTTCTATAAAAGCCATGGTGAACTGGAATTCGGGTAGGGCATGTTATAATTATATATAGAGTATACCATTAGATTTTGTAGGATTTTTTCCCATAAGAGAACAAACATATTAATATGATTTTATTTTAAACTAACTACGCTATATATAACTTACAAACGTTTTACGAACCATTACGTGATCTTATTCGATGTTCATGCTTGATATGCAACTAACTACAATAATATTAAGGGAAAAGCATTATAGATAGGGCCCTACTCGAAATGACGTCGAATGTATCCAACTTTTGACCTTTGGTGGGAATTCAACCCCTATTAACCCTGTTCCTAATATAGACGATTTCCGACGCCTCTGCAGCAGAGGGCTTTTTGAAAACATTGTGACAAAAGAATGAATTGCTCAAAACGAGCAATTTTCTCCTTTTGCCCACAATGTTTTCCACTTTAAGTCATAGGTTATCCATTCAATTCTAGAGATTTTCTATTTTTTGACAAAATATGTTCAAAGTCGTCTGCTGCAGAATTGTCGTATGAGGGAAAGGGTTAATCTACAATATTACTTACAATTTAGCTAGATCTAGAAGTATCATATGAACATATAAATATTTCCTAGATACAACTAATCTGAAGCAGTCGACCTTGAAATAAAGAAGCATGGTTTTTTTAAAGTTCAATTAATCCAGGTATGATTATTAAATAGAGTTGAAATTGTGGCAAAACTAGATATTTCCCATTGTGAGCATTTTTTGTTTGTTTTTGCCAAAATGTTTTCAAAAGTCATCTGCTGCATAGGCGTCAGAAAGCTTCTGTATACGGGACAATTTTAAAAAACAATATTGTAATCAATGTACGTGTACAATGTATATAGTTTCAACTTACGTTAGAGCTTCATCTGTTTACAAACATGTAACATACACGTATATGTAATGGTGCTAATTAATAATGAATACATCGAACAATTTCAGCTGATCGCAGCGTGTAATATGCCAATGTATTAACTCGATATATTTTAAATATAGCAACCAATGAATATACACCGATGAGTTATCGTGTACTGTATAACACTATTAAACCTGTTAGTATACGAATCCATGTAACTCCATGTTTTTACTTATAATAGATCCGAATCTGTTTGCGCGCTGTTTAAGTATGTTCGTTCTTTCAACTCGTGTAATTACTTTCTTTATCAAAAGGGTTTGACCTTCTCGCTCTCATAAAGCCTGCTGATGCTCATCTACACAGAACTACACGTGAAAGCTATAGGTAAATTTAGGCTGCTGATTAAAAACCTAATCAATCCTCTTGAGCTACTTCGAAGTAAGAAGCATACAAAGTAATTAAACGTGCTTTAAACATCGAACATCCGGGTATAAGGGAAATTGTTAATTTTCACCGTTTGCATATATATATATATCTTTATAGCAAATTCGGGCACGGCTCACATTTCCCCTACCAGCAGCCGAATGCTCGCTGGAAACAGGGCCAGCTCTTCGTTGTAAGCACAGGTAGACGGACCTGCCTTATTGCAAATTCGGCCACGGCTCACATTTCCCCTACCAGCAGCGGAGTGCTCGCTTGAAACAAGGCCAGCAAATCGCCGTAAGTGCGAGTAGACGGCGGGACCTGCCTTATATGCGTCCCCGGCTCTGATTTCCCCGGCTAGCAGCCGAGTGCTAACCTAATACACGCGGCGGACTCTGCCAAAGACCCGCCTACTAAAGGCCGGCGTTTCACTCCCGTGACAAAAAAACAAACATATATTAAGTGTTCCACTCCAGTGACAAAACAAAGTATTCCACTCCGCTGACAGGGGCCTCTGGGCCCCGAGTGCTCCCCTAATACACGCGGCGGACTCGGCAAGAAACCCGCTTACTATAGGCCGGCGTTCCACTCCCGTGACAAAAAAAAAATCAAAGCGTCAATGGCATTGTAGTGGCGATCGTATGGAAAATCCTGCAAAGTAACAAGCAGTATATTGGTGTAGGGCTTGCGATGACTCTGGTGCGGGTAAATTTGAGAATGTATCAACCCTGCATCTTTTGACAGTAGAATAATGTTAGTTTGCCAGAATGTTGTCTTGGTGATTTTTTAGTTACGTTCTGAAATTGGTCATGATGTGTTCAAAATTAGGCCATTCCAAAGTTATGAAAAATCTAGTTGGTATTCGATAGACTACCGTTTTAGCTCATTATAATGGCTATTTGTAATCTAAATTGTTCGGGTAATCACATGTTCATCACCAGGTTGCTAGGCCATATTAAGATAAAGAGAATTACACTTTAGAAATGACTAAATTATCAAGAAAGGAGAGAAAACAGTATCCATTAGTTTGGTGTTTGTTTCAATGATGTCCGATATTAAACAGGTCTGTTCAATTTAGTCCCATCACATTGCATGATTGAGTTTGTCAGAGACATATAAACACAGTGTATTTATATGTCTCTGAGGTTGTTAAACTGCTTCGAATAATGTGAGTGCAAAAACAAACACAAAACATGCTCAAAAAGCACAATTTCACTATTTTCCAAACTGTTCAATTTATAAAAATATAGGCATATATTATAATGCTCGATCTCCAAACTAAATTAGTCTACACTTTCAGCATTGATTACTAATTGACTCTAGAACGTGCAGAACATAACGTGTGTACACACTAACATCGTGTGTCCTTTAAACATTTGTAAACCAGTCTTATCATCTAGACGCTTTCATATATTTAAACAATTACACAATAAAGCGTTTATAATATTGAGATAACCAGTCTAGCGAGCTATTTATAGAACCTTTTGGAATTTCCAGATTTGAGTATCATCAGAGTTATTTGCAAGGCAGAACGCGCAATGATATTTATTATCTGCCCAATCATGACGAAGATAATATTTACATATTTTAACTCTATGTAGATAATGTCTCGATAATACTCAAATATTAGTAACAATCCGGTACCAAAGTAGCACTGACATAATTATTATTAATCACGTCTCTGCATCAAGGATGGAACTATAACGGATGTGAGTAAATTAGTTTGCAGTAAGGAAAAAAAATATCAACCGATTGTTCAAAACCGACTATGTAAATATTTTTCGTTGTTGTTGTTTCTGTTAGCATTGTGGCGATTGTCAAACCAATCGCCACAAAAAAGTATTCCACTCGGGACAAAACAAAGTGTTCCACTCAGAATGCTCCCCTAATACACGCGGCGGACTCTACGAGAAAACCCACCTACTAAAGGCCGGCGATCCAATACCGTGACAAAAAAAAAAGAAGAAAAAAAGTGTTCCACTCCGGTGACAAAAGAATAGGTCTGAGTATTATTAATCGGGGTTTGTATTTGTTTGCTATTTTAGCTCTAATCTGCCGAAGTAAAGAGTTTATTTGTTGATTATGATCCTAAAACTGTCCATTTTCACAAGATTGCACTTTTGTTTTAAAAAAAATCAGAACCCCCTAGCACAATTATGAATCCACATGAATAGAGGGATAGCTACGCCCTGCAGTTTTATATATAACATTTCTCCCCCCCCCCCCCCCTCTCTCTCTCTCTCTCTCTCTCTCTCTCCCACCCATCTTTCTCTCCCTCCTTCCCCCCCCCCTCTCTCTCTCTCTCTCTCTCTCTCTCTCTCTCTCTCTCTCCACACCCTCCTTCTCTCCCTCCTTCCCCCCCTCTCTCTCTATCTCGCTGTATCTGTCTCCGTCTCTGTCTGTCTTTCTCTCTCTCCTCTCTCTCTCTCTCTCTTCTCTCTCTCTCCTCTCTCTCTCTCTCTCTCTCTCTCTCTCTTCCCCTCTCTTTCTCTGTCTGTCTCTCTCTCTGTCTGTTTCTATATGTCTCTCTCTTTCTCTCTCTCTCTCTCTCTGTCTCTGTCTCTGTCTCTGTCTCTTTTTTTTTCTCTGTCTCTGTCTCTCTCTTTCTGTCTGTATCTCTGTCTGTCTGTCTGTCTGTCTATCCTCTCTCTATCTCTCTCTCTCTCTCTTCTCTCTCTCTCTCTCTCTCTCTCCTTCTCCTCTCTCTCTCTCTCTCTCTCTCTCTCCCTCCTCTCTCTCTCTCTCAATGTGTGGAAACTGTAAATTGAAACCAGGGACGATTAATTATATATTAGTCTGATTAAACAGCTTATTACTAAAGGACATTTTAGATAAAGCATTTAATCTTTGAATTTTTTTTTCCATATATTTGACTAAATGTTTTCAAGTAATCTTTTACAGATGTGTAACCTTTTCCCACATATACATGCTATCTGGTGCTTCTGCAGCAAACGACATCTGAAAATATTGTGGCAAAAAGGAGAATATGGTCATTATGAGAATTTTCTCCTTTTGCCACAATGCTTTTATTACTACATTTTTATGTATTTTCAAACGTGACTGCTGCAGATTTGTTGCATATATGGGAACTTGTTGTTGCCAATGGATAATGGACAGCCGGCGATCACAATAGCTCTCCTTAAGCATTTTTTGTTCCTAATTCTTCCGGCGACATGTTTGTACTAAATATTAATTTTGTAGACCGTAATGTACCAATTATGCCTATGAAATCGAGTGAAGTGTAAACGCCCAAACCTTTCCCACATGTAGACGCCTCTGTAGCAAACAATGAAAATGTAGTATTTGTAAATAAACCACATTTGCTTACAACAATCTTTTAGAATGATCAAAATAAGTATCTATCGCAACAGTTTCAAACTTCCTGCTAATACAGCAGCCTTTATGTTCACACATCGCTGGAATTCATTACTTTGTGTGTACATGTATTTTGACTGTTTTAATGTATTTAAGTTATGCATTACAGTGGCTATTATTCGTCATTGTCTGTGACATAGAGTGTTCCTGGGACGAATATATTTCTCCAGGGTGTTTTACCTGTAAAACATTTAAAACATTTGACAATTGAGGGTTGACACTGGTTGATTAACATGGAAACAAAAAAGGGATTTAATTAGCGTAATGTGACTTTCTAGGTCAATACACAAACTAAATCCCTTCTTTGTTTCCATGTAAATCAAACCGTTTCAATCCTCAATTATCACGCTTACTAACCGTTTCTCAGGTAGAACACCTTATATCATTGCAAATTGTACCTCTAAGCTTTAACAGTATCCAAAGAAAGGGGGGGGGGGTCATGTATTATGCAAGAAGGAATTCACCCAGCGAAAATGGTTACCGTCCTTTTGGACGAAACTGGTTTCTATTTCAAACAAGGTCAAATTACTAAATATTATCCATTTACCATTTCAGGTGCATCCTATTATTAGTTATTTGGTCTGTTACTGACCCACTACGGAAAAATAGGGGTCTGTGGAATTTATAGGGGGCGAGGCGTTAGCCGAGTCCCCCTATACATTCAACATACCCCCCTATTTTTCAGTAGTGGGTCAGTAACAGACCAAATAACTGATTTATTTCATCGACCACCTTTCATGAGCAAAAAAAAAAGATACTCTTTCATTTACATTAACATTTACAATATTTCTAGATGAAATTTACGGGTTTTGGCGCCAAATCAGTAGCGTTATGACGTCAAACCGATGACGTGACGTCATTTTCCTAGTATTTGGTCCCAGTATTTTTAAAATTCCTAGTACTAAACCCACTTTAATAATGAAATGAAACAATATCAATTTGTTTTGTTCATGAAAGGTGGTTGATGAAATAAATCAGTTATAAATGGTCTGTTACTGACCCACTAAGGGAAAAAAAAAAATTAACAAGCGTAGGACATGCATTATTTTTATACATTCATTGATTTTTTTTTTTTTCTATGGAAAGGGAAGTTACTTTGCATGATATTCAACTTCGTAGTCGTTATGATATATATATTGTAAACAAATCGCTGTTAAAAATATCAAGATATTATACAGTATATAGATCTATTTTAACATAGGCAACTGAAAAAAACTTCCAGTCAGCTTGATCTAAGAATAGAAGCCATATTGAATTTACTCACCCCCTATGGAATTTACTCACCCCCTATATTTCTCACCCCCTATAGAAATATAGGGGGTGTGCACGTGACAGGCTTTAACCAATGAAATTGCTAGAATTTCGTGGGAGGCGAAATAATATTAGTTATTTGGTCTGTTACTGACCCACTACTGAAAAATAGGGGGTCTGTGGAATTTATAGGGGGCGAGGCGTTAGCCGAGTCCCCCTATACATTCAACATACCCCCTATTTTTCAGTAGTGGGTCAGTAACAGACCAAATAACTGATTTATTTCATCGACCACCTTTCATGAGCAAAATAAAATGATACTCTTTCATTTACATTAACATTTACAATATTTCTAGATGAAATTTACGGGTTTGGGCGCCAAATCACTAGCGTTATGACGTCAAACCGATGACGTGACGTCATTTTCCTAGTATTTGGTCCCAGTATTTTTAAAATTCCTAGTACTAAACCCACTTTAATAATGAAATGAAACAATATCAATTTGTTTTGTTCATGAAAGGTGGTTGATGAAATAAATCAGTTATAAATGGTCTGTTACTGACCCACTTAGGGGGGAAAAAAAATTAACAAGCGTAGGACATGCATTATTTTTATACATTCATTGATTTTTTTTTTTTTTCTATGGAAAGGGAAGTTACTTTGCATGATATCAACTTCGTAGTCGTTATGATATATATATTGTAAACAAATCGCTGTTAAAAATATCAAGATATTATGCAGTATATAGATCTATTTTAACATAGGCAACTGAAAAAAACTTCCAGTCAGCTTGATCTGAGAATAGAAGCATATTGAATTTACTCACCCCCTATGGAATTTACTCACCCCCTATAGAAATATAGGGGGTGTGCACGTGACAGGCTTTAACCAATGAAATTGCTAGAATTTCGTGGGAGGCGAAATAAACACATTTATAAAGAATTTAGACTTTATGGCATGTATATTCAGTGTATTCGCGTGACGGTATACGCTAATTTCTACGCAAACAAAGTTGTTTTAGGGATTATTTGGCTCTAAATCAGCATGGCCGCGGATGTATTTGGCGTTATTTGACCTAAAATTAGTCTGGCATGTCGAGGGCATGGCGTGAAACGGTTGTAACTCAAAACCTATTTTGAAAACCCTGGATTAGGGCAATTTTGTAAACAATGCCCATTGTTTACCAAGAAAAATGATTTAATGTTTATAAAGACTTTATGGCGAGGTAAATAACCTTGGTAAAAAAAGTCCAATTTTAGTTACAACCGTTTCACGCCAAGCCCTCGATGTAGCTGTGTCAGTGTGTATCTGGTGTAGCTTGACCTCTATTCTATACCGGACGTGACGTATATTTGGGGGAATTTCATTCGAATCCTTTTCGCAGAAAAACGTATCTTTATTTGTTTGGATCATAATATCTTAAAGTGAAATAATAACGTGAAAATGCCTAGGGAGTGTGTGTTAGGGGGTTGTTCAAACATGCCGAAAGACGGTGTTAGCTTTCATAGCTTCCCGAGTGATGAGACCACAAGGAAATTGTGGATAGAGGTGGTTCACTCTACCAGGATGCTTTGGAAAGGGCCCACGAAGCATACCGTGATTTGTTCCGCTCATTTCACAGATGACTCCTTTGATCAAGCGTACTGGCTTAAAACATCTATGGGCATGTCAACAAGAAAGATTCTAGTAAAAGGAGCCGTGCCCTCCATTATTATACGACCTCAGTTGAAATCTATTGTCGAAAGGTACAAAAGGGTGAGAGACGGTGAACACCCCAAAGGAAGAAAAATAGTCAAATACCAGGTAAGTCTTTGAAATTATTGTAATATACGACATTGTTTATTATTTAATATGAGTTTGAATTTCTAAATTAACAATTTATAGCATTTTTCAAGTGCAGGGTTTTTGAGAGAGCTGATATGCATAGGGAAAGAAACATTTCTGAATGAATGAATGAATGTATATTCTTTTATGGCGCATCGACAGCTAAGGTCATTAGTACTAGGCTAGAAAAAATGTGCCTTGCCCAAGCGCACTCCACCATGACCGAATTGCCGCGACTGGGGATCGAACCCGGGATACCCGGTTTCGAAATCCCCAACGCTAACCACTCGACCACAGCGGATTCCCGAAACATTTCTGATGTGCATAACCTTCTGTGACATTGTAATAAAGTCACTTCCACACATATCCTGGGCTGGCTTCATGATTCTGATGTTTTCTTTGTTGCATGTGCTTTGAGAGTGCAAGCTATTTCAATTGCTAGTCCCAATCAAACAACTTTTTTTTTTTTATAGAAACTCAATTTGTTATCAATAGATTCAATTGCTGTCAAATTTCAACATCTTGTATTTGAATCCAGGTTAAGCCTTTCCTTCATATGACAATTCTGTAGCAGACGATTTTGAACATATTTTGTAAAAAATAAGAAAATCTCTATAATTGAATGGATTACCTATGACTAAAAGTGGAAAACATTCTGGCAAAATAAGAAATTGCTTGTTTTGTGCAATTCTTTCTTTTGTCACTTTGTTTTCAAAAAGACGTCTGCTGCAGATGTGTCAGAAAGTGTC